>CM055205.1:2755760-3080760 GCA_029224185.1 Karalla daura | reverse complement strand
CGGATCTGTGCAGACATACCTCCGTCATGCTCTCACAGTCACGTGGTCACAGAGGCGTTCTCCAACCTCTTTTTTTTGTTTGCGCTGAAAGTGTTTATTTAGTCTCTGAGGGTATCTTCGGAAGTTCGTTCATGTTGAACTTGCGGCCGTGGCTGTTAGTGTTGGTGTCAGCGGGCTCAGCTCAACTTCCCAGTAGCAGCAGCAGCTCAGCTCAGCAGGTCAGAGGTCAGCAGGAGAGACGGCCACGCCGTGATGGATGCCAGTGCCCGGTAGGTCCTGTTAAGAAGTGGCGGGGGGGGGGGCGTAAAAGCTGCAACAGTCTGGGTGAGGGATTGGAGGTCAAGAGTGGGGATAAATATTTGAGGAGAGGTCTTTCCCCTCGGTGCAGATGTTTGACGCGTCGCAACGGGACGGTGACAGGTGGGCCCGCTAACGATGAGGGCCAGGGCCGCACGGTCGGTACAGAGCACGGTAGTAATGGATCAGAGCTCAGCGTGACTGGCATCTCTGTCTGTCCGTCTGTCTGTCTCTCTCTGGGTGTTTGATATGAGAGGATAGCACAAGGTCTGGTCCAGATCTGCTGATTCAATCAAAGTCGGTCTGCTGATCACGAGTGGTCCCTCGACCCCACGCGGACCATCGCAGGCTCCCCGACGTGCTCACAGGAAGCTTTGTTTACCACGCTCTTCCTCTCTCTCTCTCTGTCTCTCTCTCTCTCTCTGTCTGTCTCTCTCTCTCTCTCTCTGTTTCTCTCTCTCTCCCTGTCTCTCTCTCTCTCCTTCTCTCTCTGTGTCTGGCTCTCTCTGTATCTGTCTCTATCTCTATCTCTCTCTGTCTCTCTCTCTCTTTTTCTGTCTCTCTGTCTGTCTGTCTCTCTCTCTCTCTCTCTCTCTCTCTCTGTGTCTGGCTCTCTCTGTCTCGCTCTGTCTCTATCTCTCTCTCTGTCTCTCTGTCTCTTTCTCTCTCTCTCTCTGTCTCTCTGTCTCTCTGTGTCTCTCTCTCTGTCTCTGCCTCTCTCTGTCTCTCTCTCTCTCCCTCTCTGTCTCTCTCTCTGTCTCTCTCTCTCTCAGCTCTCTCAGCTCCCTCAGCTCTTATCTGGTCTTCGTCCCAGCTTTTGTCGCTCAGCAGAGTGTTTTACATGCATAGAGAGGTAGCAGGCTTCCGTTTCCTCCGTGAATCCACTTGAGTTGGGGCTTGGAGCGGGGGCAGGCCTCTCCCGGACTGACCGTGTCCCCCTCTGCCCGTCTGCAGGTCGAGCAGTCCAAGGTCCTGGTGAAGGAGGGAGGAGTGCAGCTGCTGCTCACCATCGTCGACACCCCGGGCTTCGGAGACGCGGTGGACAACAGCAACTGGTGAGCCCCACACCCCCACACCCCCCTCCTACGTTCCATCGTCTGTTCCCAGATAGCCTGACACCCCGTGGCTCGTGTCTCCCAGCTGGCAGCCGGTCATCGACTACATCGACAGCAAGTTCGAGGACTACCTGAACGCCGAGTCGCGCGTCAACCGGCGGCAGATGCCCGACAGCAGAGTGCAGTGCTGCCTCTACTTCATCGCCCCGTCCGGCCACGGGTACGTACCGCCCGCCCCCGCACGCCCCCCGGCCTCCCGGCTCTGGCCTCAGTGCGAGCCAGACCAGTGGAAACGAAGCGAAACGAAGGAGCCAAACTGGTTCCGCAAAGGGCCGCGTGGCTGCAGGTGTTTGTTCCGACCAATCGAGACTACACAAGTCTGACCGATCAGCTGTCTGAAGGCTGAGATCAGTTCGTGGAAAGGGTCAAGTCGGGCGTGTTGCTGCTTGGTTGGGACAAACACCTGCAGCCACAGTGGCTCTTTGTGGAACAGGTTGCCTACCCCTGGTCTGGATGGAACCACATGCGGCGCATATCCCCTGCATATGTCGGGACGGGGCCGTGCGGGACTAATCCAGACACGATAGTAAAAGCGTTTCAACAGTGGAGTCCGGGGCGACAGATTTACGGGCCGGCCCGCTCGGTCCAGATGTCGAGTCCGAGTATCAGCCTCTCAGCGTCTCCTGCGTCTCCTCGGTCTGACACTCCGACCCTTCAACTGTCTCCTCTCTTTGCTTTCAACCCACCCCCCACCCCCCACCCCTCCCTCACCAGACTGAAACCCCTCGACATAGAGTTCATGAAGCGGTTACACGAAAAAGTCAACATCATCCCCCTCATCGCCAAGGCCGACACAATGACTCCCGAGGAGTGCAAACAGTTTAAGAAACAGGTGAGTGTCCTCTCCTTATGCTCCCTTTCCAAGCGCTTCAATGCTTCCAGGTTTTATAAGGTGGAACCGGCCAATGACAGGTTTGGGTTCGAGATCGGATTCAAGGTCAACCGCATAGAAAACCTCCCGGGCCTCCTGACGGAAACACGGTTTCCTGTCACTCGTGGCTGATCAGAATGTATTTATTAGATTATACATCACAAGCCCCGCATCCAGGAAGTCCAAGGCAGCCTCCTGCAGCAGCGAGGAGACTCTGCTTTGCTCCTCGCCATCTCGCGTTTCACTACAGCCAAACCTTGTACGCGCGTGTGCGTCTGCCACATATATCCTATAGGTAGTCCCCCCCCCCCCCTCCCCCACTGTGTGTTACCGACTGGCTCATCCTCTCCCCTCGTTTCACTGCCCATCCCCAGATCATGAAAGAAATCCTGGAGCACAAAATCAAAATCTACGAGTTCCCCGAGACGGACGACGAGGAGGAGATGAAGCTGGTCAGGAAGATCAAGGTCCGTCCCCTTTCTCACAGCCACGATCTGTGACACCTTTCACCGGGCTCCGGGGTTGTGCCTTCTGTCATTCATACGTGTGTGTGCGCGCGTGTGTGTGTGTGAGAGGGCACAGCCACAACCCAGGGTGTATTTTTAGCCTGCGTGTGTGTGTGTGCGTGTGTGTGTGTGTGTGAGAGAGCTATGCAACAGTTGTGTCCCCTCCCTCCTCCTCTCCGCATGCAGGATCGTTTACCCTTGGCCGTGGTGGGCAGCAACACCATTATCGAGGTCAACGGAAAGCGAGTGCGCGGCAGGCAGTATCCCTGGGGCGTGGCCGAAGGTGAGGTGTCAAAGGTCGACCGCCCCCCACCCCATCACCCCCCCCCCCCCCCCCATCCCCCCATCCCCCCCGGGCAGGCAACTCCGGGGAGGCTCTGGGCCGCTCACACGCTCCCATGCGAGCGCACCGATATTTCCGCCGTGATTGGATTATTGAGCAGGCGTCATGTGTGGATGGTTTGCGAAGCAGTAACGCAATCCATGTGCTCTTGTTTTGCTCCCGTCCCAATATTTAGCTCTCACACACACACACACACACACACACACACGCACACGCACACACTGAGGCCACAGTGCTGGCATCGGCACGAGGAGCTCTAAAAAGTGCCACTTATTGCCGTGACACTAATGATGTCAGTGCGCGATGATGTGTGTACTGTACGAAGCAGCCCCACGGCCGCGCTCGCACCTACAGTTCATGGAAAGCGGGGCCCGCTAACACACCTGCCTCTAATCCCGTCAACCCCCCCCCCACACACACACGCACACGCACACACACACACACACACACCACGGTAAAAGACGATCCCGGGCCGACTCCTCGTCTTCTGCCGCCGGCGGAAACGACCTGTGAGAAAGCAGGCCGCAGCCACGCCACGCAAACAGAGCAGTGCGCAGCACAGGATGTGAGAGTTGTGTGTGTGTGTGTGTGTGTGTGTGTGTGAGTGCGTGTGTGAGCGTGACTCGGCTCAGGAAGTCGCCGTCACGCCGTGGCGAGATGTACGAAGTGGAGCAACACGTCGGAGATGAGCCCCGTCGTGACCGCTCTGTGCTGTACATCATGAGTTAGGAGGCTGCGAGGAGACGCAACAACAACAACAACAAGCTGAGAGAGAGGGAGAGAGAGAGAGAGAGAGAGAGAGGGAGAGAGAGCTCCGGTCCGGCCTGATGAGTGACTGGGAGGAGGGCCGCTCTCGAAACCGGTTCGCCACCAGGCGCTTGGCCGTCCGCGGGGAGCCAGCTCCGGAATACCAGAGATGTTTTTTTGGCTCTCTTGTCAGCGCAAATATGGAGAGGGAGGGAGGGAGGGAGGGAGGGAGGGAGGGAGGGAGGGAGGGAGGGAGGGAGGGAGGGAGGGAGAGAGAGGGCAAGGTCCCTGAGAAGGTCTGGAAGTCGCTCTACCACAGCGGTGCAGAGGAAACCCCAGGGGACTGTGGTGAGTTCTGCTGCAGGCAGGCGGGAGGAGGAGGAGGAGGAGGAGGAGGGAGAGGAGGCAGAGCGCGTGACGCCCTCTGCTGCCGGAGTGCGGCACTACAGCCCCACAACCCCGCGGGGCCTCCGGGGAGTCGGGCGGGAGCGCACTCACCGATGAGTAACCACGCAGGCCGGGTGGAGCGAAGCATGCGGACAAACTGGAAAGCTGGGGAGAATATCAACCAGTTCTACAGCATAAGTCGGGGTGTCGATCGATGAGCAGATGTCCCGGTTCACTCGCCATCACGAAATGCCTTGACGTTGCACGTCATTTCTGAACTTGACATTCTCTGCCTCTGAACGCCGCGTTGTCTCTCCCCCGCAGTGGAAAACGGCGAGCACTGTGACTTCACAATCCTCCGGAACATGCTGATCAGGTGAGCAAGAGCGTCGGCCTTTTCAGGATGAGAACATCACAGGCCGCGGGCGTCGCCTCCCGTCCCGGCCGATCCAGAAAGGAGAGGCGGGGTGCGGGCGGAGCGGAGGCGCGCCAGACAGACAAAGCCCGGCCGAGGGAGCGTAGCGGCTAAGCCGGCGTTTTAAAGGGGCTGCTCCCCGATCGTGGCCGACGCTAAGCCCCGGCGCTCCACCACCACAAATGCACCGCCGCAGGGCCCAGCCTCTGCTCATCCACAGCCAGGGCGTGAGCGTGACCGTGTGTCCTGTTCCCCCCGTGTTCCCCAGGACCAACATGCAGGACCTGAAGGACGTGACGAATAACGTCCATTACGAGAATTACAGGAGCAGGAAGCTGGCCGCCGTCACCTACAACGGCGTGGACAACAACAAGGCCAAGGGCCAGCTCACCAAGTAAGTGTGTGTGTGTGTGTGTGTGTGTGTGTGTGTGTGTGTGTGTGTGTGTGTGTGTGTGTGTCCGGGCTGTCCATGATGATGGCGACCGTGGCGGAAGCTAGAGGTCAGAGGTCAAAGTCTGAGGACCATTAAAGCCGCAAGCTGTCACTGAGGACGGCCCGACCTTTACATACCCCCTCCCCTCTCCACCCAAACAAGACAGCGCTAACCCCCACCACCCACACCCACACACACACACACACGCACGCACACACACACACACACGCACGCACGCACGCACCCACACAGTAAGTGGCCAGGCGGCGTCTAATCCGAGCGCACTAACCCAGCCACCATCTGACTCCTAATCCCGGGCCGCAGCTGTCGGGACTAGCGCACGGTCCACGGCCGCATGCTAAGTGTCTGTGCCTCTGTTTGTTCCTAGACCTGACACCACTGACGGCATGTAAGTGTTCACCCCACCTCACCTCACCTCACTTCACTTCACCTCACCAGCCTCTCCACGCTCCCTCCCCCCCTCGCCGCTTCACCTCTCTGCACTCGCCCTGCTTTTTCTACACTCAAAGCCCCCCCCCCCCAAAAAGCATAGGGTGAGCTGCAGAACGAGCTTCCTGGAAAGGCTCAGCGGGTGTCAACACTGTCGGGTCCATAGCTGCAGATCACCTCCTCTTCGGCTGCTTATCTGGATCCGGGTCGCGGGGGCAGCATTTTGAGCAGAGAGGCTCAGGCACCGCTACTTCTAGCTACTTACAGGGGGGGGGCTATCATGGTCTTTATTTGTTCAAAGGCCGACATAGAAGCCACAGAACGTCCTCGGATTCTGTTCCGCGGCCCTTTCGCCGTCCTCTCATTGTCTGGGGGAATGCGATGGTCTCTGCGCGGCTCTGCCACACTTCCGTGCTCACTGCTGTTCATGCTGCGGTCCCCTTTGAGCTCTGCACGGCCTCCTAACCCGTCCGAACCCGGGCCGTACCTGCATTCACCCATTAACCATCCAGTTCGTCTGCAACCAATTGCATGAGCTACAGCAGGACAAAACGAATGACGTTTTGCCTTGTTTTTCAAACTTTGCCATCTCTGCGTAATGTGGCCGAAAGAAACCCATGCAGACGCAATGCGGTGTATCAGAGAACGGGAAAGGTACCTTGGATAGTGTAGCACAATGTGACCCAAGACTGTCACCTCCCTCACTACTGGAATGCAGACACAGGCCGTTGGCCCTCCATGTGAGGCTGCAGGTATTGTGGCAGAGCCAAACGGGTCCGGAGCAGAACCCCGGACGCGTGTGCACAGCTGCACGGATGTCTCTCCGCTGACACGGCTGGAATGCTGCTCTTCCTCTCCGCTCCTCCTTTCCCTCGCCCTGCCTCTGCTCCTCCCGTCGGTCAGATGTATGGGCTCCGGGCAGGGCCCGGTCTGGGGCGCCCCGCCTCGCCCCGCCCCGCCCCTCCCGGAGCGGGCAGCCCTTTTGTGACTGTGCTGAGTGTTTGTCCCTAGGAGTCCCCTGGCCCAGATGGAGGAGGAGCGGCGGGAGCACGTCTCCAAGATGAAGAAGATGGAGCAGGAGATGGAGCAGGTGTTTGAGATGAAGGTGAAAGAGAAGCTGCAGAAGCTGCGGGACTCCGAGGCTGAGGTGAGCCCACGTAGGCAGCGCTCCCGCGTCCCCCCGGAGCCCTGCCGACCCGGCGTCGCTGACCTGTCCCCTCCCCCCCCCCCCCCCCCCCCCCGCAGCTCCAGCGGCGCCACGAGCAGATGAAGAAGAACCTGGAGGCCCAGCACAAGGAGCTGGAGGAGAAGCGGCGCCAGCACGAGGAGGAGAAGGCCAGCTGGGAGGCCCAGCAGAAGATCCTGGAGCAGCAGAAACTCGACGCCTCCAGGTAAGGCCGCTCAGCGCTCAGCCGCACAGCTGTCGGCCCGAAGCCCCCCCGGGCCGCTCCTCGCCAGCCTAACCCGTCTGTCCGCTCTGTCCTCTCGTCCCCACAGGACCTTGGAGAAGAACAAAAAGAAGAAGATATTTTAATGGCTCCGGACAACCTCCCCGACGTTACAGCGTATTATTGTTTTGCCAACCTGCCAGCCTCGATTGTCAGACCTCCTGTCAATCAACTACATCCGCTGTGTGACCATATTACTGTGTAATAATCCAGTGAAAGCCAGGGGGCAGTATTGTCTGGACTCTGAATCGAAGGGCTCTCTCTCTCTCTCTATCTCTCTCTACTCTCTCTCTCTACTCTCTCCACTCTCTCCTCTCATTCTCATGTTGCTACCCGAGGCAGCACAACCCACAGACAACTGCAGGGCAGCGTTCGGAGTTCACCCACCCCTTCCTCTCTCTCTCTCTCTCTCCTCCTACCCTGGGAGTGTTGGATGTCGCACTGACCCGGGCCGCGTCCTTTGTAATGCCAAAAAAAAAAAACCCAACCCCTGAACAAACCAAACGAAGAGCTCGGGCCGCCAGGCCGGAGCTCACCTCAGGCACCGTCTCTCCGTTCTTATACACGTATCTCTCGGCTGACCTACCGAGGTATCACGTCTCATCTCCTCCCAGGATGTCATGCTCTTCCATCCCCTATAATGTAAATTGTATAACAATGAACCTCAGTCCTGTGTAACAGTTTCCTCCTCTCTCTCTCTCTTTTTGTCGTCGTTCTCTTTGTATCGGGGCCTGGTCATAGAGATTCTCCCCGCATAGTCGTCCGTATCGTAGCCGGTGTTTTCTAGCCCCCCTGCCCCTTGGGAGGCCTACTCGCGTACCCCCGACCTCACTCCCCGCCGAGTGTAACAAGTGTATAGATGCAGCTTTTTCAAAGTGCTTTTCACACGAGACCCGTTTTGAACCTCTTGTGCGGATCCTACATAAAAAAAAAAAAAAAAAAAAACAGAAAAAAAACAACTCTTCTTCCAGGCGCGGGATGCGGAGAGCCGGTGTTGGATGCCGGTGGAGAGGATAGCTCGAGAGGAGCCGTGTTCAGCACTGTCGGCGTACTGCGTCTGAATTTTTGTAATGTCTTGTTTTTATTGTACAAACTCACAGAATAAAATTGTGACGGGAAAAAGCGGTGGCGCGTTTGAATGCGTGGAGAACGAGGGGCACCTGTCGGTACCCGATCTGTCCGGAAGTACCCCATCGGCGCTCTGTGTGTACTGCACATGCGCACAATGACGTCCGATCACGTTTCAGGAAGGACGGTTTGCTTGCCCGATTCGCACCTGTTGAGTTCATAGACTGTTGCTAGCTTTTTAAATGATTTATTTACTATAAAATTGTCTCTCAACCATCTCAGTTTCTTCACAGACACCACAGTAGATCTTTCTCCCGTGGAAATATATTCCCGCAGTGCTTTATAAAATTCTAAAGTCATTCTATAATGAATAAAACACTAAAACTACAAAGACATGTTATAAAGTCTCGTCAGTAAGATGGCTCCCTAGCTGAAAGGCACTGCTCTGAGTCTCTTTCGCACCACCCTGAGGTAATAGAATCTAAACAAACCGTAAGGGACGAATCGGGACGACACTCGGGACTAGAATACACAAACTGCGCATGCGCGGACACAGCACCGATCGGGTACTTCCGGACAGATCGGGTACCGACAGGGCCGGCGAGAGACGGGGGGTGGGGAGCTACGCTCAGGGGCCAGCAGGTGGCAGCACAGCTCTGTCGTGCGGGGCCTCGGGACGCTCCCCCACGGCTCTGCTCGGCAGCTCTGTTATCAGCCGCCTGGCTGAACTTTCGCCCGTGACCCACTTGTTTTGCCCGATGCGGTGGGTGGTGATTGTGCTGAGCAGAGGGTTCCCAGCCTGGCCGTGTGTTGTCCTCCGGCCTTTCACCTCCTGAAAAAAGAGCTCTGCCTGCGCTGGAGATTAGAGGCGTTATCAGGTGCGGCCCGCGCCTCGGGTCGCCGAGGTCAGAGCTGCTAAGCTGGCACTGATGACACTGAAGGGGAAAGTTCAGAGGAGGCTTTTTATCTGAGGAGCTTCCAGCGGTTAAAAGACACTGTTGATATGACGTTCTCGATAGAGCCCCCGAAGCTTCCACGTAGGAAGTTTGCTCTAAATGGTGAAACGCCTCTTCTCAGTCTGCAGGATTTCTTTTCAAAGGTCTCTCACTTCAAGAGTCCAGAGATTCTTGATTGAGGACTAGTTGGGAAGTATCACGTATCTGTAATCTCTTCAAGGTAAAGTAGTACCTGATAGACCAACTCGGCTCAGAACTTTCCTCCTCATTAAATACCCTCCTCCCCCATGTCTTTCAATGATTCATTCAATGGTAACCTAAATAACAACATATATTGCAGTGCATGTTTTATATTGTAATCATCCATGGCTCCTATCAGTATTCTGCAGCTTGGCAACTTACGACTACATTGGCTTGGCTGTATTTATCGATGCAACCTTTTTTTTGCTTATTCAAACAAAACCTGGACTCTTTGGACTCCCAGTGCTTATGTGGCACCCCACACACACACACACACAGACTGAACTTCAGCATCACGCCACAGCCCTCCCGGACTGCCACTGTGTGTATTTCAGCCTCTCTGCTTGTTGATTGGCTGCCGGGGCTTTTGGGTCAGCCAGGTGAAGACCCCGTGAGCCAGTAACGGAGGTGTCCAGGGAGACACCATGTGTCAGCCCACATGGCAAGACACAGGCTGACCCCCCCCACCCCACCCCCACCCACCCACCCCCAGCCTACATGATCATTAAACAGAAATAGAAGAGAGAATTCGACATGGTTTTATAAGTCGTGAATATCTGTTGCAGATTTGTCCCGGATTCTAGAATTACCAGCTCTAGAACTGTCTACAACTCAGGCTGCCAGCACCACCCACACCAAGTGCCATTAGAGCCTTGACACCAGAAGATATCATCAAAGAGAGAGAGAGAGGGACAGAGCAGGAATGCTAAGCTACCAGCATGTTCTCCACAAACACATCAGTGTGAAATCTAAATCCCCCCCCCTCTCTCTCTCTCTGATTTGGACGTGGATCCAATCACAGAATCATTCCACCGTCTCCTCTGGCCTTCTTTTAGGGAGCTTGGCGGCTGCCACATGAGGTCTCTCCGTGGATAATTTGATCTCTCTCGCCGCGACCAAGCCTGAGATTGAGAGCCCCTGTTCTGTCCAGGTTGCATAAGAGCTGAGGTCACGAAACGCTGGCCGCGTCCGGCGTGTGTGCCATGGGGCACCCTGGCTGTAAATAGACCTGTAATGTGAACGGAGGCCTTGTGCCCGCGCTGCTAGCGGATCCCGGCCATTTGCATTTGCAGCGGACGCAGTTTTGGACGTGGCGGAGCAGTCTGACACATTTGGCATCGCTCTGTGGCGCACATGTTTACTGCTCCCTGTTGGTTTCACAGTGTCCCATATACAACCAGGTCTTTGAGGCTGCGCCTCTCATTTCCATTTAGAAAGAATACATTTAGATGCACCCGGGTTTGTAACCCCCGGAACCGGCAGAATGGATTTATCTGTGAATGAGGAAGCCTTTCAACACCGTAGCAGAGCGCTGAAAGCGCAAATTCAATGGATAATCACGGTTTTTGTGGAGAAAGAATGACACCGGAGCGTGTGTCCTATCTGATATTATAATGTCATGGTAATTTAATCAGGTGGGATCAGAGCAGCAGGAGCCAGGCTGGTAATAGCATCCAGTCCACCACTGATAACGGTGTAAGGTGCAATATTTGCAATTGTCTTGCATTATGACACACACACATGACCTGACACAGTGTGTCAAGAAGCTAAACGCCTTCTTATCCCTTTTGGAACATAACGTGACAGTTTGTTAGTTTGGCAAATATTAACCCATAAGAATAACAACACTCCATTTTGCATCGGCACACATAATCGGCGCCTCATTTGGTTACCATGTCATATCTGGAGTCACCTACATCGAGCGCTGATGGAGGAAGCGCCGCATATGTCAGAAGAGTCTTTTGCTTTTCAAAATAAAAGTCCCACGCCTTCATTTTCAATTTTCGAAGGTTTTTGTCGGCTTTATTTTTCATCCCTTGAATTTACCTTCTAACTTCCGTCTGCCTTTTTCCCTGTGGGTATGTGACGTTTTTTCCCAATTTTTCAAAAACACGCATTCAGTTGGAGACAGAAATGGTCTCCCTGTGTGAATGGGGTGTGTGCCCTGGGATGGACAGGAGACTTTGAATATTTCCAATTCATTCCTAGTTAGTAACTTTTGTATTAGGCTGCTATTGTTGGTATGTGGCCATGCCAACTATCAAGACAGATTTCCCTACATGTACAGAATTCATGGGCAAGGCATCAGATCCCGATCTAGATATGCACCTACCAAGTATCTCACTTAAACTAGCTCTGTTCTTACTCTTCATATTCTTCATTACCGCTCCTCTCAGTTCTCCACCATGCATGAACACTGAACTCTCACCACTGTGACCAGTATGAATGTCAACAGCCTTTTTTGTTTTTTTCCCCCCTCAATTTCTGTCACTTATAAAGGAGTAAGAAACTAGAAATGATGTCCATTTCTGAGCCTCAGATCAGTGACTCATAATCTTCACATGCATATTCTTCTTGGCTAAAATTCTTCTGAAAACAATGCTTAAATTGACTGAACAAGTTGATTACTAATCAATATATGAAGTATGTTTTATTTTGGTTTTTGATTCCTCGATACGCTTTCTGCTCCTAAACCTGCTCATTGATAGCAGATGTGAAGCCTGCTCTGTTGTGTTACATGCGCTCAGTGGCTGAATGCGCCGGGCTTTACTTTGAAGAGGACGCTGCTGCGGCCCGGAGTGCGCCTGCGCGGCTTGACGCGCACACGGAGCGATGGTGCGTATTGTCGCGGGCGGAGGCGTCGGGCTGTCAGAGCAGCATCAGGAGGCCGAGCTGAGCGGAGCGGACTCCCAGCAGACCGGGACTGACACCAGGAGCCAGGACAGGGCACAGTCCGGGGACTGACAAGGAGGAAGAGGAGGAGGCCCTTCATCCCGCTGAGGACGCACACACAGAGAAAACAATCGCACACCCACCGCCGCAGAGTTCCCAGTGATCCGCAGAGCTGCGTGCAGCATGTAGGGAGGAGAGCCGGGTTGAGCCGTCTAGTCTGAGCCCTGAGGAGGAGGAGAGGAGGACGAGGAGGCGTGACACTGGCTCTACCTGTGACTGTCCAGCAGCCGCTGTGATCCCGGAGCCATGGGCGGGAGCCTGGGCTGCCACCGCTCCATCCCCAGGGACCCCACCGACTTCAGCTGCGGGAAGCGCAAGTTCAGCGCCGCCTGCAACTTCGGCCACATCCTGGTGAACCAGGAGCGGCTCAACATCAACCAGGCCACCGAGGAGGAGCTCATGACCCTGCCGGGGGTCAACCGCGCCGTGGCGCAGAACATCGTGGAGTACCGCGACTGCATCGGCGGCTTCAGGAAGGTGGAGGACCTGGCTCTGGTGAGCGGCGTGGGGGCCACCAAGCTGGAGGCCATCAAGCTGGAGATCTGCGTGTCCAGCCGCAGCAGCTCGTCCCAGCACTCCCCCTCGTCGCTGCGCAGGGACCGGGACCCGGAGCACTGCCACCCCGGCGCCGGCATCAACATCAACACGGCCACGGCGGCGCAGCTGCTGAGCCTGCGGGGCATCACGGAGAAGATGGCCCACAACATCGTGGCGTACCGCGGCGAGCACGGTCCGTTCCGCAGCGTGGAGGACCTGGTGCGGGTCAGCAGCATCAACAGCTCGCTGCTGGAGCGCATCCGCCTGCAGGTGTTCGTGGAGCGCTCCAGGGCGCCCTCCACCAACACCTGCACCAGCAGGTCGCACCCCAGCCCCACCTCCTTCAGCCTGCTCAGCGACGAGCTGGAGCAGCTCCCCCCGGCCGGGGGGCTTCCCCCGGGGGGGCCCGCCCAGCTGGGCTCCGAGCGGCCCGGCCAGGAGCCGCCCCCCGGCCTGCGCGATGGGAAGCCCGTGGTGCGCCTGGCCACCTGGAGCCTGCAGGGCTGCTCCTGCGACAAGGCCAACAACCCCGGGGTCAGGGAGGTGCTGTGCATGACCCTGCTAGAGAACGAGTGAGTAGTGTGCACCCCCCACCTCCCCCCAAACACACACACACACACACACACACACACACACACACACACACACACACACACACACACACACACACACAATAATACATCTAATAAACTGCGCCTTTAATCACTTACTAGTCATTGTGGGCATTCAGAGTCTTCAGACAGCCTTCACTTAGATTAAGCCTGTCACGTTTAAAAATTTGTGGTATTTGACGACTTCATCAACATGCCCACCACGTCTGCGACTGCTTTGCTTGACTCAGGATTCAACGTAATTGACAGATTATCCAGACTAGGAAAGCCGAGGCTGAACTTGTTACGTCAACCTGGTTATGTAATACTGACACTGCCTAAAATTACTCGGAATATTCGTAATCCACTACGAATGGGAAAACAACAAAACAAAAGCTAAATATGCGTCCTATTCGAGTTCAGAACTGATTCGGAAATTTTCCCAGGAAGTAGCCTTCCCGTGTTAAAATGTAGTTTCCACTGTAGAACGGTTATTTCTTGATTTGACTAGCGTCGGGCCAACAGTGCACTTGGGCAGGTGTGTAGCACTCGTTTATAAGGTGGCATAAGGCGTCGGATGACTCACTGCAGCGAAACTCAAGTGTTCTTTGTTTGGGATGGGAGCTGACATTCCCAAAGGTGTCACTGTCCGAAGCGGTTCACCTCATGTCGATTGTTCTGGTGATTCACCTGGATTACGGGCAGCCTTGTGTTCGCACACAAAAGTTTTACCTTGAGTTCATGTCACACTCACGTGGCGCCCATCCCCAACGGTTTTCAGACTCCTAAGTTTGAACTTTTGCTGATATGGCACGTCATGTATCTCACTCAGGCACTCAGACAGGCTGTTCTTCCCACTGAGACGTAGTTATAAACTAGTTATAGACCGAGATCGAGAAATTGTGAACATGACAAAGAAGAGCGACATTTGTAGTCGAAGTTCATGTGGTACCAGCCTAACAATTATGTTACCTAACCAAGAGGTTTCTGGGGCAGACCAGACACAAGGTAAATGTGACGTAACTCTTCCCCGGAGCCACAGTTTGTCACTCCTACAGTCATGAATGAAGAACAGTGAGAGAGGGAGAGGGAGAGAGATAGAGGGGGGGGGGTGACCATGCTCCGTTGCATCCTCAGTGCGCCATGTGTACACATAGCAGGGAAACAGGCCTCCGTCTATCCGGGTTAATGTGCCCAGATCGACCCTGATAACAGCCTCTCAATGATTAACAGGATGAATCCGGGGGATTCATCCTGCTGCTGCTCCCTCTCGCCCGGTGCTCAGGTGATCGCAGCTCGGCACCGTCGGACAAATATTTGCTTTGCTCGGCTCGCGGGGACTGCTCACGCTTGCCGCTGCGTTGTTCTGTGGAACTGCGCGGCTGAGGAGCAGGGTGTGTGAGCTCTAGTCCTGATCTGATAGCGAACTGCGTGATTTGCGTGGACAAATCATCCTTCATGGAAGTCAAGCCGCCACATTTCCCCATTTTTCCGACAACTTGGTTATTAAACTGATACAATCAGCCACGAAACGTAATCACTTGCAGCCCCGGTTCGAGAGCACTGTCTTGTGCGCTCGCGTCCTCATTGATCGGGGGTTTGGGCCCATTCAGCATGCAGTAAGCCAATCAATCAGCCATGGTCCCTGTGAGGCGAGATAACGGCTCTGTTGCCCGACGATACCTCGGCTCTTTGTTCTCCGTTTTGCTGCTTCGGTAAGGTGCCTCTCGGTTTCAGCCCGGCCTTCATCCGCTCCCCCGAGGCAGCGAGAGGGGAGTCGTGGTGTTTGCGGTGCAAGTCGCGTTCGATTTTAAAGCTGGCCTCGAAAGGTTGAAAGATCGTTCTCTGTGTGGGAGGCGGAAGGCAGAAAGTCAGACTTGTTTCTCAGCTGCGGCTGGATTCTGCCGGGGCTGCGCCACGTCACCTGTCCCGTTTGTGAGCTTTACGGACAGTCTCTAGGCACAGCCGAGTGGTGGAGGACGCCAGGCTTCGTGGCCCTGGGATTCCACCTCTGCTTTTCACTGAGGGCCTCTCCGCCTTGCAAAGGGACGGCTTGCAGCTGGGGGTGAAACCAGCCCCTCGAAACCTGAGACCAGGGTTCTTGGTTCTTGGTAGGAGTTCAAGTATCGGGGAGAGAGAGCTGCAGTCTGAGCTGGCCTGAGTCGAGAGGCAAAGATCTCAGTTTACTCGTCGATCTTTCCTCACCCCTCGCCTATACTCGTTAGCCGTGGGCACTGACTTAAAGAGCTAGAAGGCAGCACGGCTGGGCGCAGCCCTGGAGATGAGGGTGAGGCTATAACAGATTCAGAGCAGCCATAGCTGAGGTGGTTCAGCATCCGGCCAGGCTGTCTCTCTCCGATGCCTCCCTGGAGAGGTGGCCCTCGGGTGCATCTGGGAGACACTGGGATTCCAGGACAAGCAGGAGGGGTGGTATTTCTCGACCGGCTTGGGAACGCCGTGGGAGTCTGGGAGTCCTCCCCGGAGATGCCGGTGGAGGAATACCCGGGCTTCTCTTCTCAGACTGCTGTTCCTGTGACTCAGAGCCAGGCATCTTAGGCTATCAGTCCTCAACAAAGCCAAGATGCACAGGGCTGTGAGGTGAAACCCCTGCTTTCCAGGGACTACGCCAGTGTGCCGCCGTCCTTCCCGTCTCCCCGCATGTCATTGTTTCCCTCCCGTCTCCATGACAGCAGGCGTCTCAGCCAGCCTTGGAGGCTCGGGCAGCCACAACACTCCGCGCAGACACGTTTGTCAGAAGCATTGGGACTCGCTCCAGCGACGCGGTCACGGCGTCGTCAATCCATGATGCCGAGCATCAGAAGCGGCCTCTCGCTGGCTGCTGTCAAAGGAGTGCACTGCCTCCTCCCCGGGGATTCAAAACAACACAGCATATCAAAGGAAATATCGCACGTGATTGTTTCATGTGTCAGCCATAAACAGATGAATTTATTAGGCGGTGTGCAGCTCTGGCCTTGACAGTCACAGACTTTCTAAAAGTCAAGACCTGGTAAATCGGCAATAACTGAAAGGGGCCATGACATTCCCTCCAGATGCGAGAGCACGATTGTTTGTCGGGTATCCGCCCAGAAAGCAGCGCCCACACCCTGAGCACACAGCCTCCGGAGGTGAGCCCGCGGCCTGGCCCCGCCGCTCCATCCGATGGAGCCAGCCCGATTCCCTCCAGCTCCATCCACCTACCAAACCCCCCTCCCCCCCGGGCCACCCCTCCCTTTAAATCTGCAGCACTTCCCTTCCCTCGCTCCTGCCTCCACTTCCCGCGGGCCTCCGCAGGTCGCAGTGTGGGGATCATTGTTATGGAGCGGGAGGAGGAGGAGGAGGAGGAGGAGATACGGCGTGTTTGCTCAGCGCTCGGGCTCTGCTGTGCGAGCAATCACAAGACCCGGGCTGGGTTTACACACTTCCTGGCTCTCCTCCAGGCGCAGGCAGAGTGCTACTAGAGTTCATTGAACTGCGCTTAGTAAAGGTTGCAGAGCGCCTCAGCCTCCCGCCTCCGCTGCTGCCGCTGCTGCTCGGCCGTCAGCTGGTCAGTGCCGCACGCCGGACGACGGGGAAGTGAAAGAGCTGCCTGTGACTCTGCCGGCCGCCAGCGGTCCCGCCGCACGGGGCCGGATGTGCGAAATGGCATCAGGAGCCTTCCGGATGCAACCAGTGTTGTGTAGCGTAACGGGGAGAAACAGCCGTTCCAAGTCCCCCTCGAGTCAAGGCTCGATTCCGATTCCTCTCCGTTCCTCTACGGGGCATTTTCCCGTCTCTGGACTGTTGACGTGTGTTGGGTTCGTTTCACAGAAAAGAGTTTCTCTGTCTCTCTCTCTCTCTGTCTCCCTCTCTCTCTCTGTGTCGAAACATTCCCGTGGCATTTGTAGCTCTGCGCAACTCCCAGGCTGGAAATGAAGCGAGAAAAAACCAACGCGGCCCATCATTCGGTGTTCAGACCTCCCTACAGATATGTGCAGCTCCGGCGCGAACACGTGGAACCACTGCCTGGCTGTGTTCAGAACCCACCCGGTGGACGTGCTGAGCGAGCAGAGCGTCCGGGGGGGCGCTTTTGCTGTTTTGTCATCAAAACGCCACGTTTGACTTGACTGAGCCGACCGGGCTCGTGCTCAGCCGACGGCCGTGACGACGGCAGGGATCCCGCTCGTATGACGAGCAGATGCCTGCGATGTTCCCGGCCTCCGAGTGACAGGCGTAACAAATGGCGGCCGCGGCCGCTAATCGCGTTGCCGCCTAATCGCATCCGCGCCCGCCCGCTCACAGGCGCTCAGCGGCTGCATTCGCACGGCGCCTGATTCCATTTCGGGATCGCTAATGTGTTTAGCGCGCAAACCCAAATCGCGTCTGTGACCCTCTCCCATCCGGGGTCCCAAGCCGAGCATCTCGCTCGTTTCATTTTTTCCGTCACAGTTCTCTTGGCACGGCTCAAAGACAGGTTCATGGATGTTGTCCACTGATTTCAAGTTGAAAAAAAGTGCATAGCAAATGCCAGTTTGTATGCATCTATCGATCCATCCATCCATTTACCTAGCTAGCCAGCCTGAGTGACATTCTGCTGTTCTGCAGTCAGGTGATCGGTGTCATTCACACGTGATGTCACGTACTGTCAGTGAAACGGCGGTTGGGAAGCAGAAGTGGCTTGCTTCCCGAATCTGTGTCCGCTCTGTCTCGCTTGTTCTGAGTTTTGAAATGTCCCCTGAGGCAATGGACCGTTGGGGAAAGCGTGCGAGCGTAACCCGGCGGAGGCGATCCCTTCCTGCTACCTGTTGGTAGCTGTGTTCCCTCCTCGCATGATGTTTCATGCCCGCTGGCCCCCTCACGTACCCGGTGCTAAACCGCCATTCATGCGAGGACGTGCTATCCGGTCAGGGAGGACACTTCGCCTCGCTTAAAGTTCCACTTCAGGGGGCGCTGTCTGGAGCCGACGCGCTGCAAAGTGTGAAATCCTCAGTTTTTTTCTCCGCGAAGGCTCCGCGAACAGAAAAACAAACCCGTGCGCTTTTCTGAATGTTTCGAGGGGGCTGACTCGTCCCTTTTTGATCTTCAAAATAGCCGCAAGAGTGAACGCCGCCTCCGCGTGCTCTCGGCTGGTATTTATTAACCGTGACCTCATGCGTCTCGATGTGTCTCGAGCCTTGTGAGCACTCGTGCTGGACGGAGTGTCTTATTTGACGCTGTACTTGGGCAAACAACTCTAACGCCATTCTTTAATACCTCAAACTTCACGTCCACCCACAGCGGAGCCCCTCCCCCAGTGACTCGCTCACGCGTCTCGCCTGTGTGCGCGTGCAAAGCTGCTTTTTTTTTTGGGAGAGGGACGAAATCCCCAACATCTGTGCTCCGCGCGGCGGGCCCGGATCAGGCAGCGCTCCGGCCCCTCCGCAGGCGGACAGGACTGTTGAAACCGCATGAGATGACCCCAAAGGACCGGTGCCGGAGGGCGAGGGCGAGCTGTGTAAGCGTTGGGTGGGTTGGGTCATGAGGATGCTGCTCGGAGGAGGGGAGGGGGAGGGGGGGGTTGCTGGTGTGGAAATTTCCATCCGCACAGCAGTTTACTACAGGCGGACAGTGGTGGAGTGGTGGTGGTGGTGGGGAGGGGAGGGGCGGGGGGGTGGGGGGGCCCTGCCAGCCATTCATTAGCTAAACGCTGCAGGTTCCCCACAAAAGATACATCAAGTCCGGGACGCTGGATCGATTGGATCCATTCGGTTCGGCCGCCCGCATGTCGAGCTTCCTCTGGGTCTGCATCGCACACCTGAAGGCAATTGTTCTGCGACCCAACAACCAGGATCAGAAGAGCTTTGTCTATTCGGAGAGACGTTCTAGTGCCAGAGAGACCATTATCTTACTTGTTAGTGGACAGGTTGCCAGGCCATGGCAAGGCATGGCAACTAACGTGTAACATGGTACAGAATGATCAGAAATACTTAAAAATGTTCTATACTGGGTTCAGTAACTCCTGAGGTCCTCAGTTTCTTAGTATGGACTAAGACCACGTCATTTTCAATGAGTGAGTTGAGTATATGCATCATAACTTTATTCTGTCTTTTTAGCCAACCGTAATCTAACATGAAGTAATCTAACATTTTAAGTGTAGTTGGAATGTAATAATGCACATTATGTAATAATTGTATTATATGATAGCACAATAATGAGTGGGACTTGATGATATGGGTTAGGGTTAGGGTTAGAGTTAGGGGTTAGGGTTAGGGTTAGGTTAGGGTTAGGGTTAGGTTAGGGTTAGGGGTTAGGGTTAGGGTCAGGGTTAGGGGTTAGGGTTAGGGTTAGGGTTAGGGGTTAGGGTTAGGGGTTAGAGGTGAGGGGTTAGGGTTAGGGTCAGGGTTAGGGTTAGATACATGATATTGACAATAATTCCAGGTGTTGAAACTGAAATATGTTCCTGTAGGCGTGCGATGCTTCAGATTCACCTCGGCCACGAAAGCTTGAGTGAAACACTGGACAATGGATCAGTGGTGATGTCTGATAATAACCGTGAATCAGTCTGTCGTGAAAATGAGCGAGAGGTGGATCCGCTCCAGGACCAGCCAGGCACGAGCGCTTTCCCGCAGCCTGGCAGCATCTGAACTGCGGCCCGGAGCTCGCTCCTCGTTCGGGGTGAGAAAATCCTCCGAGGCGTTATTTATGTTCAAGGTCGCCTCCACCTCTGCCGCTGCTCCGCCGCCACTTCCTCCCGATTACGCAAGCTGCTCTCTGGCCCCGGATTTGCCTTGCTAATCTGCAGCGCGGCGCCCGAAGCAGAAGACTGTGAGCCCCCCACGTCACGGCTGGGCCCTGAGCTGGCTCAGCGTGGTCCGCGCTCCATGATGACTCGGCCCGGGGGCCCGGTCGGGTCAGAGCAGGGTGTGCTGGGACCCGCATCGGGCTCCCTGTTTGGTCTCCGTCTTCACAGCGCGAGCAGAGGAAGAGGTGACCGGGGAGGGGGGAGAAGGGTGGGAGGGGGGGCGTTGTCTCGGCGCCTCCGGGCCTGTTTGTTCTGAAAACAGGATCCGCGGCCCTGGCCAGCAGTGGAGGCATCAAAGTTCGGACCCTCGGGTTTACGTAACGGCAGGCCGAAAGGGGGGGGGGCGGGGCAGGATGGGCCGGGGTAGCGGAGAGGGGCCGCGTTCGCAGGAAAGCTGAAACGCAGATTGCCGCTCCGCTTACACAAAGGGTTTCGCTGGTGTTGTTACGTAAAGAGCTGCGGGCCGACCTGCCTCTGTTTGTGCAAGCTCCCGGCTAATCTCAGACCGTCTGAGGCTGGATCTTCTCGCTCGTTTACGACTTTGACAGTCGAGCTCGCCTGTGAAAGCGGAGTCACGCGCTCGCGCTCTCATCTTTTCCATCGACGTCTTCAAGCTCACCAAACTCTGTGACTGCGCCGACCCCGTTACCTTCCCCCGGAAGCGCCTGTGTGTTGAGTAAGGAGGACTGCGTAGAAATCATGGCCACGTCCCAAAGCTGATAAAGCCCGCTAATTGTCCCCTCCCCCCACCCCCCGTTACAGCCGCATGTCGGCGTAACCCCGGGCTCAGCCCGCTCAGCTGTGAGAGCTCGTCCGGTCGCGCGCCGACGTCCCCACGTCTCTGCGTCTTTTCGCGCCTCCCCTCACCTCACCTCCGGGCTGCTTCACCCACTGCGCTGTAGTGCTGGAAATGCGTCAGCAGCTGCTCCGGGGTCCAGGTCCGGGTGCGCAACCAGGCACCCGGGCACCCACGTGGGTGTACTTTCAAACACAAGATACGCAGGAACATAATTTTCCAGCAGAGCTGCAGCAACTAATACAACAATCGCAGACCAGTTCATCAATTCGGGTATCTCAGCGTGAGTATCTAAAAATGTGGTCATGTATCTGCTCAGTATCAGCCCCTCAAACGTGAAACTGGATCCTTTTCTCACTTGTCGATGACAGCCAAGTATCTTAAAGGCGTGGAAAAAACAAGCTATTTAAGGACTTCTTCTGACATTTTATTGACCGAGTAATTCGCCGATTGACTTTCGCCCCACATGTACTTCATGCGTTCGCATCGACCGCGTCATTTCCAGGTCACACGCACACCACGCTGACCGCTTCCACTGTGGAAGTAGCCTCCGCCGCCTGTCACACCTGGAATCGAATGCCGCCTTAGGAGAGGCGGGGTCGCCCTGCCTGTGTGACCTGAGCGAGGCAGGCCTCCCGCTGGAGGGGTCTGAGGACCTGGCACGTCGGGGTGGGGTGGAGGGGTTGGGGGGGGGGGGGGGGGGGGGGGGGGGATCCGCGTGGAGCGGCAACGCCGGGCGGCTGCGAGTGAGAACGCGGCCTTACGCAATGTGTGCCCCCCCACCCCCCATCCCCGCCGATTTTAGCTCAGCGGGTTAGAGGTGAGCGAGGTCAGAGCGGTTGCCAGCGACTTGGTTTCGTTGTGTTGCACCACAGTCACAATCGTCTCAGCGGCCGGCCCCGCAGGCTGAGCTGAGGGCGCGCGCGTGTGTGTGTGTGTGTGTGTGTGTGTTAGAGGTAGAGTAATGCCTTGTGCAACTCAATGAAGCAGCCCCCCCCCCCACACCTTCCCAGCTCTGATATAACAAGCAGCTCACACCGCGATGTGGACATTGTGGGTGTGAACTTGCGGGCTTCGGTGTTGGTTTTCGTTTGAGTCCCTCCTTACGGCTGCGTGCGTGCAGAGGCTGTCTGTAAAAAGAGGTTCATCCAAATGAAATGCCGGGGAATGCTAATTGCACTGCGGGTGGGGGGGGGGACACTTCGTCATCAGAGCCAGATGGAGAAAAAAAAGCGATGTTGTGCTGACTGTGGGTCCGGCGTCTCGTTTGAACGGTCGACAGATCTGTCTGTGGGGCCGCAAGGGGCCGATCCCATTCGGTGCGGTACAGACCTGGCAGTGACTTGGGGCAACCGGTCCAGGGCCGCCCGGGTACGAGTCGGTCATGTCTAACGCGTAGGTGAGGAAATGCTCGGATCTAGGGTGAAAACAGCGTGGGTGGTACTGACACGTCTGCTCTGTGGATTGGAGTCCTTTTCTTAAATGGTGGTTTGTTCATTCTGGTTATGTAACTATTCCTTTTTTTCTGGTCCTCTGGTCAAAACTCTTGACCTTTTGTCTTCTCATGTTACTCTGTACCAAACTGAATCATAAGAATAACAGGGCGATAACTCAGCTCGTGTGGCTCAGGCTGACAGAGGCAAACAGTTTGGCCACCCTGACTAATCCTGCTCCGCGTAGTGTTCGTCGAGGAACCTTCGAAGGAACCACATTTCCGAAAACCCCTTTGACTGCATTGGCCAGAGGTAGGGTCGAAGGGGGCCAAACAGTTGTCTCCGCCCCTCCAACTGGAACTCATCTCGCCAGACGCCGTAGTGGCGCGGGGGCGTATCACCTTGTGGCTTCGGACGGCTCGATCCGGGTTAGGCGGCGGCCACGGAGCCGTCAGTCGGGCTCGGGCCGCGATTTGTGAATAATGTGCGGTGTGTGAATGTGAAAGTCACCCTCTCTCCGCTCTCTCTGTTTCCAGCGTCAAGTTACTGGCGGTGCAGGACCTGCTGGAGCGGGAGGCGCTGGATAAGGTAAAGTGAAGGCTGCCAGACTACGCCGCTGGTGTGTGTGTGTGTCTGTGTGTGTGTGTGTTTATTTATGTGTGTGCCTCAGTGAGATGGCTCACCTCGCGGGGAAATGCACCCTCAGAGTCTCACTCAGTGTTTCCCATTTATTTAATGCGACTGTTATGCAAATGTTCTTTCCTCCCGATTTCTCCCTGTGTGTGTGTGTGTGTGTGTGTGTGTGTGTGTGTGTGTGTGTGAGAGAGAGAGAGGGAGTTTGTGCCTGTGTGTGTGTGTGTATGTGTTTCGCCGTCTCCTGAGTGCGAATGTCTTCTATTTCTAGGCTAACATTTGGGTTTCGGCGGCGTTGGGCTCTCCTGTGCTTGCGCTGCTATAAATACGACGTCGGTTGCTACGGGTTAGAGGACGTCCTCCTCAGAGGTGTCAGCAGCGGGGACGCACGCATGGGATTCATCCGCATTGACGGACGCGCTGTGCGGACGCGCTGCAGGCGAACACAACACTAGCTAACGCTAGCACAGCAGCTAGCAGGCCAGCGTAGCATCCTCTGCCCTGGCATCGACATGCGCTACGTGACCCCGTTGCGTCATCAGACCCCGCTAATCTGCCGCGCTGGCGTTCGGAACGCCGGGACCGGCTCGAAGCGAAATCACCCGGCTTGTTATGTCACGATCCCTCGTGAGACCGCACTTCCCTCTCGTTTCTAAAGATGGGGACGGGGAGCGCGCTAGTGATCGTTTTGACACGAAGTCAGCTCGGCCGGCGACTTGTTTCGAGGCGAACTGAAAAGTGAACAAGACCGGACGAACTCCCGAACGGAGTCCATGAATATGCGCCGAGTGCTGCACTGTCAGGTCACCCCCCTCCTCCCACCCGTCCCCTCCCACCCGTCCCCTCCGAGCAGAGATGTAGGCCGCCTTGCATTAGCACGCAGATGCGCAGGGCGCATCAGAGTGTATCCGTGAAATGTCAGAGTTCGGCCGCCCGCCTCTTTCCCGCTCGGCCCACGCCGCTTTGCATATACGAGCAGTGTCACTTTCTGAGCCGGTTGCCAGGTCGGAGCTGTGAGGATGAGGGAAGTAGGTCAGCTCAGAGTATTTTGGACGGAGAGGGAGAGAGAGAGAGAGAGAGAGAGAGAGAGAAGGGGAGGGAGGCAGGCGGTGGGAAGATGAGTTACCTCTGGACCACTGCTGGCCCACATTGCAGCGTGCTCGCTGTTGCCAGCCTCCCACGCTGGTTTTCTGCCCGTCTCCCTGGTTCTCCCGTCTTGTCTTAGTCATTAGCACCCTCTCTTTTCATCTCCGGTCCCTGCACTGCCTCCTTTCCTGCATGGTGAATGAGAAATGCTCTAGTTTTTGCATTTTTCAAAAGATGTCTGCTGCAGCACTCAGCCAGCCACGTATTTTAGCAGTTTTTTCTTGGAAAAAACGTTGTTGCACAGTGTATTTCTTAGTTGAGTCAGAGTGCAAATGAATTGTTTATTTGGCAGTAGTGTGATGTGACTGGAGTATGGTTGGGTGTACGTACCTGTACATTAAAGAGGCTGCACTGGTAAACTGTGGTAAATGTCCATATAAACATATGTCTGTATTGACAGCAAACACAGAGAGATGCATAACGACTTTGGCCTTTCTTTCTGTCACATGCAAACCTAAGAGGGTCACTGGATGTTTCCATCAGAGGACTTTTAACATGAGGAAGAGAAAGCAGATGGTTTTCAGCCCTTTAGGAAGTCAACCCGGTGAGGTTCACATCTCTTCTCAAAAGAGATCTGAGAATGTAACAAACACCTTAGAGTGGAGAGATCCAAAACACACTCAGAGATCTTTATCGACTTTTGTCCTTAACTGCAAGTTACATATCGTTTTACTTTGCTTCTCATAGGAGATAGCATGAATTCATGAAGTACTGTACATACAGCACATATCAAATAACTCGTGGCGTTATGTGACTAGGTGCCCCACATACTTCACCAATACTCTGACCTCAGAAACTCTTCAACTACGTCATACGGAAGACAGGAATGGTGCTAAGCTCGGCCTGTGTAGAACACTCAGCGTGGTTCAGTTCTGGGCAGTAAGAGACGACGTGCAGTGCTTTCCTCTGTACCTGTGGCAGAACAGGTGTCTTGGGTGGTTCCTCAGCCTCCAGGCTCAGTGCCAGGACCCTGTCGGCTCCTCCCAGGCTGAATTATGGGGGTGTTTTCTGGTCTGCCCGAGTCAAGCTTCAGAGCCATTCATCCTCGCACACCGCACGGCGCCCTGGGGACCAAAACCAAAAGCGAATCCTGTTGGTGGCTTCGGATCTCCTGGCAGTGCGAAAATGTTGTTGTTAATGTTATGACTGAAAGAAAATGAGGTTCCACCGCAGCCCGGCGAAGCTGTGGGAGCGCCGCCCCATGACCTGACAAGGAACCGGCCAGCTCTTGGGCGTCGATCAGCCTCTATGTCTAGCGTTATTGTGCTCTGGTTAAGCTGCCCGGGTTTGTGTGTCAGTCCCAGTGAGGACACAACAGACGAAGCCTCCGGGCTCCGCGGGGACGTGTCGGAACAGCGAAGCCGGGGCTTTGATGTCCACAGATATCTGGAACGGATCGATCTCCCCGGCAATTCGCGGCCCGCTTTCAAGTGCAAAGCCTCCGACCCTGCACTCGTTTACTCGTGAAAGGCGCCTGAACGACGCGTACGGTAAACAAGTGCGCGTCCTTTGAAATGGCCCCTTTCAATGCCTCCGCGTGCTGGGTCAGTGCGGCCTCTGATGCAGGGGCCGAGCGTGCGTGCTGGCGCGCTAGGTGGGGTTCCTGCCACTGTTTCATCCCGAGGCGGCCCGCAGGGAGCCTCCCGGGACAAAATTAGAGCCAGGGAGAGTCAGCCAGGGCTGCGGCTTCTGTGCGCCGAGGTTCCTGGATTACACGGGGAGCCGGCATCCTGCCCAGATTATGAACAACAATTCATAATCGTCAGCCGCACCATTTGAAGGCCTCCCCCCCACCCTGCCCTGCTGACTTCCTCCCTCCCCCGCTTGTTTTCTTAGCTACCTTCGGCTGTTTTCCTGAGCACGACGCTCCCGCTGCTCCGGCCTCCTTTCGGTGACTTGGGACATGAGAGGCTTCCTCTTTCTGATGAATTTCCTCTATGAGACGAGGCCGGGGGTATTTGAGTTCACCCAGCTCCGGGTTGCGTCTCAGGGAGCCCGTCCGCCGGCAGGCTGGTTGACCTGCCCTCAAGTGTCAAAATGAAGTACTACACCCCGCAACGCACTCACGGCTGATCAGAAACTGACGGCAGGCCCGAATAAAGGCATGTCAGTGTTCCATTAGACAAACATCAGGACATATTTGCTACTTAAACACGCCCTCTGAGCACTTTGGACCTCGTGTTTTGCATGTATTACCAATTGAACGTGTTGTATAATACCCAGTTCTGATAGTCCTGTTTGGTCCAGTCAGTTTGCGACAAAAGAAGCACCTTCCAAATCTCTGGAGTTGTTATGAGTTAAGAGGGAATGCAGTTTAACACTATATACACTACATAGCATTGCTTTTTATCATCGATTTTTGAAACTTTATGGAGCTTTAATGTACAGATCTTCATTGATTTCTCAATACTCTTTATTCGATATTCTTAACATTTTGCCATGAATTTGCTATATCCAGTCATTCAGACACTGACACTGAAAGTCTGAAAGATGTACAGGTCCCGCCTATCATACTCGGAATACACTATGCTTTGTTTATCATACCTCACTCATTGTTATTGTTTTATTTCTAGCTCTTCGTTGTTTTATGTAGGTAAATTGTAAGTAGCATTTTCCCAGGTGCTGCAAAGGGGCCGTGTCAGGACGTCTAAAATCACAATCTGAGTGTTGGCTCTGAAGAACGAGGTGATGCTAACCAGAGTCAGATATCTGCGCGCTGCACGTGATAAAGCTTCCCCTCTCTCTCTCTCTCTCTCTCTCTCTCTCTCTCTCTCTCCGGTTTGTGTTGCAGTTCTGCCTGGAGTTAAACCAAGGAACGCTGGCCAGTGTGCGGAAGTGGAAGTGGCCGCGGGGACTGTGGAAAAGCGTCGTGTCTGAAGCTCCCACCGGACTCTCCGACAAGGTAGCGGCCCCGATGGCCCCACTCGGTGACGTGGGACAGAGATGCGCTTCTGCGCTGCGCCCTCCTCGGCCCTCACGCAGACGTCGATCCTCCCCGCGGCTTTGTTCGTGATGGGGTTTATTCGGCTCCCAGAGATTGTGGCTCCTCTCTGCGATGCCTGCTCCGACATCGGGGACACGCTGAGCACGCTGCGGATAACTGTGTGTGTGCGTGTGTGGCACAGAGCAGCCGGTAGATGAGCCCACGTCGCAGCTGGGTCCGCGGTGTTTATAACCTCGGTCACGTAAGACGGACGGTTGAAATAGCAACCAGGACAACAACCCATTACATCGCCACAGCCCCCCCAGTCACATCACAGTCTGACGGTTAGCTCAGATGTTAGTGCGTCCCCCGCGTGTGATGTAATCAGAAGCATAGAAATAGAGATGTGATTACATGTATTTACTTGTGTTGCAGGTGTTTCCTTTCCGTACTTTGTAAATCTCTGAAGGGAAACTGATTAAATTACATTCATTTACGTATGTAAATTCAACAAACCATAGCCCTGAATAGATAAAAGCGCACCTCATTCACTCCTTTGAAAAGGAAGGTTGTTTAAACTACTTACAGTCCGATATGCAATTTTAAATGTGAGAAGAGTGCAAATGACATATCTCATAGCGTTGTTTGTCACTGAAGACTCCAAGGTTGGTTGTACGGTAAATAGGATGATTGTCTGAATCGGTCCCCCGGTGTTCTTTCCCCCTCAGGGAGCGTGCTACTCCGGCTTCCTGTGGGACAGTTCGTCTGGCATCGACCTCAGGGATGCTGCAGTCCTGGAGGCTCCAGTCAATGGCAACGGGAACCGCAACTGCCCCCGTCTCTACCTGGCTCACTTCTCTGTAAGCAGTGACCGATCCCCACAGCAGACCCATGCCGGGGAAACAGTGTTGTTTTGATGCCCAACTGAAAACTGAGAATCAACCAGCTGATGGAAACACGGGCGGGACTAGATATAGATGACGTAAAGAAAAACTTTTCAACCTGTTTTGTCTAAACCCTCTGAAGGGCCAGTTTCCCCATATTGCGACTAAAATGATGACCAAAGAAAAGATAAAATCTGTATTCAGGTGTATTCTGTCACACTCCGAAAAAGTAGTACTTCAAAGTATGAAGGTTTGATTCAAGTTTAGATTTTGGCCTTTTTGTTTGTATTGTTTCTATACAACAAAACTGAACTAACAGTGATCACTGAGGTCTGCGTATGTAAACATCACAAATCAAACAATATAAACAATATAAAAACTGTATAAACTATGGTTTAAATATTGATAGGAACTGTGAATACTCAGTAATCTGAGACTTTAATAGTTCATTAGCCACCATGTGTTGGTCGTCAGAAAATCCCGACCTAGAGACGCTTCGGTCATTACTGAGAGCAGGATTGGGACGAGTATCACAGGACTGACTCTCCCTCATCAGGTTGGTTCGTACGAGCTGACGGTGGTGAACGTCCACATGCAGGCCACGGCCATGTCCAATGGCAAGAATCACAGCACAGATGAAGCCAAGGGTCACCGTCTCTCCCCCAGCATCCAGGAAACTCTCAGAGGTGAGAGTCAGACCAGTGAAAATCACATCCTGTTGGACACTGAACCACGCCGTATTGCTGGGAAGAGTCATCCACATCTTGTCTGTTTGCTTTTTCTTTGTTCTTGTTCTCCACAGTCGAAAAGGAGCTGGTGGTGCTGGGAGATTTTGGCTGTCCGCCTCAGAGCTCCGACCTGGACGTCCTGAGGAAGGAGAAGCTGTGTGCCCTGGTACCGTCCACCCAGTTCACCAACATCAGCACCAGCTGCCCGCAGGGCACGCGCTGCCTGGACAACATCTGGCTCAGCCGCTCCCTCAAGAAGATCTACTCTGGTGAGGGCTCCTTTGACGACGGTAGAGTTCAACACTCAGGGCCATCCATGACAAACTGCGCCAAACTCAGAAAGTACTACCCATAGCACATCCATCGATGTCATGAGGGGTCGTGCGAACCCACATTCAGTGGAGACATGTCAAAGTGTAATGGGGGGAAAAAAAAGAAAAAAGAAAGAGCAAAATCCGGGTCAAGAAGTGTCAAGGAATAGGCGAGTCTCAGTGGTTCATCGAGTTGTTCAGGATCAAGCCTGCCCCATGCCTTCGTGTCAGTCATGGAAATTCCAGGTTTAGCCTCAAGTGTTTCAGACTAGTCTGCGGGCAGGTTCAGTCCTGTTGGGGTTGGAAGAATAAGCACTGAACGCCGATCAAATGTGAGCGGTCGGCGTCGTTGAAGTTGCCTTTGATCAGTCACGGTAACTGGGAAACAAAGTAGACAAGCAAGTGATCTAATCGACCCGTGACGGGGTTGATTAGATCGCCAGGCCCTTGTATAAAATGCTGGTGTGGCTGCACACAGTGCATGCGGGCTTGACTGCGACCGTTATCACCATCACCAGTTACTAATGGGCCAAACGTAGATAATCTGCTACCCAGTGGTGCCAGATATACTGTCGGTCCTAAGTTCAACAGCTGAAAACGCCTTCGGAATTCGGCCTCGTCGAGCATTGAAACCGTCCCCCTCTTCGACAGGTCACTGCATGGTGGTGCGGGAGGGCCTGACTAATCCCTGGATCCCTGACAACTGGTCGTGGGGCGGCGTGGCCTCGGACCACTGTCCTGTGGTGGCCGAGCTGTACTTTGACGTTTCCCCCAAGGAGCTGAGCAGGCCCGGGACGGCCGCGGTGGACAGGGGGGACATTATGCCCAAGCACGAGCGGTGACACGACAGAAATGGCAGCGATGGACCACATCGGACTGTCCCCTCTGGGACGTTGCTCTCGGTGGCTGTGAACGCCAGGGAGCGACGGAGCAATGAGTTTTCCTGCTGAATGTGAAGAAGAAGAAGAAGAAGAAGCGCCAAGGTTGCCTTTTCGGGTTTCAGTTTAACGTATAGATACTAACTGGTAAGTCATAGAGCCATAAAAATGTTGAGTCAAAAGATATATATATATATGTATATATATCTGCTGTACTTTGAAAAGAAATGTGCCAAACATTTTCTATATGTATATAAAATAAAGAGAAATGAACGGACAGTTGCGGCGGTGTCTGAGCCCTCATTCCTGTGGAACAAGTCGAGCATCTGCGTGACCCCGTGCCCTCGGGAGACGTGGCGTCCCCGTCAGCTGAAATGATGAGAACGGCCCGGCCGCGCAGCTCTCATGCATTATGTAAGCCTGGCCCCCGTGTGCTGCTGCCGCCCTCTGAGATGCAGAGAGCAGGCTGCGCTTTCTTATCAGTTGCTGACGCCACATATGGATACATCAACATAGCGCGGGTGTGGCATGGGTGAATGCGCCATATAGGTTTATTTTCGTAAACATATGTCTCCACCTTGCTTACCTGCCTCACCGGTGCTGGGATTGTTGTGTGCCGTGGGATAGGAATGACACAAAATAGTGTGCTGCTGTAGGATGGATATAAGTAGTTTCTTTGTACAAGTAGTGAAAAGCAGCGGACCAAGAGTTGACCCTTGTGGGACTCCATATCGAATGCTGTCGTTATCTGAATCAGTTGCCGATCAAAGAAGAGAAAGATCTACTGCTTAAACGTGGCAAGAACCAGTGAAGAACCGTGTCTCCGAGACCTGTGCAGTGTGTTCAAGACGCTGAGGAAGAAAAGCATGATCCACAGTGTCAAATGCTGCGCAAAGGCCTACAGTCGAAGTACTCGAACAGAGACTTCATGGTTGTCGGTGTTGATTTTAAGATCAGGTGATTCAGCTTGGACCAGGGCAGGTTCTGCACAGCGCTCAACTCTAAAACCAGACAGGCGGACATCATAGAGATTATTATCGGACAGGTAGGAGTGTCGCTGTTTGTGAAACAACCTTTTCCACAATTTTCCCCAGCGATGGAAAGTTTGAAATTGGCCTATAGCTCTCTAAAATGAAAGGATCAGGGCAGAGGTTTTTAACAGAGTTGCAACAAGTTCATGTTTGAGATGTGGGGAAAATCCTACAACACATAGAGGTGCATTTGCTCATAGCCAAAGTACAGTAACACCCCCCCCCCCCCCCCCACTGCACCTTAACATGGAATGCCCAAGATGTTTAGAGGCAGAGGCAGGAGAGTTCATCCTAATGACAGTATCAACTGTGCATGGACTGCTGTGACTTTAAGAGGATTCATCCTTGCTCGACATGAAGCCCCAAAAACAAAGTTCCATTCTTTTTTACTTGTGTCATGCTGACCTCTAGTGGCTAGTGCCTGAATAACAAGCTCAAAGTGGAGCACAGCCTGAGCTCGGGTATGCCTGTGCGGACACGAAGCTCCGATCCCTGGGGTGGAAGCTGGCCGTCCTGAATACACTGAATGTCGAACAGAGGAAAAAAAGCTGCATCCTCTGCGAATCTGACAAGTCAGCAACTTGGGCTCCGGACAATGGTCCATGTGAAACACAAGAAGTGAATTTCATCAAGTGCTCATTTGGATTTCATGTCGACTTCATGCCAATTAAGACGGGAATGAAGTGACTCTGCCCTCTAAAGCTAAAATAAAAGCACGATTTTGCAAAATGTAAGTGAATGTTCTTTTCAGCCATCGTAGAAAAACCCCAGCCTGACTGTGTGCGTGTGTTTGCGTGTGTTTGCGTGTGTGTGTGTGTGTGTGTGTGTGTGTGACACTACTGTGTTCTGCACGTGTTGAGGATGCAGGATACTAGATACTATTGGAACACCACGTGGGAGCAGTAAGCAGTAAGTGTGTAGTTTATGGGGGTAAATATGTCAGGATTCTCTAAGTCATGGCAGAGTTCATACAGAGGGTTGTAAATATGTCCATGGTATACAGCTACGCTTCATTGGAGGGTGACTGGCCCGATCGGGATCTTCCTTTGAGAAGCCCCAGATGTCGTGAGGCACCGGGGGAGGCGGCGGTCACCAGAGCTCATTCTTACGAGGCCGATGGCTCGTGACCAGCATGTCAGCGCTGTAGCTGTCAGTCTTCGCCCAGGTCCCCGACTGGTTTCCAGTTTCCCGGCGAAACCAGACGCCAATGAATGGGAAGTGTGACGCCTCGGAACAAGGCCCCAGGTGTGTGCGCGGACAGATTTGGTTTCTGAGGTCACTCAGATGGTGGGTCAAGCGCGTGTTCAGCCAGGGGAAACTCGAGCCGGGGTACGGCAGGAGGCATTTGACCCACAAGACCCACTTCATACGTTGGAACTGTAAGTAGGTATGAAGTCTTTTAGGTTGTTTTACACAAATTTCTAAATCTTTTAAGTTATTAAAAGATGTATTACGACACAGGTGCAATAAAACTGCAGGTCGTTGAATGATGACTAGTCAGTCCCTGTAGAGAATAATATCAAAGCGCCCTCTCCTGCCAGGTGCTTTTTCTAGATCTGCAAATGTACTTTTCTATCAACATTCCCAAAGCAAATACTGCATCTGCGGTACTCTTTCTTGGCGTAAATCCATTCCCATAAATGCTCACTCCTGCCCTGGGCCTAGCTTCCACCGCTCTTTCGCATAACCTCGCCCTACGGCTCATCAGCCCTATCCCTCCGTAGCCTCCACTTTCCGCACGTCCCCTCTGCTCTTCGAAGGCGGAACCGGCTCGCTTCCCCACTCCTCAGGCACCCTCTCGCTCCCCAAGATCTCGTCTGGCAACCCCGCTGGGGCACTTCCACGCCTCTGCAGCTGCCTCCCACTCTCCATCCTCTTCAGCGTCTTCCTCATTTCACTTTTATCAGTTATTGCTACTATGTCTTTCACAACACCCACTTCTTTTTACTCCTCGTTTTCTCTCATTTATCATCACTCTACCCCGTTAAATGCTCCTCCTACCTCCATCTCACTGCTTTGCCAACCTGTGCACATCGGTCTCGCTCTCCTCGCTCTCCGGCCTGCCACAGAAATCCTCCTTTGTTCGGCCTTCAGCATCACCGCGCCTCCCTGCCCCCCCACTCCCCTCAGGGTCACCAAGTCTCCTCGTCTACTTTCCTTCCAGACCTCCGGATGAGTGTCCTCCCGCACGTCTCCCCGATCACATCGGCCGCAGCTGTCCGGTCACCCGGAAGCACCTCCTGACCACCTCGAGTCCGTCTCGACTCCTCTCTCTTTTCAGCTTGCCCCACTTCATCCTCCGCTCTAACTTTGTCCTCTTCACCTACCTCGAGAGTTCCTTCACAGTTACTCGTCTCCTTTAGATCATTGTCAAGATGTAGTCCCCCCGTGGACCTCTACCTCTGCTTCTATGGGTTGCCCCGTTTACCTGCCTCTCCTGGATGGGACTGAACTGTAACACTCATTGAACTTGTTCACTTGTGTGTGTGTGTGCACTTCAAAAAGAGAAAGACGCACATCTCATTTTCACGGAGCCCACTTTATTACTCTACTTGACTCTATAGATCCATATCACAAGAAAAGTCATCGAGATAGAAAACACCATACGGAAATGCTGTGTTGCTGAAGTGTGCCATTTCAAGGGTTTTTTTTGGGTTTTTTTCCCGAGAAAGAATATACTATTAGGTCACTCTCGCTGTCAAACGACACAAAACTGGTCAGGTACCACGGTTCGAGCGCAAGGCATTTGGTTTCTCCTGTAAAACGTACAAACATCGGTGAGGTACAAACGACATCGAGAGGGCGAGTGTCCCTGTCAGTGCAGCTGAGAAAGGTAGAGCCAAGGTGGCAAAGTGCGGTCGGGGCTTCGAGTCAGTGCACTCGTGGGGGGGGAGAGGGGGGGGTGTGTGTGTGTGTGCGCGTGTGGGGGGGGGGGGGGGGGTTACACGGAGCAGAACGAGAAGCGCGCTTCCAAAGCGTCCCGCTCGGCATTGCAGGCGACTTTCCCGCTGGCTGGCGGCCCGGGACAACGCTGACGGCGCGAGGGAGGGAGGGAGGGTGCTGACGAGGCGCCTCTCCGGGGCTAGCCTGACCCCCCCCCCCACCCCCCCCCCCTCGTTCTGTGTCGGCGTCGAAGGTAGGGAGGAGAAGTGCGCTCGAGCGCCATCTGGAGGACGCAGAGTGCAAGGAGCGCGTGCGGAGGACACGAGGTAAGTACACTTCAAGATTGTCGGCGATGGACGGGATCCTAGAGAGCTCGCTTCACATCGTAACAGCTTATGTCGACCCACGAATGTCTAGATCTAGAACTACGTGCATGCATAGAGGTTCCGCCCATGCAGGTCGCGGCGAGGAGGTAGAGTCAAGGAGGGGGGGGGGGGGGCGGGGACACCTGCACGTCCGACCGAGCGTGACGAGCGCGCTCCTCGGCCCTAGGCTCTCGATCGATCGATCGATCGGTCGATCGATCGGGGTCCTGCACTGCAGCGGCGAGGGCGCCACCCGCGTGACCGAACTTGGCACCGGGTGCTTGGTAGCTGTCGCGGAGCAGAGGAGCGAAAAGCGTTTGACATCCGGGTTTTCCCCCCGTTGGCACTGGTAAGAACGACGGCGAGACGGAAACGTTCCGGACCACGTCCGTCCCCGGAGACGAAGCGTGACGCACGAGTGACGCCCTGGTGCGAGGCGAAACGGAGGAGACATCGGGCCGCACTCATTTATTATTGTGTGACACTGCGGCGGAGGCAGAGCAGGGGAGGACGGAGCGGGCGTGCGAGGCTGAGGCCGGCAACTCAGACAGTGGGGTGGAGGGGGTGGGGGGGCAGGGGGTCTCAGATGATGGCCTTGAGGTCCTCGTCGCTCAGCTGGTTCACCGCCATGATCTTGGCCAGCTGCTCCACGTAGCGGGCCTGGTCCTGCATGAAGTGCGGTATGCGCACGTTCTCCATCTGGGCCAGGGCCTTGAGCCGCTCCACGTCCTCGAAGGACACCTGGCCACACACGACACACGCGCACACGCACACACACACACACACACACGCAGACACGACACTCTGGCATCCATTCCTCTGTGGATCAGCGTCTCGTAGAGGTTATTACGTAAGTCCGTCATCCACACTGCGGCCGAAACGTTTATTTCAAGCGACTTGAGCGTCACGAGAGATATTGCTCGGCTGCTGTGAGTGATGCCACGGCCCCCCCCCCCCCCCCCCCCTCCCAACTGCAGCATTGGTTAGTAGACAGTTAAAGAGAGCCAGCCTAACGGAGTGGGCACTCACTCCTCAATTCTTTCTAGCTCGGGGTGGGAACACGACGGCCTCACCTTCCCCAAAGCCATCAGCAGCGGGAAGTCGATCTTGTCCCTGTGCCTCAGGATCTTCAGGATGCCCTCCAGGTACACCTGGTCTTTGCTGAAGCACCCTGGAACACGAGGACGAGTGAGTGAGCGAGCGAGGGAGTACGGTCACGGAACGTGAATGCGTGGCCGGGTCGGCCTTGCCTGGCTGCGCCGTGTCGGTCTGGCCCCGCTTGGCCCGGACGCAGTAGTCCCAGCGGGTGGCGGGGTCCTGCACGAAGCGGCCCAGGCTGTGGAAGAGCTGCGCGAAGGACATGCGGCTGGCCTGGTAGACGGTGTAGTAGAGCAGGGCGGCGCGCCACAGCGTGGGGTCCCTGCGGAACAGCACGCTGTGGATGCTGGCCAGGCCCTCCTCGGTGGGGTTCAGGGGCCTCAGGCCGTGCCTCTTGCGGCCGGCGCTGCTGGCCCACGGCTGGTGGCAGTTGTTGATGCCGCGGAAGTAGTGCGTGCCTGGAACGCGGGAGACCGAGCACTGAGCGGACGGAGAGCGCCGAGAGCAAAGCGGGGGTTGGGGGGTGGGGGGGGGGGGGTCCAGAGGGATCCAACCCACCGATCTCGTGCCGCAGCATGCCCTCCAGCCAGTGCTCCCGGGCCGTGGAGATGTTGATGGTCAGCGTGGGCCGGCTGTTCACCACCGTCATGGAGGCTCTGGACAGGAGGTCGTCCGTCACCTGCACCACAATCTGTCGACACACACACACACACACACACACACCACTCAAGGCTCCTCTATTCTCTAAGCGCACAATGAGAAAGAATAAATGGAGCGTCTGGCAGACGCGCACATGGATGCTTCTACCAGATGCGGATGCAGAGATGCGTGCAGCCAGGGTATGACAGTTCCCTCTCCAGTCACGTGCCTCATACACACCCATACGGACCTCACTTGGGCGTAAGCCGCACGTGAGCACGTGGTTGTCAACGCGCCCGCCGGCCGTTATTAACCCGATGACGTAACGCGCGTTTGTTGTGGGTTACGTAAAAGCCCCAGGGTGACTAACCCCCCGCCCCCACCCCCCACCCCCCACCCCATCCCGGAGCTTACCATGTCTCGGGTGCCTCACCTCGCCCAGGCAGCCCTCCTTCTCCATGTACTTCTTGACGCCGTGCCAGACGCGGCTCTTGGTGAGCAGGCCGCCCCCGGTGGCCTGCTCGAACTTCTCGTAGCTGCCGTAGCGCCGCAGCGCCAGCTCCATGATGTGCACCGCCTGTCGCGAGAGAGGCAACGACGTGAGAGGACAGACACGCGACGTGACACGTCCCCCCTGGGGCGCCCCCGGTCCGGTGCGCCCCCGGTCCGGGTGCTAGCGAGCTGTGTTTTCGATTACGAGCAGTATACAAGCAGGGCTTTGCGCTGAATGAAGCCACGCTGAATATGTGATGTGCGCGGGGTCGGCTCCACGCCTCGGGAAACCATTTCTCCACTGAGCGCGGGAAACGTGACCAGGCGGGGCCGAGAGGCCGCAGGAAACGCAGAACACGACCCCGCCGGCTCACTTTACCGCCTTTCCCGTGCCCTCGTCTTACAATCCGTGAGCTTGTGTTACTCAAGCGGCCCGCAACGCAACACCAGCACCGGGCCACTTCCCACTGCCCCGCGAACGCAGCCTCCCACATCCTCCTGTCACCCGGGTCGTCCCGGGCCACCGCGTCCCTCATCTCAGACCGCTGGGCCCCCTCCCTCGTCTCGGCCGGACCGAGCAGGCCCTCGGACCTTCCAAACCCCCGAGGCCCCCGGAGATGCTCCACCTGACCGCCACTGTGACCCCGAGGGGCGCATTTCTCTGGAGCTGTACGTTCTCAGCTAACCCCCCCCCCCCCCCCCCCCCCCCCCACACACACACACACTCCCCCGTCGTGGTGCCGGTCGCAAGGTGCAATATGTGTTTGATGGAGAAATGTCCACAATCGCATTCATAACATGTACCGCTTTGCAAGCTGCAGGACGGGGGGAGGGAAGAAAGAACAACACTCGCGATAGGTTTTCAGGCGACCCACGTCTCGCTTGCTGGAGCTGCCGACACGGACGGATCTCATCCGTCCGGACGCGCGGCCTCCGGCCGTGACGGGGCCCGTTACCTGCGCGAGGAAGCGGTCCGAGGCGGCGCCGTGCCGCGCCAGGACCAGCGGGGACACGGGGCGGCCGTACTCGAACTGCGGGTTGTAGTTGAAGTCGGACTTGAAGAACTTGGCCCTCTCCCTCTCCACGTTGCACGGCTTGACGGCGGCGAGGACGCACGGCCTCCGGGCGTTCTCCGCCTCCCGGGCGGCGGCGGCGGCGGCCGCCGCCTTGTGCAGCAGGGGCAGCCTGGTGCGGGGGGAGCTGGGGGCCTTCCTGAGGCGGGGGGCGGGGGCGGCCCGCGGGGCCAGGCCCACGGGGCTGCCCACCACGGCGATGACGCCCCGGGCCGGTTTCGGGAGGTTGGAGCTGCTGGCGGAGAGGACGCGGCCGGCCGGCGCGGGCTTGGCGCCGCTGTCCGGGCCGCGCGCCCTCCTGGGAGCCGCCCCCGGCCGGGCCCTCTTGCCCAACGCGGCGCCGTACTTGGCGGCGGAGGTTTTGGGCCTCCTGCACGGGGACTGCTTGGGGCTCTTCTTCTTCTCCCCCTCCTCCTCCTCCTCCTCAGACCGCAGCAGGTCGTCGTAGCTGCCGGGGCGGGCGGCGAGGAGCTCTTGGAGGACGCCGGAGGAGATCTTCTCCAGGTAGACCTGGCTGGGACTCAGCGCCCGGTCGTTGGAGTTCAGGACGCACTTCTTGGACATCTCTACCTCTGGCCAGCGGAGTCTCTCTGAAAGAGGCGGAGGCGAGAGGGCAGTGACAAGGGAATCTGTTTGGCAGCTTACCGCAGAATCCTCTCGATGGACGAGACTTCATAGGCTAATCTTCTTATCAAGGCAGGGTAAAATTAGATCTAACCTAGCATCATGCCAAAAAGGCGCCAGCGAACAAAACTTGTGGTCCACAGATCGACAGCTTTACGACGCTGCTGGGGGGGGGGGGCTGACTTCGCCTGCTCCCTAGACCCACGTGCGAGTCTTCCCTCACGTCAGCAGTCCCCCGGCTGTGCGCTATTTATCCTCACGAGTCGGCCTCGGGGAGCATCGCCCTCATCGGATCTCATCACGGGGCGCGGAGCGGGGACTCTGCCGGGACGGGGGCGCTGAGGTGGAAGCTCGGCGAGCGCAGGGATCACTGGAGGGGGAGAGCGCAGATTGGCCCTCCGCTCCGTTTGCCCAGACGCCAGATCAGATATTGTTATCTAACACGTTGGCTGGCTGCGTCCCATCGTTTCGGGTTCAGCCGACGTCCTTTAGGCTAGAATCAATCAAATCCATGCGTGTCACACGAAGAGCGGTAGCCGAGGCACTCATTATAACTATCAGACACGGCATATTATTGGCAATAATAAGCATGATTCAGCAGTTAGTAAGCTCGGGGGGATGCTTCTCGGACTGCCAGGAGCCTCTTCAACGCAAATGCAAAATCACACAACTATTGGACACTATTGCGTCCAATAGTTGTTATTGGACGCAATGGAGGAGCTGTTGGTAGTGCAATATAAACAGAGAATAACGAGCAAAATCATCCTCCATGGACTATATGCAGATTTTGTTGTATACGCACATTCGTATCGCCCGGCGAGTATATGTGAATACAATCACTGGCTGGAGCTGAGCTATAACAGTTAGCTGGTCAGGTGGAAGTATCAGAGCAGCTGTTCAACGAAAAGTTATAATTAGGAGTATTGATACGTTAACAATTCGTTTATAAGGTCAACCGCCCGCAAAGCAGACGAACTGCTCTCGGTATCGATCCTACCTGTAACTTTTATTGACTCCAGCATCCTCCGGTAAGGTCTCCGGTGGGGTCCCCGTTATGACACAATACAAGCCTTCATTAGCAGGTTAACCTAGCTCAATTAGCCCGCTGATCTTGTCCAAATGACAAACCGACATACACGTAGTGGTTACGTTTCACAACGTATTAGAATTTTAAAAAAAAACCAAAACAAACAAACCAGAACTAAAGAGTGATTGTTATAGCTCTGGCTTGACTTTGACGACCCGTCTTGGCAGGCACACGGAGCCCTTCTGCCGAACAGCCAGGACACAGCGGAGCTGTCCGTGAGGCTCGGCCCCGCACGAGCCGTTTCCATGGTGACACGCTGCTACGCAACGCACAGCAGTGCATCATGGGAAATGGAGTTTTTCCCTGGAAACGCGAGTAAACGCTTGGCAACGCTCATCCGTCTTCACCCTCTTCTATCTATCTATCTATCTATCTATCTATCTATCTATCTATCTATCTATCTATCTATCTATCTATCTATCTATCTATCTATCTATCTATCTATCTATCTATCTATCTATCTATCTATCTATCTATCTATCTATCTACCTATCTACCTATCTACCTATCTATCTATCTATCTATCTATCTATCTATCTATCTATCTATCTATCTATGTCTATTCTAGTGTCGAGCGGACTCATGAGAACTATTTAATAATAACATCTGAGTATTTAAAAAATAGCAATAATCGAAAGAAATGTTTGTTTGCCTTTGAACAGTTGGAGAAGGCACCTTTTTATATGGCATGTCTGCAAACTGAATGGGTCCTTGGCTTTAGCATAATGTATGAAGCATTGCATTGCCCGTTTCAGAGGAGGAAGTAATGTCACAGTGAAACTCTATTTGTTGGATGTCGTGAACCGTGTCATGAACAATGCTGTCCTTTCATTCCTTCTCAGGAGGTTAAACCACTTTTCACAAATGGTCTCTTGTGTAAACCTAATAAAGTCTTTTCCAAGGCCAGAGACCAGAGACCCCAGAGGTTGAAGTTCTGCAGAGGTGTCAAGTGTAAATACTTTTACACTTACTTTTTAAAAAAATTTTGCTGGAGTAATTATTTTTCAACCGACTTTTTACTTCTACTCCTTTACATTTTCATGCAATTATCTGTATGCATGTGTATGCAAGTGTGTACATGCTCCTGAGGTGTGAAGTTTTACAACATTACAAGACTTATAGCCAACTAGTCATCATATTTTCCATTCCATGAAATACATTCGTTAATGATCAGTAGGATACATACGTCAGAGCAAAGGTTCTCAAAGTGAGGCCCGCGGGGCGGCCTCAGGCAGCCTGCAATGAATTACAGGTGATAGTTTTAACCCAACTGTACATTGCTTCGAAAGAATGAATCTTTGTATTCCATTGTGTGTGAGAAGTGATTTACAAATAACGTTTGACTGATTGATTGAAATGTAAACAGTAGACATGTAGCCTGGTCATTAAAAGGATTACAAAACGGATTTTTCTGTTGTTGTTTTTTGATTCGGCAGGTCTTTCCTTCCATCTGCTGTCTGACTGTTTAACACCCAGCTCTGCTCCCAGTAGACCACACATAAATGTATTTGTTCATTCATGCATACATTAATTGTATTGTTATTCATAGGTCATTGTAATTGTTACTGTATTGTGTAAAATTCATTTGTTTTTCCGTTTTTTATATCAACATTATCTTTTTGACTTAACTACTGCACTATACATATTATATTCTATTCTATTTTACTCTCTATATACATAGATATTTATAGATATCATAGTATTTATTCTCTTCTTCTATTCTCTCTGTAATGTATTCTCTTTTTATTATGCTGCTGGAAATGTAAATTTTCCTGTGGGAGTCGTCCCAAAGGGATCAATAAAATAAAGTCGAAGTCTAGGTCAATTCTATTCTTTTTTGTATAAGACGCGATTTATGTGACTTTTCAGCAACAATTAAACCTTTATTCTCCCTTCTCTTGGTCGATTTATAACCTTCAGAGTGGACAGTGTGTGTAACCCAAACAAAACCTCTTTTACTGTATACAAGAGCTGGTTTTACAGAGCGGGGCTGTGATTGGCTCGCCGGGTCGAGCGAGGGTCGCCGACACTGATTGGCTGGTACAACGGTTGGAGTCTGCGCAGTAGGCGCAGCGCTGAAATTCAAATTTGAACAGCAGTTGTCGGGTGCAGAGCGAGAAGAGGAACCGAGAGGAGAAGCTACTGAGAGCCGCTGAGAACTGCTCGGCGCTGCTCCGCTCGCCTCGTTACATCCCGTCTGTGTACAGGCAGAGGTGCGCAGCTCCTCCTAAACAGTCCGTTGTTGAAATATCCCCTGGAACCGGAGTCCACCGCCAAAGAATGGATCCATTCACTGAGGTGAGCTAACTGACACTGCTAACGTCACTCGGGTACGTTTGGGCTAACCGGGTTGTGCTGGAAATAGAGCCTCTGCTACTTAATGTGACATTTCTGTGTGTAATGGTGATCGATTTGCGTGTTTCGGTGGTAATTGTTTGTAAGACGGCGCTATCGTGTCGAGGTGTGTGGTAATGTGTTTAAACAAGGCGGATGAAAACATCACGTGTTTGTGTCTTTGTCAGGTCAGGTCCCGCATTAGAATAACAACCAGTTGCTGGCGTAAACCCCCAGTTGCGTTCAATGCCCATTCGTAACCAGTCTGGCCACTTCTTAAGTCCCGAAACGTTAGTGTTATTGACCGATCGACCCAGCCCGATCCGTCCGACGCGATGTTATTGAAATGACACAGCCCGGTCTCCATTTAAGGCCATGGCATGTGTCCGAAGTGGAAACTGGACGGCACAATGCCTCCTCTTGCTGGACTATCTCACTCTATGGTGAGGCTGGGCACTAAATCTAGAGGTGATTCACATCTAATTATAGTTACGTGTGTGTGTGGCCAGCGTCTGAGTTTGAATCTTCGAACGCAGGAACTGGATGCAGAGGAGTGGCTCATTCCCGTGGAATGCTGCGTAATGTGGTTGGGGTTTTTTTTTCCACTCTGCCTGCCACGGAGAGACCGTGCAGCTGCAGGAATGTGTTGGGACTTGCACAGTTAACGGGCAGTGCAGTAAATCAGATCCGGCGAGGCCAAGGGAGGGGATGACACGCAAGGAAAGGGGAAGGAAGGAGAGCACGCAAACAAACGGGCCCCTTTTTCTATACTGGGTGGGGCACACCGTGCAGTGTACAGTGTTTCTTTTCTTTTACTTGTCCTACATATTCTTTCTCCGTCTGTCTTCTCCAAAGATCGAGAACCATCTTGTTGGTCTCCTGTGGTGTCACTTTTTTTCCAACTTTAGTTAATTCCGCCATCAATAATTGGCATAATGGTACCCCTAGCTAAGGTATTGGTTCAATTCATGTTTGTCAAAAAATTTGGAGCATATGCCCCTTTTTTCTTTTTGACCTGCAAAATCCTCGACGTGTCAGGCCCCCATATCCTGTTTTGTCATCCATATACCTAAATAGATTTGAGCAGATGGGAAAACCAGAATGCAAGGTCCCTGCTCTGAGTAGTCAGGAGCCTTATTGGCTGGTTGTGGATACCGTGGGGGTAATGACTGACGTGGAGGAAGGGCGTGCCGGTTTGCCCAGTGAGTCGCAACCGCACCGCCAGGTGCATCCATCTGAGCTGTGGACGGAGGCGGGCAGCCCTGGTGCCGAACTGGGCCCATCCTCTCCTGGCCCCTGTTCCCTACGCATCTCCGTTGTTGTGCGTGAGGGTTGCCAGTGGCTCGCAAAGCTGCCGCGAGAAGAGACGGGACCGGGCCGGCGTCTGCTCCGCGTATACTCCACTGTGTTTCGCAGCGAATGAATGAATGAGTGAGTGTTGCGTTTCCTTTGACGTGGCCCGCGGGCTTTGTCTTTTCCCAATCGAACCAGAAACTGCTCGAGCGGACCAGGGCCCGCAGAGAGAACCTGCAGAAGAAAATGGCGGACAGGCCAAACGCCGCCAACAGGGCCATGGCCAAAAGGCCGCTGGCCGACACCAACAGCGTGAGCAGTCAGCCAGCCGTCGACAGAGGTAGCGTCGCGTCCTCCTCTCTGTTTGGACCACTGTTCAGCAGGGCTCCGCTCAACGGCACGTTTCCCCGCTCTCCTCCTCCTCCCAGCTCCGCAGGCCTCCTCCAAGCCCTCCCCGTCCAAGCGCAGGTGCTCGGGGGAAGATGCCCAGTCCCCGGCGGACGAGGAGAACCAGGAGCCCACGGCGGCGCAGCCCGCGGTGGCCGCGCTCCCCGTGCCTCCCACGGACAAGAAGCCTCCGGTGTGCCCCGGCAGCCTCCGCCCGTCCTCGTCCCTGGAGAGGACGGCAGCGCGGCCCGCCATCCAGCCGAAGACGGCGCAGCCGGAGCCCGAGAAGATGAGCGTGACCCCTGCGGCCGATCGTCCAAGCGCCGGGGACGGAGAGGCGGCGCCTGTGTCTTCGGCCCTGCAGAGGAGCAGGAACGACCCGGAGGAGGATGCGGCTCCGTCTGCTGGTGCCATGAGGTCTCGTCTGCAGAAGCTGGCAGCGCAGAGAAAGTGCTGGGACGAGAGCGGTACGCCCGTGTTCGAAATAACCCGGCTTTTAATGGCACGACCGCCGCCACCGAAATCCTGAACGCGAACCTGTTTTTTCAGACCCCTCTGACGGCGCCCCAGAGGCGGACCTCGCCCCGCTCTCCCTGCTGAAGCGACAGGCCGAGGTCCCGGCCGAGACCGTGCCCGCCCCGTCCTCGGGGACCCCCCTGGGCAGGAGAGGCAGGCTGGCCAACCTGGCCGCCACCATTGGCTCCTGGGAGGATGACTTGAGCCACGCCAGCATCCCCTGCGAGAAGGCGAAAGAGAAACCCAACGCTGCCGTCCTCAAGTTTGCAGCCAGGGATGCAGCGATGGCAGCCGGCGCCAAGCCCAGCGCTGCGACTCGCGTGGCATCCGCGTCCACTTCTAACCAGGTACATTTACGTGCATATGGCCCCATCCATATTCGCACAGTAGTTGGTGAGTGCATTCCTCAGAACAGTTGGTACAAACTGCCAAAACCTAGTGGATAGCCTGCAAAAGGGATGGAGGTATTTGGGCATGTACCCTCTACCTCCAGGCAGGGAAAAGCTCCTCCGGTCATGTGCCGCAAACCACTGTCTGGGGAAAACCGTAGTCTGTTTACTGGCTGCTTTGGTGTGTGTGATCTGAAAAGCTGTCGTGTTTCTGTTTTGGCCAGGCTGCGTGTTCTCCGGTCAAGTCTAGCCGAGTGGTTCCCCCCAGTCCAAAGAAGACCGAGGTGCCCGCTGCCAGGACGGCACCCGACGCCGTCACCAGTCCCCACAAGAGTTCCAGCCAGGGGCCCACCTTCCCCTCCAGTCCACGCAAGGCCGTCCCTTCCTCCTCCTCCTCCTCCTCCTCCTCCTCCTCGCAGAGTCCCCTGAAGAATCAGGGCTTCTCCAGAGGCCTCAATCCGGCTTCGAGCCCCCAAAAGCCAGAGCTCCGTGCCAAGCCCACTGCTGACCGTCCCTCTGTGCCTCATGACAAAGCTGCTGCAGGAGCACCAGGTCAGTCATGTTGCTGTTCACTCAGGAGAGGGGATTGGGCGGCTGTGATACACTTGTGCAGATCTCTGGGAGAAATCATGTCCAGCCTTGTACTTTCAATCACCGTATACATAATGTTAAAGGCGGTTTCATCCACCCGTACGGAGAGTGACTGGGTATACTCTTGCAGGCGTAAAATCCTTCCTGGAGCGCTTTGGAGAGAGGTGCCAGGAGCGTTCCAACCAGAGCTCTCCAGCAGGGGGCAGCAGCAGCAGCCATGCAAAGACCCCCACCGTGACTCCAGCCGTGACTCCAGCTGTGACCCCGGCCGTGACCCCGGCTGTGACCCCCAACACCAGGCTGGTCCAGGAGAGGCTCCGAGCTGCCCAGGCTGCCAGCACCACCACTGCCGACCTCACTCAGAGACAGAAGCTGGTAGGTTCGGGACACCGTCCCCCTCCACTCCCTCCGTCAAGTCGCCGTCGTGACAACAGGCTTAACAGGCTCAAACGGGCAACGCGGTCTCCGTTGCAGGAGCGAGAGTCCGAGCTGGCTCAGATCCGCAATCGCTTCCAGAAGGGGAACAACGCGTGGAGGGGCAAAGACGAGGCGGCGGAGAGCAGTGCCAACGTCAAGGTTGGCCAGCAGGCACCCACGAGCGTGTGTGTGGAGGCCGAGGCCGCTCCACGCGTGCAGCAGGACCAGCCCGCAGCACCGCCCACTCAGAGTATGGGAACGCCCACAAAGTGCCCCGTCTCAGGTACTCGGTGACGTTCCGGTGAAGCGGCCATGTTTCCCTGCAGTCGTTTACCAGTTCTGTTCCGCCTTGAGTTGGAGAGAAATGTGAGAAACGGGAATAACCTGCTGGGAGAAGCTCTCTTCAGCCAGTAGACAGTGCAAACGGCTAAATCTTTGTGTTTCATTGGAATTGAATGAGCTGGGGCCCGGTGATGGCCCTCGTTGAGACCCCTGGTGACCTCTCTCTCATAACAGCCCCCGGGCCGATGACCTCTCCTCCAGCCTCGACCTCCAGCCCCCTGAGGGTGGGCGCCCACGCCGAGAGCCCCAAGGAGCGGGAGGTGATCAGGGAGATCGAGATGAACGTGGACCAGTCCATAAACTCCGCCGTGATCAATGAGCTGTTCGACGGAGTCCTGGAGGAGAGCGAGGAGGATGAGGAGGACGGAGAGGAGGAAGATGCTCTGAATATCTCCTCCATGTCCCTCCTGGCTCCTCTGGCGGACACCGTGGCGGCCGTGGTGAAGAGTCCAGAGAGGAGATTGGTGGTATGCACCAACACGTTGCTCTCTAAAGTGGTTTAGGTCAACACTGAAGAGAGGGTGCTTTTGCAAAACCCATTCTCCTCATGTTCCGATGCAGACGTCCACTCCGGCAAGCTCGTTCCTCATAAAGAGCAACGCTCCAGACGGGGCCTCCAGACCAGCCAAATTCCAGAGGACCAACATGGTACGGACCCCGTCCTCGGACAGCGTGGAGGCCTCGGACGAGGACCACAAACTGCCATATAGGTAAGCGGAGCGCGCCCCCCCCCCCCCCCCCCCCTCCCCACGTCCTCCGCGATCCCCCTCGACAATCGCCACTGGTGTCCGACTCGAACGTCCCCCGTGCCTCTGTCCAGCATCGACGCGTACAGGTCGACCAGGGTGAAGGAGACGGAGAGGCCGCACGTCAAGCAGGTGATCGTGAGGAAAGAGGACGTTTCCCACAGGCAGGACGAGCCCCGGGGGGCCGGCCACTTCAACGTCAAGCAGAGGATGAAGGTGCGCTCGACTCCATGCTAGCCATGTGCATAAGACGAGCACACAGTGGGTCATCGGGTGGGGGAGCTAGCCTGACCGTCACGTCCTCTCCGCAGGTCCTGACCAACGACATGAACCTGCAGCAGACCGTCATCCACCAAGCCAGCCAGGCCCTCAACTGCTGCACGGACGAGGAGCACGGCAAAGGCTCCCAGGTGGAGGCTGAGGCTCAGAGGCTGCTGCTGGTGGCAAGTGAGTTCACATGAAGCCTCTGTTACGACAGCCCGCCTGCAAGTCTCCTCTCTGGGACGCGCTGACTCCCGGCGGTAACGCCCTCCCCCCCCTCTCGCTTTTCTCAGCCGAGCGGAGGGAGGTGATCAAGGCCGAGCTGGACCGCCTGAAAGGAGACCCGGCGGGCCAGAGGAGGCCCCCCGCCGGCCCCGAGGCCGCCGGCCCGTCTGCCTCCAAGGGCTCCGTGGCCCTGCAGGAGCTGCGGCTGCCCCTCAAGGCCGACTTCGTGTGCTCCACGGCCAACAAGCCAGGTACGCTCGGGCACGGGGCTCTCTCTGTCTCTCTCTGTCTCTCTCTCTCTCCCCCTCCCTCTCTCCCCCGCTCCCTCCTTCTCTCTCTCTCTATCTATCTATCTCTCCATCTCTCTATCTCTCTATCTATCTCTCTCTCTCCCTCTCTCTATCTCTCTCTCTATCTCTCTCTATCTCTCCCCCTCCCTCTCTCTATCTATCTCTCTCTCTATCTCTCCCCCTCCCTCTCTCTATCTATCTCTCTCTCTATCTCTCTCCCCCTCTCTCTCTCTCTATCTCTCTCCCCCTCTCTCTCTCTCTATCCCTCTCCCCCTCTCTCTCTCTCTATCTCTCTCCCCCTCCCTCTATCTCTCTCTCTCTATCTCTCTCCCCCTCCCTCTATCTCTCTCTCTCTATCTCTCTCCCCCTCCCTCTATCTCTCTCTCTCTATCTCTCTCTCTCTCTCCCCCTCCCTCTATCTCTTTATCTCTCTATCTCTCTCTCTATCTCTCTCCCCCTCCTCTCTCTCTCTATCTCTCTCCCCCTCCCTCCCTCTCTCTATCTCTCTCTCTATCTCTCTCCCCCTCCCTCTCTCTCTCTATCTCTCTCCCCCTCTCTCTCTCTCTATCTCTCTCCCCCTCTCTCTCTCTCTATCTCTCTCCCCCTCCCTCTCTCTCTATCTCTCTATCTCTCTCTATCTCTCTATCTCTCTCGCTCTCTCTCTCCCCCCCTCCCGCTCCCTCTCTCTCTCTCTCCCCCCTCTCTGCCCCCCCCCCCCCTCTCTCTCTCCCTCCCCCTCCCCCCCCCCCCTCTCTCTCTCCCCCCGGTGCTTGATGCCCGTCCGTGTCCACCGTTTCAGAGGCGACCAAGTACTCCTTCTTCATCATGATCCGTGCCGGAGCGGAGAACATGGTGGCCACGCCGTTAGCCAGCACGCACCGCGGCCTCAGCGGGGACACCCTCACCTTCCCCACCAAGTTCACCATGTAAAGCCCACGCTGCTACTCCTAGATAACAATGACCCATTGTTACTGTTATATACGTCTCAAGTTAATCGAAGTTGTCTGACTGAACTGACCTGAGCCCGTCTTCCAGGTCTGACGTCTCCAGTGACTTTGAAATCCAGCTTGAGGTCTATGGCCTGGTGAGTGTCTCCCATCGAGGTCCATGACCCCAGCATTCATCGAGCTCTCACGCTTTTCATCGTTATTCTGCACTTCATTCGTGTCCATTCGTGTAACACCACCTCCAGCGGTGATAGGTTCTCCCAGTCGGTCCGGCCATTTTTCTTCATCCCAGTCCTAGTTGTAGTGCTATTTGGTCCGGATGAAATCTCCTCTGCTGCCGATGCTCTTGCGTTCGGCCCTGACTCCCGCCTCTGCTGCCGCTCCCAGGTGCAGAAGCGCGAGCCGTGCAACGACAAGAAGAAGAAGCCCATCAAGTCAAAGGTGAGGCCCCCGGCAGCCGCCCGCCCGGGCGGGTCGCCCGCTCCTCGTGTCGCGCCTAAGAAGCTTGTGTTTGTGTGTGCAGACCATATGGAGGCAGGTTTATGAGGCCCACGATATGTGTATGTCGGTATGAACCCTTTCCCGCATCAGATCCCTCACACTTGGGGGGGGTGGGTGGGTGTGCACCGGGTGTGCGGACGAGGTTTCAAAATGTCACGGTTGCGAGAGGCTCTCTTGACACGGGCTCGGTTGGTTGGTTGGTTGGATATCAAGTATTCCTCCGCCGAAAACAACATGACTGATCTGCCTTTCTTTCATTCGTTCCAGGCCATCACTCCAAAGAGATTCCTCGCCATCACTGTAAGTTCACAGCGCGCCACTCCATGCCCTTCACATTTGGATACGACGCCGTCTTGAAACCCCGGTTAACGCGTGCTTTCCTTTTCGCTTCGCTTCGCAGAAGAGCGCCCAGACGCCAGGTATTCCCTCGAACGCTTGAAGCTGCGTCCTCACCACCACGTGGGGTCAGCAGTGGCATCCGGTCGTGCTGGCCGGCTGCCTCAGACAGTCGAGGACCCCTGCTCTGACCCTGTCTGCACCTGACTCTCTGAACTCTAATCCATGCTGGGTTCAGCCCTGTACTCACAACCTGGAAACCGTCCTCATTTCGAGACGGATTTCAAGAGATCAGTTCAACACTCTCTGATCTCAGCTTCTGGTTTCTTTAGTCTTCGGCGACAGAAAACTGAAAAGATGTAACGAACTTATCTTGGCTTTTGTAGAATGAGTTTGAATGAGATTTTCTTTTGTTGTTCTTAAGCCCAAACAACAGATCGACAAGTCATTGTTCGCAGCCCTAGTCCTCATCCCATCCGTAATCATGGTGTCAAACCTTGCATCTGTTGATACACTGATCTGTCTGTCTGTGTGTGTGTGTGTGTGTGTGTGTGTGTGTGTGTGTAGTTGTGGCCAGTCCGGGGGGCCCCAACGCCGTGCGCACCAGCGAGTTTGTCCTGGTCGGATCCCACAGGCTCAGCCTCGCCTCCATCGGCAAGAACAAGTTCCCCCTGGAAAAGGTGAGGAGAGCCCGGCCGCCGCCCGTCCCACTACCCCCGCCTGGTCTCGTCCCCCCCCCCCCCCCCCGTTGTGTGCGCCGCACTAACCGGTGGCCCTCTGGGACGTTTGTGCCCGTTAACCACGTGTGTGACACTCTGATCCCCTGTTCTGTGCTCTCATCCACCTGCCCTGCGATCTTTTCTTTTAGATGAAATACGAAGGCGAACTGCTCAGTGGCTTGTTTCATACCAAGGTTACTACTACCACTACTACCCATCATGTGTTTTGTGTGTGTGTGCGTGCGTGCGTGTGTGTGTGCGGGGGAGGGGGAACCCACAGCTGCACGGTGGCACTAGCATTAGCAGCCTCTAGGCGGCCGCTGGCACAGCTGTCGTCACCACGGGTCGGGGGTCTGCTCTTCACCTGTCCGTCACACGCTGCTCGCCGCCGCTTGCCTCTGCCGGCCTTCACCTTCCGGGGCTTTCGAGTTCTCATGCCGCGACGTGCGAGCCCTTTGCTGAGCGCTTTGTGTGTGTGCGTGTCGCCAGGTGCCCTTCCTGTGCCCCCTGGAGGGCAACGTCCACCTGAAGATGCAGTGCGAGGTCGGCTCCAAGGTGGAGGAGAGGGGCTTCCTGGTGAGGGTCACGCAGCCAGTGCAGTGCGCCCATGCAGAGCCTGGCACTGCTTTACCTAAACAAAGTCTCTCCTGTGTGTGTGTGTGTGTGTGTGTGTGTGTGTGTGTGTGTGTGTCTTCAGACCATGTTCGAAGACGTCAGCGGGTTCGGAGCCTGGCACAGGAGATGGTGCACCTTGTCGGGGTACTGCATCTCCTACTGGACGTACCCGGACGATGAGAAGCGCAAGGTAACCGAGCTCTGCCGCTACAAAGCCGTCCTTTGAGACCGAGTGACCCCCACCCCCACCCCCCCACCCCTCGCCCCCATCACAAAGAGCTCGTCTAAGCCGTGCCCATGTGACAAAGGGGCCGTTGCTAGGCGCCGACCGCACAGGGGCCCCGGACCCTCCGCTTTAGCCATCACTCCCGTTCTGCCGCCTCACTCCTAAAAGCAGAGATGAACTGAAAGCCAAGGTTTACTCAATCTCTGGCCCCGAGTCATGCTGTCATGAGGTCGGCCTCTAAAGGCTCAGCTGTGGAAGCAAAGATGGCTCGGCGCAGGGTATACAGGTATACAGGTATACAGCACGAGGTGCATGCCGCGCTAACCGCCCCCCCTCCCTCTCCCTCTCCCTCTCCCTCTCCCTCTCCCTCTCCCTCTCCCTCTCCCTCCCCCCCGACAGCATCCCATCGGCCGCATCAACCTGGCCAACTGCACCAGCAGGCGGGTGGAGCCGGCCAACCGCGAGTTCTGCGCCCGGCCCAACACGCTGGAGCTGATCACGGTGCGGCCGCAGAGGGAGGACGACAGGGAGACGCTGGTCAGCCAGTGCCAGGACACCATGTGCGTCACCAAGTAAGTGCGCTCGCCCCCGCCCCCTCCCTCCCTCCCTCCCTCCCTCGCTCGCACGTGTGGATGCGCCTGCAGATGGCTGACAGCTGTGCCGTGCGCCCGCAGGAACTGGCTGAGCGCCGACACCAAGGACGAGAGGAACCTGTGGATGGGCAAGCTGAACCAGATCCTGGTGGACCTGCGGATGTGGCAGCCGGGCTCCTGCCACCGGCCCGTCTGAACGCCGCACTACGTCCCGTCCACCCCTCCCCCCTCCTCCCCCTCCTCTCCCCCCGTCCGCTTCCCCTCTATCAGTGACGCGTGCAATATGATATGATATGTTTGTAGTGGGTTTTCTGCTGCCACACGGTGGAGGTTTTACAGAGAGCGAGCAGGCAGGGCAGGGGAGGGGGAGGGGGGGGGGGGGGGTGAGCAAAGCCATACGTTTCCATATGTTGTTTTCGCACAGTGTTTTGTCTGGGGGGCTCGTCCCCACACTGGTTTTCGGGGGTTGCCGGGGTAACGCGTGGCTTTAAGTTATCAGGTGTGAACGGCGTTGAGATCATTTCATTTTTTTTCTATCACTCCGTACTCTGCACGACGCCACGCAAATATAATGGGCAATGCATTTGCCGGGTTTTATTCTATATAATATATATATATATATATATATTAGCTTTTATAACTCGCTGGGCTGGGCTTCTACATGTTGCGTTTTCGTTCCTCCATTGCCATGCGCGGGTTTTTGATACCAATTGCTCCCCGGCTTTCGTTTCCTTTTGTTTATGTCGAGTTGTGTTTGAGTATGCATCTTCACAGGCCGATATTCGAGGAGAAAAAAAAACGACTATTTATCGTCCTTTCGGAGCCCAAACATTTTGATGGGGCTCCCTTTCTTTCTTTTTTTGTTTTAAACATGAGACGTGGGGCTGACCAAATGTTCGGATCAGGAGAGTTCCCAGTGCGAAGGTGAAACGCTAAGCGAGCATAGCGCGATACTGTGAACCGGCCCGGCACACGCGCGCCCATCTAAGGCTCGGCTAACATCCAGCCGACGCACGAGCAGCATGACCCACCCGCGCGTACCAGGCCATTTGGGTCCCGTATCACACCAGCCGGGTGACTGTGGAGGGATGCCCGTGGCACGCCTCTGTCCCAAACGCAGCGTTTCGAGCGCGCGACGGGCTATACCGGGGTAAAGCGTCATTTCAGGTTCAGGCGCAGCTCCACTGTTTGCTTCAGAGACGGTGCCTTTTTATCATGCCGAGAACGAGGAGGCCGGCGGAGCGCTCGGAGCCCTCGAAAGACTTGGATTCCTCGGGCGTTTGTGGATCGACGAGTCCTCAATAAATGTCCGCTGCGACCAAAGCGGATCAGGTTATGACGCCAGTAGTTTTCTTTCTTTTTTTTTTTGTTGTTTTTTAATCGTTCTTTTCCAATGCTCCACAGGATGGTGTTTTCCTCTGAAAGCTTTGAGATGCCAATAAACCGTTTGAACACAGACTCGGAAGCCTTCGACAGCCTGTGCAGCACACGACTCGGCCGTCTCTTGAAGTGACATGGCTCCCACAGCTTGGATCGGGGGGGGAGGTTCGGGCGCTCGAGCGACACTTGTTAAAGGTCGCAGGGGGCAAACAAAAGGGCAAACAAAAACCATCCTGATCAGAACGTTACTCGAGGTGTGCCTGTGATTTACTTGCGATCCGTGATTTTTGACCGTTCTGAAGTGAGTTTCTCCATTAGGGCAAGGCAAGTTTCTTGGTGTGGCACCGTTCTTGCACAAGGCAATTCACAGTGCTTTACAGAGAAACAGTAGAGAGACAGGTGAGGACCGTATAAGCTATATGCGGCTTCACCCTGCTTGGTTCTGACTCTGGGAACACTGGGTAGACCTGTCCCTGACGACCTGAGGGGTCTGGATGCTTCACACCCAATCAGTAGCTCTGACATATATTCAGGTCCAAGACCATTCAGTAGCTTTTAGACCAGTAAAAGGATTTTGACACACAGGAAGCCAGAGCAGGGATTTAAGGACTGGCGTGATATGGTCCATTTTCTTGCTGCTGATCAGGACTCTGCCAACAGCACTCTGGATGAGCTGCAGCTGCTCGATTGATTTTACTGAGACCTGTAAAGACACCAGTACAGTAATCTCGCCTGCTAAGAATAAATGCATGAACAAGATTTTCCACGTCTTGTTTAGACAGAAATCCCTTAATTCGTGCAATGTTTTTGAGGCTATAATGGGCAGATTTAGTGACAGTCTTTATGTGGCCACTGACCTCTAGCCTTGCGTTTTTGGGACCAAAAGCAATGACTTCTGCCTTTTCCTCATTGAGCTGGAGAAAGTTCTAAGTTCTATTGAGCTCCTTCATGACATTTTTTTACATTCATTTCATCATAGAAGATATTCCTGTAACAAACGCGACCGTACGTGCACGTCTGACATCGCCACGGCCCAGCAGCCGTGTCTTCAAGCAGCAGCAGCAGCACCCCGCTTCACACGTGACACCACGCACACCGCGTCCTCTGCTCCGCTCGGCTCGGTCTCAAATGATTCCGCTGGACACAGAGTTCTTCACCATCCTTCCCACTGCTCTGCTCTTGTCTGCATGGCCGCAGAGAGTGAAATCGAAGAGGAGCAAAGCCCAAAATGAGTGCCGGAAGTAGCAAAGTTAGGCACTCCGCCTCACCTCCACTACCGTTCGACGTGGGATCACCAATCACGTTAACTGCGTGAACTCAGTTTCTGGGTAAAGGCGTGGTTTCCAGGGTGAAGGCGGTTTCAACATCATCAGATTTCTCAACATTTCGGATGCAAATTGGTAGGCAAAGGAGCGAGAAAGCAAGGCAGATCCAAGGTAGACCGGTACGTTCTTGTTCGACTGGACAGATGAAGCCATCCTCAGAGGAAAAGCAGGCAGGGAAAGCTGCGCTGACCTCTCGGTTTCGTTGACAAACACGCCAACATTGAAGACGCCCGTCGGTCATTCAGACGGGTTTCCTGCAGAATGTACAGTAAGTACGGCTGGGAGCACGATCACAGTAAAGCTCAAAAGGAGACAACTTTCCTCTGAACATTGAGGTTGGAAGGTATGAGCAGGTTGGCAGGGCAGCAGTCAGACACACACATTACGCCTCCCAGCCCTTGTCTTGTAAGAGCCAAGGGATTACGGGCACGAGTGGAGCAGCTCGGTATCTTAAAGGCATGCAAGCTTGTCAAACAGGTAGTCCATATATATATATATATATATATGTAATTCTCATAAAGGTTTCAGTTTGTTTTAACGTTCTGCTCCGTGCGGTTTAGAAGACGAAGACAGCCCTTTCTATCGGCGTCCCATCGAAAGTAGTTGTGACGCTCTCATTCAAATCAACAGAAAGTTGTTTTTTGTAAAAAATATAATAAAAATTTAATACTGACTTAAGTTCAGAGGGAGTCCTTTGGGTTAGACAGAAGTCGGATGTGTGACTCATCATTACAATGCTTACGATGGCCAGTAAAAACTAAATTTGGATAAGAAAACAAATCTCAACTGTCGCTTTCTTCCCCAACAGAATTTCCACCACATCACTGATTTCATGAAATTTCCAACATGCGGGCTTTTAGAGAGAAGCAGGTGGAGAGAGAGAGACGAGAGCAGCACTGGCAGCACAGCTGATCATCTTACGCTGGCAGTGGATCGAATGTGAAAGAGGTGGCACAATGATCGGCCGACTGTGCAGTTTTTCCCACATTGTTTTGGATTCACGGCCGCGACACCGCCGCATTGTTCTGTCTCGCCGCTCCGGCCGACCAAAAGCAGAGGGCCGACGCAAACGTGCCCAAAAAAAAAAAAAAAGAGCAGTTTTTTGTTCCGGTCTGGCCGTTTTTGGCTAGCTCAAAGGGAGCCGGTCCCCGGTCGCCTTCCGTACAAGAGTCGACTTTGTTCACAGGTACCAACCACGCCCGCGCTGACCTGGATGAGTGCAGTTTCTCATTACCTACTAAGTAAAGGGATCGTCGTCTCTCCTGGTACCCAGCTCTGGCCTTTTGTTCATCCAAGGTGTGAACAACAGAGCCGCCACAACTGAAAAGAGGAAGGGACCGATACGCTATTAAAATGACAGAGAAAAAGAACCTACAACAGTCTGAAAAGTCGATGATTGTAGCACTGAAAGCAACCGGTTTTACAGTATGTTTTTAAGTTCCGCAATCTCGGTTTGAATGTGAATATTAGGAGTCATGTACAGTCGAAGCTTTCTTCTCCGCATTTGTCCAGCACAAACCGAAAAGCATCCGCTATTGTTTCCACCAGGCCGAACTACCAGGTGATTACTACTTAGTAATTACAAGAGAAAGGCGCGGACGTGCCGCTTCACGTCCGATCGGAAGTCACATCCTGTGAAGTCAATCGAAAGACCTGTTGGTGATGCAACGGCCTCTGGTGTTGCAAGTGCATGTGTTCAGACGTTGCCTTCAAAATAAAACAAAACTGTATACATATTACTATTTTTCCACATCGAGACCGAGGGTTACGGAGCAGTCAAATCATGCACGTGTCGTTACGTGGGAGGCGAAGAAAAATTGTGAAACGGAGAAGCTTAAAAAAGTAAAATAGAAAAGAAAAGACAGCAAAATCTCTCCCTCTTTACTCTGAACTTAACAGGGTGGCAGGAGTGGTTTTCCTATTAATATTTAGGGATCTACTTCACTCGCATTTCAGTTTAGAGTAGTCTGAATTTGTAAACTGGCCAAATTCTGATAGACACATCATTTAACAGCGAACTGCTGATCACGTTTCGGAATACTAACTACTATATTACAGTAGCGCGCTCTTATTTTGAAGAGCTGCTGTATCCGGGCTGGTCTGTCAGGTCTGTGTGGTAGCATCTCCACGGTGAAGTTGCACTTGGCGTGTCCTCCTCATCCGTACGCAAATCATCAGAAGCAGCGGGTAAGTGACCGAGCCGATGCTCGACCCGTCCCTCGCTTTACAGACATAACTTGACGTGTACGTTCAAACAAACGCATCCCGGTTTGGGAAAAAAACCGGGGAAAAAAAGATTTTGGATTTGCCTTAACGTGCCTGAATAGGCTATCGCGAAACGGCGTGAGTCATAGAGGTAAATTATGATCGTGGAAGTGGAATCGAACCGGACTGGATGTCTTTTTCGGGACCAATCAGAGGACGGATCTGTAGCGGCGGGGAGGGGGGACGGGCGCACGTTGCCGGAGCGTTCATCCCCGGTCCCGGCGAGGAGGAGAGGCGGGGGAGCGGGACTTCACGGTCCGGTAAACTCGTCTTGATTCGTGCCGAACGACACGGCTGTATTCAATCTCTCTAAAAGCGCCACGTTAAAGCCGTCCTCAGCCGGGCCAGGGCTTCGACCCGCGGCGAAAGACATGTGAAACGGTCTGGACTTAGAACGCGCCTCGGTCCCCCGGGGTGAACGTGCCGTGACGCGAGCCAGATGGGAGAACAGTGAATGATACCTGGTCAATGGGAATAATATAATTCTATAATACAATTATCATGAGGTTGTTTAAATCACAAATCGGCCCAATCAGACACTCTCCACTTTTTTTTTTTTTAGCTCTTTTCTCTTTTTTTTCTAATATCAGTCGCTCTCAGCGTGATTCTAGCCCGGCGGGTCGCTCGTCCAGCACACGCGTGACTCTTAATGTGAGGAAGTCGGGTCGGACGGCCAATCGGAAGCCGTGGTGCCTTCAGGGACGCGGGCCGGGCCTTTTTTAATATAGTAACCGTAACCCCAGTCCGAAAGCGATCCCCTGGGGCTGAGCCCCCTCGAGTGTCGACCTCCCGAAATGTCACAGATCGCTGGTGTTCAAACGTGCCTACTAATCACCGCTCTCTACCCCCCCCCCCCCCCCCCCCTCCAGCCCCTCTCCTCCTCGGCAGTGGAAAATGTGTGGCATCTGGGCCCTGTTTGGCAGCGACGAGTGCCTGGCGGTGCAGTGCACCAGCGCCATGAAGATCGCCCACCGGGGCCCCGACGCCTTCCGCTTCGAGAACGTCAACGGCTTCACCAACTGCTGCTTCGGCTTCCACCGCTTGGCCATCGTGGACCAGCTGTACGGCATGCAGCCCCTGCGCGTCAAGAGGTTCCCCTTCCTGTGGCTCTGCTACAACGGGGAGATCTACAACCATCACGCGGTACGAACGAGGCGCCCAGCGGCCGTCGCGCGCCTGAGAATGAGAATAAGAGTCCCTGTGCTCTCTCTCTCTCTCTCTCTCTCTCTCTCTCTCTCTCTCTCTCTCTCTCTCTCTCTCTCTCTCGCCTTCTCGCCGTCGCTCTCGCAGCTGGGGACGCAGTTTGGGTTTGACTACCAGACCAAGGTGGACGGCGAGGTTCTGCTCCACCTCTACGACCGCTTCGGCGTCCAGAAGATGGCCTCCCTCCTGGACGGGGTCTTCGCCTTTGTCCTGCTGGACACGGCCAACCGCAAGGTCTTCCTGGGACGGGACACGTACGGCGTCAGGCCCCTGTTCAAGCTCCTGGCGGACGACGGATTCCTGGCGGTCTGCTCGGAGGCCAAAGGTAACTGCTGGGCGGCCTCCTCCCGCTCCGTGATTGTTTCGTGCTCCGTTGAGGTGGGTCACAGCGTTGCCCTGCTCCGACGGCAGGCCTCACGGACCTGACACACACCATGGACACCCCCGCCAGCATCGTTCCCTTCCTGCCCGGCCACTACGAAGTCTTCAGCCTGAAGCAGAGCGGCAAAGTCCAGTCCGTTGAGATGGACCAGTTCCACTGCTGCACAAAGGAGCCCGCTCACGCCGTCTACGACTCCCTGGAGAGGCTGCCGACCAGTAGGGAGTTTGCACCATCTGCTCAGCCGTCGGGTAGGAACATTTTTGCTTGAGATGCATCTTTTAAAAGGTGCCCCCCCCCCCCCCCCCCCAACCTCTACACACACGCAGGTTTTGAGGAGGAAACGGTGAAACGCAACATCCGGATCCTGTTTGAGAACGCCGTGAGGAAGCGTCTCATGGCTCACAGGAGAATTGGCTGCCTCCTGTCAGGTACGGAGATCAGCTCAGTCGTCGGGTTTCCTCGCGTTTCCCCCCTGTGTATGGCGCCGCCAGGTGTAGCTATCTTGCTGAGCTCGATGTGGTTTGTGCTGCCGGAGCTTAGGCGGCCTGGACTCCAGCCTGGTGGCGGCCACCCTGGTGAAGCTGGCCAAGGAGGAGAAGCTGCAGTATCCCATCCAGACGTTCTCCATCGGGTCGGAGGACAGCCCGGACATCATCGCCGCCCGCAAGGTCAGCCCCTCCGAGGGAAAGGCCGTCGCGCGAGCTTTCCGATGTCGACGAGAGGCGGGCCCTTAACGTGGGGTTTGTGTTCTCCTCAGGTGGCGGCACACGTCAACAGTGAGCACCACGAGGTGAACTTCACCGTGGAGGAGGGCATCCAGGCCGTGGAGGAAGTCATCTTCCACCTGGAGACCTATGACATCACCACCATACGTGCCTCCGTTGGTGAGTGCTCACCAGAGCCCAAAGGCTGCGTCAGGGCATCAGTTTGCAAGCAAATGCTAAACACAAACAGGAACGCCTCAACAGATTTTCCAAAGATGAAAAGTGAGTCGCTGACTCGTGCCCTGTTAAACTTTGCAGCGGGGGGGAGCAACAAGTGTCTCGGCCCGTCCTTGTTGACATTTTTAACTGTTATCATTACAAAGTCGACCAGTTTTTGTAGTGTATTCATGTGTCACTGGGTGCCTTATATCAGGATGCAAAACAGGCAACACTTCTGTTTTACTCCAAAAACGTACAAGACGTCTACAACCAATTCCAGTGTACGTTGCTCATTTCAGTCATTTGACACTTCCTCTGGGGACCTCGAGGCAGCCCACGTGCATTCTTTGAACCTTCGGATTCGCAATTGCCTAATGAGACAAAGAAGTCACGTTCTTCACAGGGAGACATGAGGCAATTCAGCATCATATCAGAAAACCTGACTCGCTTTTGATGCGTCATTTGGTGCTATTTATGATATATGAGGAGATTCTCTTCATAAATGAATAAATATAATGAACCTTGAGAGGTATGGTTTTTCACCATCTGTGTCCAGCCCGCCTTTTCTCTGAGCTGAGTCTGTCGGGCCTAGAAATATGTCTGAGGTCCCGAAAGAAATCACATTTGGTCCAAAGAAATGCACCGAACGGACATCTTTTCAACAGTGGGATTTGCCGCCACAATAGCCGGGATTTTTCGCTGTCATGCCCGGACCCATTAGGCCTCATCATTTGACGTAAAAAGTCAGCTCGCTCCCCGCCTCCGAAAGGTTGAATGCTGCACATTTCTGCGCATCCATGTGACAAAAATGTGTCTGAGCACGCCGCAGACCTGGGTTTGCCTTCTTCCTGACTGGCCCGTCTGAATCCCGGTGGGATCCAGGGAGATCACCGAAGCTGCTCCCAAGGGGGCGGACGGAGCCCAGCACAATGGAGAGACTCATTTACTGTGAAGTGACCTCAAGAAAACAGTTGTGCCTACACAATGAACACAATGCAGTGAGGTATCCCTTCATTAGCCCCTGTATCAGTATGGTGGGGAGTTCATCTGAGAGGAATATCCAGAAATAAAAAAGAACTAAGTATATAACTTGATGCAAGTTAAAGGAGTAAAGTGAGAATGTAGCTGGGATAGTGATGTTACGCAGTTGTAAAATGTGTAGTGGTGCACTTGTACAGGGTGAATCGTACATTGTCCCTGACTGGACATTGTGATTAAGCGCGCCTCTCTGCGGTCTCCTCTGCAGGGATGTACCTGGTCTCAAAGTACATCAGGGAGAAGTCGGACAGCGTGGTGATCTTCTCCGGAGAGGGCTCCGATGAGCTGACTCAGGGATACATCTACTTCCACAAGGTGAGGATCATCACGTGTTGCTGGGCAGGTGCTGCGGGTCAGAATGCCTGTCGGGTCTGTGGTTGGGAGGAGGAAGAGGAGGAGGAGGAGGAGGAGGAGAGGAGCTGATTTCATTGCGGGCTTTCCTCCGGCAGGCTCCGTCTCCCAAAGCGGCTGCAGAGGACAGTGTCAGGCTGATGAAGGAACTCTACATGTTCGACGTCCTGCGTGCTGACCGCACCACTGCGGCACATGGGTAACTCACCAGACTCAGTCAGAATGGCTTTCAGCATGTTAGGACTGATTAACCCCTGAGAGGGTATCAGGACACTGCCCTATGGTCCTCCAGGCATGCACTGATAATGAATGGAAATGTACACTCTTTAGCCTGTACTCTCCGCATTTGCACCATTCCGTTGTAGGTTTTGACTGTCCCTTTTTTCAACCTCTCAGTCTGGAGCTCAGAGTGCCTTTCCTGGACCACAGGCTGACAGCGTACTACCTCTCTCTGCCCGAGGAGATGAGGGTCCCTAAGGTGCGTTGGGCAATAGATAAGGCAGCCTGGTGGCGGTGCTCTGATTGCTGATGCTGCGGCGTGTCTTGTGCGAGCAGCACGGTGTGGAGAAACACCTTCTGAGGGACTCCTTCAAAGGTCTCAACCTCATCCCCGATGACATCCTGTGGCGGCGCAAAGAGGCCTTCAGTGACGGGATGATGTCCGTGAAGAAGTCCTGGTACACCTGCCTTCAGGAGCACCTGGAGTCCATGGTCAGTGGGCCTAGTATGTCATTCCCCATGTAGATCATTGGATCACATTTATCGATTCATATTCTTATGCGTGCTCTCCCTCAGGTCAACGACGACCAGATGGAGAAAGCCCACAAGACGTTCCCTCACAACACCCCGCAGTCCAAAGAGGCCTACTACTTCAGACAGGTGTTCGAGAAGCACTACCCGGGCCGGGCCAAGTGGCTCTCCCATTTCTGGATGCCGCGGTGGATCAATGCCACCGACCCGTCGGCCCGGACCCTGTCCATCTACAAGCCCGACAAAGACCAGTGAGCAGCTGCGGACCAGCTGTGTGCGTGTCTGTCTGACCTCAGTCCCCAAGTGTCTGCCTCGGCTTTAGTTCTTTGTTCCAGGTCCCCCTGAATTACACTGAGGGGTAACGCGAGTGTGGAGTGTAGTTCCACATCTCAGCCTGTAGATGGTAGTGTAGGGGCTGCTTTGCACCTCTAACCTCTTCCGCCTCATTAGACATAACCTGTTAGACTGAGAGGACCTGTGCAGCATTCGCAGCTGACCTTTCTGTAGTCGACGCCAAATATAATTGACGTTTAATGCATCCCTGCCAATGCTTTAATCCCTCTTCCTGCCATTCCAGTCAAAACTCCACTCAAAATCAGATCACATCTGTTTACATTCAAGGCTTTTCTGGAGGGAGATCCATTTCTATCATCAGATTTTTCCTTTGTCATGATGGGATCAAATGAGTTTTTTTTCATCTTTTGTACCTAACTATTAGTTCAGTAGAGATAAACACACAAATGTACTCCATTCTGGCTTTTGGACTCAAAACACTCCACTGTAGTATAGAGAAGATTGAAGGTGCCGTGGCCATCAGGCTTCAGACATTGACTTGAGAGAGAAGTCCACTCAGTACAACCGCAGCTATGAGGGAGCCTAAAAGAGCAAAGCCTGTCCCAGCTCAGTCTGAATCCTTTAAAAACAACCACAGGCTCGTTCATAGCAGTTCCACAGGTTTACACTATATGCAGTGTATGTCCAGGACCGCACTTGTTTGTTTCCATGTATTTAATACAGATCTGTGTTATTCAGCCGCGCATACTGTACCTCTGCCGAAGTCCAGCAGGGACACTTCCAGAAAGTCTGGTCTGACACTGACGCAGTAGAAAAACAACAGAAAACCCCGAAAGATCGAAAGAGATGTGTGGAAGATCGGTCCTGTGAGTGGACCGGAGAGCTCACGGGCAGAGCCGACAGAGCCGACAGAGCGCCTCTTCATGCTGCGACACCACGACGGGCCTGTGGAAAACTTGAATGGAATCCACGCTGTTACACTGGCTCTCGTGTCCCGACGAGACTTATTTTTTCCAACGTTCTCTTAATTTCTGTGGCGTCCAAACGCCACCATGAAATGCTTTCAACAACACGCTGTTTTGCTTCGGATGTCTGCTTGGGGAAGGAATGGCCTTAAAAAACCCCTAGATTTAACCCCTTAGATTAAACAGCCGCCTAGATTTAACCCCTTAGATTTAACATTCTGTGCTGCTACCCCTCCCCCCACCAAAAGAAAGGCTGATGCTCCGGCTTGTCGACTATTACGTTATGCAATTTGTGTGAAGGACATGTTAACAGTTTGTCAGAGTGACTCACCGATCACTGCAGTGACCGTCACTGGCCTTTCACTCTGACGGACGCCAGCCGCGCCGTTCCTCGCATGGAATCGGGCGTTTGGGAACGACTAGCTATGCAAACAGAGTCCTGATCCAACCCTGAGAAGTCCGGACATCGAGAGCTGCTATATCATCATCACGGAAAAGATTCACCACCTTGTCCCCCCGCTGACGACAACAGCCGAGATGAGTGTATCGTGGGAAATGACGCCACAAAGTTACCTCTGAGAATAAACGGGCGAAGCTGCAAGCGATTCGCCTGCCAGGCCTGTTTTACCGGATTTGAATTCTATCTGTAGTTGTGTACTTCTGTCTTGTCTGTGCTGTCGCCACACTAACTGCTGCTAAAATAAATCTCTCCCTCTCCACCAAGGCGTCGTCTCGTGTGCAGTACCTCTATAGACCGCCGGGGGTCGCCCCCCCGCCTCCTGACAGGCTCCGGGCGCGCGCTCTATTCCGCCTCCCGCCTCTCGTCAAAAAGAAACTCACGACGTGCAGGCCGAAGTTGAACCAGTAAAGAAAATAATTTTTAATGTTTGATTTACCACTAAAACACACACACGCACACACACACATATATCCCGTCACCCGTTCTGTGGAGGGTGTGGGGAACATGGCGGCTCCTCCTCAGTCAGCTGAAAGCCCAGAACGTGAGCCCCCGGTCCCCGGCGTGGACATGATTATCTCTAGAACAATCGGTTGCAGTGAAACAGTTATGAGGCACTATACAGTGACTTTGGCAGTGCAATCTTCAGCCGATCTCTCGGCCTTGCTCGGATGGTCCACGACAACATGGGAGTCTCTGTAGCCACGGACAGGTGGTGGAGAACGCTCACAGAAAACACTCAACAATGGCGATGAAGATGCTACCCCCGCCCGCCCCCCCCTCACCATCCCGCCCACCCTTTCCCCTCCGCCTCTGGCCAGGATGGAGCTAGCTGCCGCTTGCTGGGGGTTGGGGGGTGGTGGGTGGGGGACAAATGAAACTGGCACAGCACCTCTACATCACTACAACGTGGAAACCAAATCTTTTTATTGGACTAACAGCTACACACAGTTTGGGAGAAAAGAAAAGCAGCGCCGGGCATCCCTCCCACTGGGAAGGGAAGACCGAGAGGGATGGTGGTTGTGGTGGGGGGGGGGGCAGGCGGGCGGAGAGGAGTGCTCAGCGACGCTTGTCGTACGTCTGTATTGTGCTCCACTCGTAGGATTCTGCACGGAGAGGAGGGGGCGATGGTCAGAACGGACGATTATCACTGGGCCGGGCCGAGCACAGACTTTGCATGGCGCTTACCTGGCTCCTCTTGGCTCCTTTTCCCCATCAGTCCGACGAAAGAGTTGACTCTGTGCCCTTCAGCGGGAAGACAGTGGATTGAGAGTTTCAATTACGCCGGTGCACTCCAGGAGGACAGGGGGAATGTACAGTACAGCTGCATCACACACACGCGCGCACACTCCTGTCAATCACGCTAATGGTCCGTAATAAGATCATGTGCGTGCTGGAATATTGGATTGGGGTGTCATAAAACTAAAGGGAGCCCCGAGGGAACGTCTTGCATCACAATCCCATCAATATTTGCATTAGACTGATGAGAGTTATTGGTGAACAATGATTAGAATAACAATATTCCCTTGTAGATGAGCCAGTCCAGAAGCTGCTGGAGCGACCCTCAGAGCCCGGGCCGGACCTGTGTGTCACAATGCTGTGTTCCAGTAGGGCAGCAGAAGGCACTCTCAATTTCCTCGAGTGAGGGGCGAAACGCTCAACGGCCCCCCATCCATCACCCGTGCAAACAATCCAATTGAACCGTCAGATGTCCGCGGGACATCGATCCCCGCACTCTCCCTCTCGGTAATGATGAGTGACTTACAGCCGTGCCCGCGCGAGGGGAATAAATTAGACGTATGCTCGCTTGCTGATTTAGACAAACCCGTCCCTGAAAAAGGGAAAGGAGGCGAAATCCCCTCCTCCTCACTCTCTCTTTTTTCCCCCCTCCTCTTACTCCTCTTACGCCTCTCCTCTCCTCGGTTCCGCGGACCACTTTTAACGCAGACTGACTAACGTGCATTCAAAGGTAAAGCGAAAAAAAAAAGAACAGATGCATAAACCCATCTATGCTTGCCGTGGACTTAATTAAGCCCCGAGAGCGCGCTCTTTTTGTTTTCTCAGCGGTTGATGTAAATAAATGACATATTCGGCTCAATTGGAGGGACTGTGGGCGAAATGGGAGAGCGACGGCTTCACCCCCACTTTGTTGGTGCTAGGGAACACTGTCTGGCTTCTCCCGCCTTTCTTGTCTTAATCCGTAATGAGCCGTTCTAGGTAATTGAGTGTGGATTTAGTCGGTTTATTAAAAGAGCTGCCAGTCGGGACACCTCAGGACGCCATGTTCTCTATTCACTCCGGCGGCGTGGGTGTGAGGCAGATTTAGGTAGCTTTAGACTTCATCGAAGTAAGAAAGGGACACGAACAAACCCCCATTTAAACTGAAACGTGATCGGAGGTGGTGCGGGGGCTCAGAGGTCAGAGCTCTGGTGGGATTCGCTTTTCATACTTACTTTTGTGGGTGATCTGTGCGTTTGCTGTGGGAGGAAAGAGGAGAGCGTTTGAGAAGGAAAATTCAAATAGGACAAGAAGAAGGTATGCGTGGCGAAAACAAGTCATCTCACCCATGGAGCGTTTCCCCATCAGGCCGATGAACTGGTGCGGCCGCGGCTTCCTTGTCATCCTCAGGAGGATTTCTCTGAAGGGCTCATTGGAGAGCCAGCCATCCTGCAGAGGAAAATGTGTAGTCCAAATAAGTCACTTGTTGGCCGTCTTTCTATAGAGTGGAACACTCACTGTCTGGATACATCTTCATACGTGTATCTTGAGCTATATGTGTATTACTAACCCCCACCCACCTCACCCGAAAGCCCATCCTTCATCCATTCAGGCGCACACGCACACACGAACTGCCCTGTTGTAACAATCCTTTTACATTTTGAACTCTCAGTGACTGTTTCTATTTCCATCTGGGGATATATTCCCGCCCGGTGCATTAGTGTGACAGAGACGTGGGCCCCAGGGCCGCTAATGTCTTACGCACTAAGCTGTAATGATTTACTGTTGGCTCATTCATCTGCAGAATGGCTCCATGACTTCAGCTTAGCTTCTTGGAACGTCTCCAGCTCACAATGTCAAACGCAGGACGTGCGCTTCAATGCGGTGGAGATGGTCGGGGCTTCCGCTCCCTTTCATTTCCCTCCGACCACTGCGGTAGCCTGCGTCTGCATGTTTGCCTCTCACAGGAAGCCGGTTCTCATTGCACACCATTGTCCTCACTCCGATCTGTCACATATCAACACCTTTCCATCGTTTTTCCGGAATGAAATTATCACATTTCACCGAACATATCCACCGTTCTATGAATGAAACGATATGCCACTGTTTAATCTGTATCACGAGTTTGAGAACCGGACCTTGAAGGCAGGGGAAAAAAACCCATAAAAACCATTAGATGTGACTGACTGGGTGGCAAACTGCGGCATTGTGCATTTTAGTGCTCTGCTCATACACTGAAATGGTTATTTTATTTGAAGACCACAACACAAGATCAATTTAGTTCCATCATTCTAGTATATATCATACCACACACTTAACCCATATACTGTAATGCATTCAGGAACTTGATTTTTTTTTCTACTCATTTGCCTGTTGAACAGATCCTTGCAATAGGATGTGAGCATCTGCACAGTTATCAATAAATATTCTGCTGCACCTTTAACATGATTTACATAATTCACTGCATTTACTCATTGTACTTCTAGTACCCATGTATATATAGAGCCATGTATGTATATTTGTATGTATGTGTATACACACACACGCACACACACACACACACACACGGCTATATTGTCTTGCTCTTTGCTTGTTGACTTAATTTTCATATCAGATTTTGCAAATAGTTGCCACATTACTGCGATCATTTTGCATTACTACATATTGTATTGTTATTAACTCGACATCACTGCCCGTCTACAGGAACGTGACAGGTGTAGCCAAACTGCCTCCAAACTGCGGCTGGAACAAGACAGTTAACAGAAAATCACACTGAGATACATCTGCGCGTAGCTGAAATTGCATAAACTGAGCATTCGGGCAAAAAGGTTCGGTTCGGACAGGTGCACCGGTAGCCAGTCAAGAACAGCAGTTTTTTAGGATGTACAGCTTGAACAGACCGACCTGGATCTGATTGGAGCTCGTCCAGTAGTCAGCCTCCTCTTTGGGCTCGTTTTCCTCGCAAAAAACTTGTGCGACGGCGAAAAAAGTCATTAAAACTGGCAAAAGCAGAAACTTCATGGTGGGAGGTGTGTATGTATAAATATGTATATATATATATAAAAACTGCACCGTTAAACACAGTTGTGTTGGGATTATTGTTTCGACTGAGCCCGAAACGTGAAACCAAATCAAAGTCAAATCGAAAGAGCGCAGAACGAGTGCTGGATATTGTGAGGCGCGTGCAGCTGCTGCGGTCTGTCCTGTCCTCGCGCTCAGCAGTAGTCCATGGCGCTGTCCTCGCGCTCCCTCTTCGGCTGCTCCACCTGAAGATCGCACGCTCGAGGCGGCACGCGCTCCTATATAGCGCGCCCCGCGTGCGGGGCGCAGCAGAGTAACGGGATTACAGTAGTGGGATTACCGGTACCCAGTCACGAGCGGACACTATTCTGATCAATGGGCTGGAGATCACCTGTCAATCAAGGCTCTGCCCCGGAGCGTCAGCTGGGACTGATGTGCGTCATGACAGCGGGAATCACAGCTTCAGACTACTCTCTGCATGCCAGATATTCACTTGAAACTGAAGAAAAATAACTAATCTAATCTGAAAAAACATTTTTTGGGTTGTGTTGATAGGCTATATCCTGGATTAGAGTTATTATTATCTTTGCACCTTATTTCTCCAATTTTGCACAATGAATTATCATACCTGTTGTACTTGTAGTCCCTTGTATTTTGTATTAATGTATATGTATTTAAGTATGCTACTTTATTTTGGTGTTTCGGTTTGTAACTTTTTCTGAATATTTCCTGTAAAGAATCAATTAAGTGCCAATATCTCGTGTCATGTATATCATGCACATCTTGTCATTGTGTTTTTAATAGTGATACATACTGGGGGATGCAGGACCAAAAGGAAAGCAAGCAACAACCAGTTCAAAGTGTCAATATTGTGACAAACGATATCTGTGGTAGGACACTGTGGAGCTGGACAAAAGCACGTACGTCCGATGAGTAATCCAGAGAGCTTGTGGAGTCTCCACCCTCTCCTTACAACGTAACTGTCACGTAAATCTGTAATGACGCACTTGTTGTTTTTTTTTTTTTTATAGATTTCAGTAAGCACAAATAGCATCTTTTTCCTTAATGAAAACTGTGAAGTTTTCTCTGCTGACGTCGGACCCACCTCAGACCAAATGCCTCACGCACGGGGCTGCACGGATATAGATGTAGCTCCGAGGAAATACTGTATGCAAAGCTCTCATATCAAAGCCTCGGTGAAGAAGGGGGCATGCGACCTGAGGCTGCCACTGATTTCCATGAGAAAAGCCGTGGTTTAAAGAGCATAATTTTCGGGGACAATAGAGGACAGGGCCGCCACGCAAAGTTCAGAGTCCACGCACCTCAAGTGGTTGATTTGCTGGAGTGCCTTTCTTCCACTCACAATAAGTTCACCTTATTTACCCATGCGCTATCAGCAAATGCAAATGTTTTCCCCGGCGTGGGAATGAACTTCAATCTGTCTTCTATGGAAAGTGTCATTCATCTGTTTGTTCCGTGAATCCAGAGAGCAACACCAATTTACATGAAGAGGAGTGTTTCTGAAGGATGCTTCGCTTTGACTGGCTCTATTTGACAGCAATAGCGCGTCCATTTTATTATTCCTGAGAAATAAAGCTGAGAGCATTGGGCGCAGACTATTATATATTTTTTCTGCATTTCTCATTGTGAAATCCCATTCTGCCCAGCTATGACCCACAATATACGGGAGTCCCATTAAAACATCTCGCACATCTCGCAAAGTGGCTGTGGCCAGGTTTATGCTTATATTCATTACCGATCTCTAGTGGGGCACCGAGGGGAGCTGCGTGGTCGCAGAGCCACTCCCAACTGGAATTTAATCATCCTCACCACTGCGACAGCTCATCCAATTAACAGATGGAAGGGGGGAGGTGAGGAGAGAGAGCTGGAGAGAGATGGAGAGGGGTGATGGAGCCATTGGAACCATGGGGGGGCAGTCGCCACAGAGGAGGTGGAGGACTGGGAGATAGGTAGGAGGCGAAGAGAGCATGGCGCCATAGGACCTGGTGTGATGAATAGATATGCAGATGATGTGAGTAGGTGTGCGCGAACAGGACATCAGTCCAGAGAGAGCGGGGGGAGGTGGTGGGGGGGGCGCAGTCTGCACCTGCGAACACTGTTTCAACTTTGATAAGGCGCCCAGTCGCAAGCAGGACTCTGAGATGAATGATTTTGCCACGCGGCGTTCCGCGAATGGAACGGATCCAAGGCAGATGACTTGTCATAAAAGACGGCTGAGTCAAGGCAACGCCGTGCCAATGGTTAATGCATGAGCAGTCAGAACCGGAAAAGGCTCACAGGGATCGGGGCCAAACATTCGACTGATATCTCCGTTTAAACGTCCCAGACTGGTGATTAAGAGCAGAGCCGTGCATTCACAATATGTATTTGCTGACAGACGAGGGGGGTAATTCATGTGCAATCACGCTGCTGTTGCAGTGGCTTGTGGCGCCTTGGCCCGAGTTCGATGCGAGACTCCGTGGCCGTGTTTTCCCCTCCGCGTCCAAATGAGAGATGTGGTGATAATTGAGTCGGAGCAGCCACATGTGCTCCCACTCAGTGGGTGTGACACGTTCCCCCCAGATATGGCACAGCGGGCGCCTGTGCGGTTAATTTTCCAGCCCGAGAGCCACCGATTAGGACGGCGGCGGAGCTCCTTCATCTCGAGGTCTCTCCGCAGGACCTGCGGGATATGAACGGTAGGCCGAGTGGGTGGGGGAATCAACAGTGTTTCAGATTTGATTAGTTTTGTTTCGTACATGTTGTATCTTATTCCAAAAACATCTCCTTGACTGTGTCTTTCGTAAAACGATCTCCTTTTTACGGTAACGTCCGGATGAATCTGGCCCTGGGAACTTGTCCTTTTGTGACCAGGCCTCCCCACAAATAGTTCAATCTCACAACTCACAATCCCCCAGCTGCAAATCTATCCAACAATTTATGTTTGGTTTGGGGTCCTGCATGAAAATGTCAGGCAATCTGTTGCTCCCAGATTCATACGAGTCATACGAGTGTGTAAAAATTGACCAGTTCTGGAGACGCCCAATGAAAAGAACATCCACCTTATTTAAATGGAGTAGAATCAGATGCGAATAAGGGATTGTATTTACTTTTGCCACTGTTAGAAGACAAGATTTGTTGTAATTGTTCTTTTAAAGTAATTTGCCAAAGTCCACCTCGTTAAAAAACACATTTTATCAATAAGTAAGAACAAGTAGTATTCATCACTGCATACCAACAGAAAGAAAAATGTCCATGTTTCACTTGCACTGTTGGATTAGGTTTGAGTTTGTCGGATTGAGGTATTGCACAGAAACAAAACACTTATTCTACAATTAAACAATTCCCATTTCATGAAATCAGTGGGACAACCTACTGCTCTTCCCCCACTCACACACATTTCCACTGAACTGGGGGCTTATTTGAACCCGACCAGAGTTGACCGCAAATGTGGAAACGGCGAAAGGAAGCGAAGTGACCTTTAGTTTGTTTGTGTGGACTTCAAATCAAGTGTCCGTCACAGAGATACAATGGGTTGCATTCCGGTGCTGAGAACAGTTGTCGTTCCTGAAAGAAAATCAAAGAGGTCTTCGCCTGTTGAGCTCAAATGCAGGAAAGGATTATTCTGCGGCATGCGACAGTTTGTGGCTGCGTTAGTCCACCTATGGGCCTCCGTGCTGAGATGAAAGATGACATAAGATAAGATAGAGCATTATTTATGCCCGAAGGGGAGGTATTCTGCACAGCGGCCAAAAAATGCACAAAAGGACGTCACATTCACAATACACAAAGCGGTAACCTTTTGTCACCCACATTTCAATTTGCGTAATTTCTTACCTGGTTCAAGTAAAAGAAAAATAAAGGCATATGAGCGTTCCAAGTTCGAAAGAGAAAAACCAAAGCCGAAAGGAATCCGGAGACAATTGGACCTGAAAAAGGACCAATTAGACCAAATCCAAAATGTAGTCAACCACAACAAACCTAACTGGGATAACACTGGTGTTGGAAGCAGAGCAGTGCTCGGCCAATTAAAGAGTAGCCACGTTCAGAGAGAACTTCTGCTTCACTGTTTCTTACACTGTTTCCATTGATGATGCCTCACAGAATTAGAGCGTTAGACCTTGCAGTGAATCTGACTGCACGTATGTAGAGCTCACGCATGTCAATACGCAGATCGTGAGGCCAGGGCAATTCAACAGGACCTCATTCGATCACTGAATCTGTCTGATGGTGCCTTAAGTCTTGGTCCTAGACTATGGTCACAGTACAACTTAAGACCGACGTTAAGCCATCGGAGGCTGTCAGCTCTTCCCTTCTTCCGCAGGTGAGCTGCTTTACACGTGAAAACAATAGTTTAGTTGTTAGTTTATGTGTGTGTGTGTGTGTGTGTGCGTACGTCCTCCTGGTTTACTATTCTGCATTGATAAAGCGAGTTAAGGAAGGAACGCCTGCTTCTCGTTCCATTGCCACAATATATAGCTTCGACAAATGAACGAGCTCTCGTCTCACACTTTTTTCATCCTCACCACCACTCGAAGCCCCTCAGGGCACAATCCACATCCACACAACCACTCAACCCGCACGAGTCAGGGACTCTTCAAAAGTTGTGCGTCCTGGCAGGAGGTTCGGGAGTTTAAAGTGCTGGATAAACTGCACAGAGAGCAGTTTTCACCCAGGGGCCATCACACTCTCGAACAGACACATTAACATTAACTTTTAAAGCGTGCCCAGACCGGACCCTGTTCTACTGTGGCTGGAGATGCTACTAACTTGACTTTATTTTTGCCCGGTGAATTGGAATCGTCATTTGTTCTGGTATCGGCCGCTCAAGACTTGTGATCACTGTCTCTGGGATTTAAAACCACGGGTAATGGAGGGACTTCATGGAGAGGTGGGTGTGTCCCAGTGGCTCGACGGCAAATTGGTGGTTTTGGGAGGCGAAACCACATGGGCTTTGAGAGAAGTGAGAGAGGGACAACGAAAGCGCCGGCCTCAGAATGTCACGGCGCGTGACGCCATCCCGCTCTCCTTAGATGCAACGGGGATGAGCGGCGTCTACAGGAATCCTGTTCGCCACAACAGTCACGTCACTTACCTGCACACACGCACACACACGCACGCACGCACGCGCGCGCTGCACAATCCCCAACGGAAACAAAGGAACGAATCACCTCGTGAATCTTGCACAGGGGTGCCCGGCTCTCGGCGGCGCCGAAGGCACAGTCCGGAGGGACTTTTGATCAAGCTAGTCCGGACGGGACACGTCTGTTCCAGTTCTGCGGCTATGGAAGCCCCCTCGCATGGAGCGCTTGTCACCTCCACGCCCCTTCTCCCCCTTTCGGCACAGGACCGGAGAGAGATGGCGACATCGCTGTCGAGGCCGTCGATTCATAAAGTTTTATATCGGGCCCCATTTCCTGGGATTAAATGAGATTGGCGTGAGGGCTGCTTGGTAATCCAGGAAAATACGTTGATCTGGGTTTTACGGGCGTGCGCTCAGCCGCTTTATTGGCCGCGCCGCCGTGAACTGCAATTCAGCGTTCCCCGCGCTCAGGCCCGAGCAAACAGCCGTGCGAACAGGCAATAAACAGCACCCGTGCCACACGTAGGTAGCCTGTCAGTCACCGTCAGCGATATGCCTGTCTGGGGGATACAATAACTCTGGATTTATACCCTAATTGCGGCCGTAAAAAGCGAATGTGGAGCCGTGACCGGGCAAACATCGTATCGAGCAATACCGGCTGAATAGCTCTGTTTGTGGAGCAGGCGACGGTCACCTCCGCGTTCATGGGGAGCCGCCCTGTGGTCTCGCTCGCATCTTCGCCGCCTCACCCCATTTCCCGTTCAGGATCCTCCGGCAGACAGCGCGGCACCGAACGCGATTCCACGATCGATCGCAGGAGACGTTTTCGGCGCTTTTCCCACGCCACGGGGAATGTCTTCGATCTCGATTTCGTAATTTCACGCGATCAAACGTGGAGTTGTTTCATACTCGAGAGCGTAAGTGACACGGGTGAGCTTCGTTGCGAGGCAACACGTGTTTTAATGGAACTCATTTGTTGTGAGAAAAAAAAACACATAAACCCTGCAATTACCATATTAGGACAACGCTACAAATTGAAAACAGTCTCTTCATTTGTGTTTTCCGCATATTAATCAAATGCTTATGTAATGAATTCGGACGCTCTGAGAGAGAATATGAGGAATTGTGTGCGCGTGGCTACTTGCGCGGTACCACGTTTTGGTGATTGGACTAAAAGCCCGAAACCCGCGAACCGCAAAACGTGTCGGCGAATCGCACGCATGAACCCGGAGGGTTAAAAAGTCAATCAGAACCGAAAAAACGACAACGACAACAAAAAGAACACGAGGCCGAGCGGCACTGATCGTCGCCAACGGCGGGCGAACTCCCTCCGAGGCTCGCGCGAGAAGCAATGACGAAGAGGACGAAGCCCAGACATCGTCCATCACCCTGAGACGGTGGGTTGGGGTGTGTGCGTGTGTGTGTGTGTGTAGGGGGGTGTAGCAGACGGCGAGGAGCGAGGGCGCGGCCCTCGCTCGGCAGCCGGCTGCTGCAGCCTCTAACTCGATTGTCGGGGGGGGGGGCCTCCTGCGTCACGGGGGCGCAGCATTCCTGTAACAGCCTTTGACAGCCACTTTAGTACTTGAGGGGTTGTTTTTTTTCCCTTGCTGTCGGTAAAAACAAAGAAAGGGGAGGGAGAAAGCCGTTTTGCCCCATCCGACGCTTTTGCCGTATCGAGCGGGACGAGATGCGGGCCGCATGCCAAGAAGAACGGGACCAATCTTCGTAATGAGTTCAATAACGCTGCCGCCCGCTGGCTGCAAGCCACCGGGAGCGGCCTCTCTTGACGACTTTGTTGAAAAAAATCCGATCCCCGGTTTCTGAATGGGCTCGCAGATGCAGAGGAGGCAAACTCCACGTCACGTTGCGACTGCATCAGACCGAGACTTGTAACTTCCCAGAGGGATCAATGAGGTTTATCCGAACCTGAGTCTGAGTCAACAGATCATTGGGTTTAGCTTCGTTTTAATACTGATATGTGTTGTAATAGAATGTTGTGCATATTTTACAAATAGAGCAGGTGTCCATGTGCAGAGGTGATGGTCCTCACTGCAGCGGCCCCAGTTGGAACCCCACTGGTGATCCTCTGCTGCATGTCACTCACCCTCTCTCTCTCTCTCTCTCTCTCTCTCTCTCTCTCTCTCTCCCTCTCTCTCTCTCTCACCCTCTCTCTCTCTCTTTCTCCCTCTCTCTTTCTCTCTCTCTCTCTCTCTCTCTCTCTCTCTCCCTCTCTCTCTCTCTCTCTCTCTCTCTTTCTCCCCTCTCTCTCTCTCTCTCTCTCTCTCTCTGCCCCCCCTCTCTCTCTCTCTCTCTCCCCATTTCCTGTCATTCTGCAGCCGTTCTATCAGCGAAGGCCTCGAAACCCCCCCCCCAAAAAAAAAAAAAACAAAAGAGAGAAGAGAAAAAATAATGTTGCACTCTTAATGCGGGGAGAGAGTGTACAACGAGAACCCTCTTCAGATTTCATATCTCGTCACGGACCTATTACAAATAATCATGCGCGCCTAATTGAGATTACACATTAGGTTTACGCGTCGGAAATCAGATTATACCCCGCTGCACTAGCCCTTGAAGGGCATCCACTCGCCGGGCACTATGAGTTATTTCGCTTCTGGCAGGATGTATAGAACGCTCGGCCTGCCCTTTTCAGCGCCAACAAGGCGCAGCGCTTGAGCTGAATAGCAAAGAGCTTTCAGTCCGCACCCAATGAAAGGTGCTTCCACTTGATTTGTTTATTCATTTCGTTGCCGCGGTCGTCGAGGTCTCGGATTTGTACTCCAAGAAAGATGCCGACCGCTCGCCCAGCTCATCGGGAGCTCTCGGCGTCTCAGAGGCTGGGGGATCGCCGACCCTCTGGTAGGGGCCGCTCCTCACCTCCTGAGCACCAGAGGCCCGCTTTCATCGCGGTCTGTGAAGGAGCGCGTGCCAAATGAGTTTGGGAAACACTGCAAAATGTCAGAGTTGAACACGGAGTGAGGGACGGCTTTTAATCACAGCTGATTAAAACTAATCACGTCTTTTACGACTCAATTATTTGACGGCATCAATGGGAGACCGGGGTCCCCGTGGGCAGACCGGGCCGGTGACGCCATCCACGTCCAGACACGGGTCTGATCCGCTGTTGGCATTTCCTCGTCTCCGTTTGCACACTGTAAAAAGTTCATTTCCTGGTTGAGCCGGGCCTGTGAGCACAAGGCAGGTAGCGCAGCGCCGCCGCTAACCAAATACAGCTGTCCGGGCTCACCGTCCGGGACGAGGCAAACGGAAAATGATTTCACGACGAGATGAGGGGAGGCCGGGTGCGAGGGCCGAGGCAAACTAATGAGGAATCAAGGTTTATCGCCTCGACCAAGGAAATTACTCTTCTTGTTCCATTGCGTATCTATCATTCAGTGGATCATTATGACAGTCATTAGATGTTAGATTTACCATTTGGGGATGGTAAACCCGCACCACGTGTGTGCGATTTCAAGATCAAGTGAAATGACTGTTGACGCGGGCCACGAGACAAAGAGATGTTTACATCCCCTCGGGCTCATTTTTTATTCAACAACCGAATAATAACAGTGTATATTCACTGGAGCCGGCTGCCTCATTGTGTAAACATGTGCGACCAACGATTTACACCCGAGCACTAAAAGCCGCATGTGCGGTTGTTATCATTCAATACTGCCACATTACAGCGACTGCCGGGCAGGACGTATCGAGACGCGTTTGTGGTGTCATAGATTCAGCATTGCAAGTATTGGCCTGTCACGTCCCTCGCGCGTTTTCCGTCCGATCCAGACGCATTTTAGATTCGGAGGGAAAATCCTTCCAAATCAAATGAGTGATCATGACGTGGACCCTGTTACATTGGTCTCTTACCACATTCCGGGGAGGCAGATAGGTGAGGAGCTCCCTAAATATCACCACCCCCCCCCCCCCCCCCCCACAGCTTTGAATTCATGCGGAAACGCTGTCACACCTGCTTCCACGTTGCGCATCCAGAACCGGTGCCTGCGTGGTCTCAGGTCAGTGTTCTTCCTCCTCGCCCGGCAGCCTGACAACAAGAGAAAGACCCCCCGCGAGCCGTCAGTGGAAAACGCTCGCACAGATTTTATCTCACATTGCGTCATGCTTTCTTTGCTATTCCATTTAAAATAACAGAGTTTCGATGAGCCCGATACCCTGGCATCTGTCGGCCGGTCAGGGCCACTCATGGCAGAATCAGAGAGGGTGAAGTTTGTTCCGCGCTGAGCTCCTGCATGTCACTAGATGCATCATACTGTAACATATGACTCCATTGGCTTGCAATCAACATCTGCTTGAAAGGAAATTGCTTCTAGGTACGCACCAAAAACAGCTTAAGAGCCCACAGTATGGAAATTGGATTGAAACTGTGCCAAACTGACATGTGGGGAGTGATTTAAAGGCTAAAGAAACATTTGGACCCTCTGTGAGCCACTGTTCTGCAAGTCTGGTTACTGTATCCCAGGGGTGGAATGCATGCATCTCCGATCGATCCAGAAAACAGAGCGGAGGGCTTATCTGTCACAGAACGATCAAATGATGAGAAGCATCTTCTTTGCTCAGCTTTAAATGACAAAATGATGCTCCTTAACTCATTGGGTTGCGGCTAATTCATAAAACCTGCAAAACCTCTCTCTCCGTGATTTTTCCCCCAATGCTTGGCACATAAATGACAGCGAAGACGACAACGCCTTAAATATCCTGAATACTCTCTTACTGTGTGACTAATAGTAGAATCATCTATCGTTTGTCCTCGCGTGCTGTGAACACACGCTGTTGTGCCAGTGTTACAGAACCACCCGTGGAAGTCATGCAGCTTGTTGGAGCTTCAGAAACTTCACAAGTTAGACAACATTTTATAGATTGTAGGCTTCCGGAGACCATAATGTTTATTATCTGACAGTCAGCTGTTACTTTCACAGGTGATTGCTCTCATACAGAAGACATTTTTGATGCAAATTTCACCGAATATGCACACTTACGCAGTATCCACAGTGAGCGGCTGTATAAAAAACCAAGATCCCTGAATGTATTTCACATTCAAATCTTCCTTTTCCTTTTATCAGAGAGGAACGCTGACCACATTAATGGCTACCATGTGGGATCCCATAACCCCAGCTATTTGGATGTGCGAGCTGGACTCTTCATTACTTACCGCACGCTGTGCCTCCTCATCCCCCTGCACAGACGCTCAATGACTCACTGGTCTCTGAAGTGCACCTCCGTCTCTGTTGTAATTACAGACAAAAGAGCTGCTTTTATCCATTCCATCACGCTTTATCTTCAAATCACACGCTGGGAGGCTTCCCCGGCAAAAAAATTCACCCTGATGTTTTCTCCCTCTTTTGCATTAATGAAAAACCGTATGGGACCGTTTTGATCTCTGAACATGTTTTCACAGCAATTAAAAAGACAAACAGATCATTTGCACCATTGTGATCCTGTCCTGGAGATTGCATACAGAGATGCTATAATTTCTTCTGCCCGGCACCACCAAATTTATTGCAATTAAAGTCCTTATAGAGTGCTACATTGTGTACCTGACAGTAAAACAGCTGTTCAGAGCTGCACTCTTTCCACAGCAGGATAATTACCGGGGCAGAGACATACAGTATAGGAAACCCCTGCTATCTTTGGCCCCTTTCTAAACATTTTAAGTTGAAGACATGTATCAAACTTGAATGCTGACCATGGGCGTGTTGCCTCGAAAAATACGCGGCAAGCAACACAACTGATGGTTTGTGCAGCAGAATGGCCCAGCTGGGTTGCCGATGAATGAAATCTAATAGAATATGGTCACTTGGTATGCATCGGGATGAAAATGACTTCAACACAAACATATGATTGCCACGGCACCCGTCTGTCCTTACTGGGAGCAGCATCCATCCATTCAGAGGCTCAGCCTCAGTACAATGGAGGAAACGGAATTCCACCTCCTGAACTAACCCTGAAATTAGGAGCTTTACTAGAACGAAAGGTCGTCATCATGACTATACACCTCACATCAGGGAGAACTGACTTCTCAGTGTCTTGATGCCAACAGCAAGATGCAACCAGTCATAGCATTAGGCACTACAACAGATCTCAGGCTGTGCATCATAAAATCCAGATTTAATGTTCCAGATTGAATTACCCCTCGGGCACTTTTTTTTGTACAGTATACATACGAGAGCTATCAAATCCCTTCAGCGATGATGACCAAGAAAAATCAAGCGCTTGGAGAGACCACACTTCCAAATCGAGATGCTGACAGATTATTTGTGCGGTTGTCTCATCAAGTGTTGCACGAGCATAGACACCCAATTAAATGTGGCCCACACGAATGCAGAGCCATCAGTCATGTTGATTTTGACGGTCTCCGCAGACTGATCAGTCACATGACCAGCTAATAATACATAAATAGTAATTGCTCACTTCTATATATCTATATATCTATATATATATCTATATATTTGTATACTTTTTTCCCCTCCAGCTTTGATGGGTGTGGTGCCCCAGTGCCACCTGTTACCAAGGGGCCACTGCTGCAAACACAACCCTTGGGCGTGACAGAACACGCTCATGCTGCTTTCCCACACATTTTCCTTTCCCTCCGAGCTCATTTCAACACATTTCCTGGACGTGTAACCAAACCCCTGCGAAATTAATGAATAGTTTTTTTGTTCAATTCAACAAGCCTTCTTTCCAGTTCACAAAAGCAAGGACCAAGGCCGCGTGGCCCCTGTGTGTTTGTATTCAGCGAGTCTGAAGGTGTGGGAGAAGGCCGGAGCTTCAAGGCTGTGCCGATGGACGGAGCATGACCATGGCCAATCGCCACAATGACTGGGGAGTTTTAAATAGAGATGGTGTGAGACTTTCACGGGCTAGAGGAAAAATAAACTTATTTTCAATGACAAATTTTCTGTTTTATCCCTTTTTCCATGCTTCTGTGTCGGCAGCTCCCCTTTAGAGTGTGCGTGGATCAGGGTAGCAGATGTCAGTGCCAAGCTCTGTAGTTGCTGATGCGCTGAAAGCATCGGCGGAGTAAAGCAAACGTGATGTCAAGCCTCTATGCCCTCTGCTCCATGCTTCTACACATAAAACTAGTTGGAGTAGTCGTGAATAGTAAGAATAAGAATAAAGTCAGTCAAATAGAAATTCACATCTGGTGCACATGATGCAAGATCTTACCGGAAAACCGAGGAAGCACAGGATTTACTTGTTCTCTGCTTAGATTGATGAAGTAATGATTCCACACTTCAAACATCCATCCATCCATCCATCCATCCATCCATCCATCCATCCATCCATCCATCCATTCATCCATCCATCCATCCATCCATCCATCCATCCATCCATCCATCCATCCATGACCCATACCAACAGAGTCATGAGGGACTTAAAAAGCTTCACCTCATTAGCTAGAAGCAGAAGACCCAGGGAGCAGGACTGCCCTGACAGGATGGAGGGGAGCAACATTGACCCCGTAAAACCAGGAAACCGGGGGAGACCCAGGAAGTCGCCTCCTCATGCAGGGCAGTCTGGCAAGTCTTGCTCACCAAAAGGGCATGGAGTCATCCCTTGAGCTCCGCTGAGAGCACCATGAAGAAAGCTTTCATGGACAGCAGCTTGAGGACCACGTGAGCCAGAGGCTTAAAGGCCGACTGATTTAACTCCTCCAGCACCAGGGACGATTCCATGCTGGGGACCTCCTGGCCTTTGAAGGGTGTAGTCTCAGCACCCTCTTCACATCCCTGCCTGCCCCGACTGGGAGAACATCTGCCACCTGTTCTCATACTGCATCCTTGTGCACTGGCGATGGTGTCCAGTTTCACACCCAGGTAGGTGACTGGTGGTCACTGGGAAGGGACCAGATTCCTCTTCTTTGTGATTTCAACATGAGCTAGAGATCCATATCCTGAGCCACTTGCGACCAGGATGACACACACACCAGACAATCATCCAAATATGGCAGCATTTTAAACCCTTCTGCCTGGGGCTGCAACCACACATCTGGTGAAAAGTCTTAAGAAAGGCCCAGCCTGAAGGGAACCTTGAGCTGAAATTTTTGTCCCTGGAATGTGAACCACAGGAACTGTTCGTGGGGGCACATGTACTGTAAATATGCATCCTTGAGGTCCACCATCGTGAACGACTCCCACAGGAGCCAATGCCAGCTAGCTTCTGTCAAGTCCTCCCTACCCGTGCAGTGCATGCCACGGCCTCGAGGGTGGTCGGCCAGTTCCACTGGCACTGGGGGCAGGACCCTCCAGCATGTATCAGTCAGAGGTGACTGCACCAGCCACACCTGGTGATGGGCCTGGACCAGGGTTGACATCAGGTGCCCCAGCTCTCTGGTCATGAGAACAAAAGCCTGCAATAACATATCAATGAAATTGCAGAGAGCTGCATCAGGCACCCCCTACTAAAGAGATGTTGAGGTAGTAACCATGAGCTGTCCACCATCCTCATATGCTTGATATGCACAGGTCATCTCTGACCCTACACTGGATTCATGGGCACCTGGCATCCTGTAAGAGTGGCTCTATAACTGGCATACAGCCATAATATGCATCCTGCATAACTGCCAAAGTTTGGGCATCAGAAGTGAAATGGGGCCTTTGGGTCTCTACAACATGCATGCAGCTCCTTAGCCCTCCAAATGAGGAACTGAAGAGGGAACAAAGCTCTCAGCAATATTGAGACAACACAAAGTTCAAACAATACTATCAGTGAGCCTGGAGATATAATAAGCATTAACCCTGGGTGCAAAATGTATGTCACTAAAGAGTGATGTGCTCTGTATAAGGGGAAATGTGAAAAATAAACACAGGAATAGAAATCCTGAGATTTAGATCCTGTTCAGTTCAAATCTCTCTCAACAGACTGAAGGCCTGTAGACTGTATGCCAGGCCATTAGCATAGACAGCATGAAACCTCGGGTTGTTTTTTTTCCAACTGCACTTGTTTTTGAGGATTATTTCACACACTGAGAGGTCTAAGAATGTCTTGACTCTCAAGATTCCTTGACACGCAGGATGCTCACTCTCTCGTTTAGTCACATTGTGTCACACTGAGAAGGTGACAGTATAATTACAACGACACGGCACTGTGTGGGCGAATCCTTAGAAAGTTTTCTTTTCCGTGTCCTCTGAGTCAAAGTGATCATTTAGCCCACCCCGGTAGAAGCTGTGAGCACCATACTGCTGTACCCTCGTCTCCTGCTTTGATGCTGGAAATACTCCTCATTCATCCCTCGGCAGCCCTCAGCTCAGCTCAGTCTGCTGAGAAGTTAGTTTGAGCCAAGCCCCAAATAAAACCCTTTTCCTCAACATTTCTCAGTGCCTGTACAGATGGATTTTAATCTGGAGTGGGACTGTAGTGGAAACAAACAATGGTAGCCCGGAATAGCAAAATTGTGATTTCTCTCCAAGGTGTATTTGCTGTCTCATACTAGAGTATATCAATAAGAGGCATAGGCACCAGTAGACCCGTGCCTCACAGTAGAGGTCCAAACAGGAAAATGGCACCACAGAGTTTTCTGAAAGAGCTCTGTTGCAGCTAAGCTACCCATTGATCACTTACACCGCAATAAGGAGAGCAGCCCTCCACACTGGGACTCTTTGGAGTCGGATTTCACAGCAAAAAAAGGGGCGTCTTGAAAACTAAATCTGAGGGGAATTGATCTGGCCATGCAACAAGATCATTTCATAGAACCACATTAACAACACTTTGTGGGTTCACTACGGCGGTTACGTGGGGCCTTTTGTCTACATTAAACGCCTTTGTTGGTGCTCTGCGGGACAGAGGATTGAATCTGACCTTTGTATTGATCTCACACTGCTTGTGTTAATCCATTGTTTGAAACCATTGCACCTGTGGGGGTTGAGCAATTATGATGGTGATAGCAGAGGTTTATGGCTTGTCACAGGTCAGAACATGTCAGCTGAAAATGGCGCACAAGGGACCGTGGGACATTCAGCTTTGTATCCCATGTTGGATTGTATTTCAAAGTCATGTTAGCTGCTCTTTTAGCCCAATAATGTAGTATAATAATGCACATTTTTTAACCTGTCAGCAACCATAAAATCACCAACAGCAGCACAAACCAACAGTAAAAAGCAGTGGCAACAAATCATGAGCAGCAGCAAACATGACAGCAGGAACAACATTTGTTTTCCACTAATGACACTAACTGCAATAGCAATGACAAAAATCACAAAAATAGACAGACAATGACTTCAATCACAGTTATGTAGTATGGTATGGAGATATGATCAACGAAATATATGCCCAAATAATTACTTGGAGGTTGGAGTAAGATGAGGCAGATGGGCGAGTAAAAATGTGTGGTTGTGTGTGTGTGTGTGTGTGTGTGTGTGTGTGTGTGTGTGAGTGTTTGAGTGAGCACATTTGTGCTTTGTATTTGATGTGTGTGCATGCGTGCCTGTGTGTGTGGGCACGCATGCATGCAGCTGTGCAGGCTGGTGAGAGGCTGTTCGTCATGAGGTTTGAATGGGTGGTCAGGCATAAAGGACACCAACATGGTGGGAGTTGTGATCACCCTGCACAGACCACAGCGAGGCAACAGGCTAGGGCACTGTGCAGGGACCACAGCCCCACAGAACCTGATTAGTTCGTTCCCCCGGTCCTGTCATGTGGTGCACAAAAGCTGGCTGGACAGCTGGGGCGAGAGCCTCCCAAAGCCTGACACCAGTACTGGTTAGCAGTACTGTTACCAGAGTAACATTGGGAGGCGGGCCCATGCCCAGGACTGAATGCCCCTGGCAGAGATAAGGGTCCCATAATCCTGCACACCTGGTGTCCACCCAACCTCCAAGAGGAGCCAAGTACTCCTCCAGGGAGGGTGAGGCACTGCCCGCCCTGACCCCCCAGGCACCCCACTACCATGGAGCTGCTAAGCGCACTGATGGGAGCAGGTGCCATCCCAGCCTCCAGACCCCAGGGGCACCCTGTCCCCCAAAGTGTACGGGGCTAATCCCCCATGTGGCAGATCCCACTGGGTATCCCTCCCACTTGAGACTCACACTCTGTCTGCGGCTGACAGCTCACCCAATCCCCCCATTCCAAGAGTGTAGGTGGATTTCAGGGTAACTGGGCCAACCACTGAGGCAGCCCTTGCCTACGGGGTCCATGACGATGCCCAAGGCTGCCCCCCAACCCCTGTGCCCTAACCAGGACTATTAGTCCAGTAGTTGACAGCATTATTTAATTTAGCTTTAAAATAAGGTTTTTCATGCAATGTGTATGTGTATGGGTGACAAACATCCTTGCAATGTCTGAAAAACTTCAGTGGGTTGGATGAAGATAAAGTTTGTGTTGATTCAACTTTTTTCTTTCTGAAAGATATGCACTATTTCTTCTCTCAAGCATGAACTGGGTCCGCCTCAAACAGCTGACACTCCCAGTTCGCTTTCTCTCTCACATTCATATTACCTCTGGCTTAATTTTTCAATCAAATCCCTACCGTTGAATACAATCTTCTGTAGGTGTGTGTGTGTCTGCTGTAGAGAGTGCTGTGTGTGTATGTGTGTGTGAGACATGCTGCCTGTCAACTTGTCTGAAAGCCGTCACAAATGCCTTCTCCAGTCAATTTTTCTTGTCAGGATGAGTGGGCGCCCATGTCTGGTACCCCCCCCTCCCCCCACCTCGGTAAATAGAAAGAAAAGCCATTGCTTCAGTGATAATAAGCCGCAAAGAACTGAGACAATCATGCCACACAATGTTACGTTCTGTACATCAATTCAGAGCTCTCAGTGGGGATGCCGATGACAGACGTGCGCTCTGGACCTGTTTGTGACTGTGACTGTGCACATGCAGTGTTTCAGACAGCACGCCTTGGTCAGGATCTCTGATCACACCGGTCTGCGTATCTCACCTTTTTTTTTGCTTTGAGAGGGGGTGCACATGCTGGAAGTGCTCATGAATGAGCTACCCCCGTGGCATTTGTCCAACTATTGAGGGATCAGAAAGCTGCTTGGTGTCAATGAATTAATTAGTCTCCATGGGTTTTTCAGTGGCTGCTAAGGCACCAGGATGAGCCTTTTTGATGGGCTCACGTCCTACTGAGACCTGACCTTTGACTCGGCTCCAGTTTACATTAGATGGGACAATTAGCATTCAAAGTGCTGTCACGCTGTTTTATCTCTCGTCGTCCGCTGCTGATAGTCATGGAGCCATGGATTTTTGTTGCCAGGGCCAAGCCTGTGGTCGATCATGCACCTGTCAAACGCTGATCATCTTTCTCAGCAAAATGTGTTTCCTTCCCGCGTATGCTGCTGGGTATGCTGCATTTTATGTCACCAACTCATTATTCCATTTGACCAGTAGGAGAAACCCAACCCACGTACTCCCAGACATTCTGGTGGAGATTCCCCTCCTGTTTAAACTGGTTTATGCCAGTTTCAACTCTACAATTCGTCATCATTTTCTGTTATTGGTGACGCACCTGTAACAGTTGGGGCGAATTGATTTGCTCAAGGCCTTATAAGCCTTGAAAGGAACGGACCTCTAACCTCTTAAACTGCCCCAGTTGACCAGAAGGTATCAGTTAAGAATGAGACTAAAATGATCATTGTTTTCATTATTGTCATTACACAGCTTATTAGTATCATATTATTGAGTGATGCAGTGTGTACAAAACACCAATTTTGGGGTGTTGGAGAGGGCGCAGAAATGTCATCCCTGCATCTCTGGAGGAGATGCAGGGATGGTATTTCAAGTGTGAGTATTTTTTGTCTGTTCTGAGGTGCACTGAGTTGCCCCTGTTTTATTGCCGGACTGACCTGAAGGATTCCAGTGAGCCACGTACACTCAGGTTATGGATAACCGCGGCTCTTCTCATCAGGAGGCTTGAGGGGGCAGGAATGTGTTGCAGTGAAATTCTATGTGTTGCCTCAAGCAAAATGTGACAAAACCGAGATTGGCTCTCTACACTCGCTCGGACAAATAAATAGGAAGTGACAGATTTAGGTATCCCATAACTCCTCAGAGCACAGAAACCAATTCAACCTTTGGGGCCACTATGTTACGCAACAATCGAACGGAGACAGCTCAAATATCATCGATAGGATATAACATAAATATATATATGAATATAGTACAAAGAAGCAGTATAAGTAGGAACAAATATTACACATAACATATTATACAGGAGAGAACGTGTCTGATTAGACATACATAGAGGTCTTATTTAACAGGCTTGACTGTCGCTGTCTTATATCAGCACATCTGCCACATTAGATGTGGCAGATCTTCCCCCTAGACTAACATGAGTCAGTGGACTGAACCTCAAAAAGTGCCTTAAGTTAATATACATAAACACGCACTAACATATTTGGGAATAATCTTTTCCTCTTAAGTTTGTTTGCATTTTTGTTCAATTAAAGAGACTTGTCGGAGGCGCCCTCTTTACATTTACATTTTATTTTTAAACCCCTGGGTTTCAAAACACTAATCCAATTAACGCTAACTAGTATGCAGCGGCCTGGCACTGTCCAAATGTCAGCACGGGAATTTTCTAGTTTGATCTGAAACTCTCTGTACTCACCCCAAACTCTGGCCAAATGTGGGAGTGAGTTGGAGACGTGCGATAGCGCATCACCACAGACATCGAGGAGAGAAAGAGCCCGAGCCAACATGCTATGCCACCTCAGCGCCGGCCTCCGCGGCCTGTGACTGGAGTGATGTGGTGTGTGTGAGAGTGTGTGAACTGGTGTCGGGTGTGCCGCTGCTGGGCACTCTGCCGCGCGGACTCACTCTCCCTCCAGCCGGCGGAAACACGGCGGGACGAAATGTCATGCCTTCTCACCGAGGTGCCACTCAGAGGACTCGCTCTATTCTCTCCGCTGCCTCTTTGCATTAGGCTCCCGATTACGCGGATCGACCCCCGGTGCTCCGGCACCACTGTCTGCGTGCATTCAGGACACACAAACACGACGTCGCGGCTCCTCTGTGTCTCCCGCTACCAGGGATTACCAGTTCGGAAATCAATACCGATGGAAAGTCCGGTTTGGTAACTGTGAGTGCCGTCCTTTCCCATCTAAAAACCCCGCACTCACTTCACTTCACTTCATGACTCACTTCATCCCCAGATCAATATGTCCCTAACTGAGGGTTAGTCCATCTTCAGTGCTATCTACATAAAGTGAAGTCTGAGGGTCCAATCTGAAGGGAAAGAGAACAAAATATATTTCTAATGCACAAGTTATGATATCATGCATTGCGTCACTGTTTTGCTGTCTACAAGAGATGATTACAAGAGCCAGTCCACCATTAAACAGGTGTTTGACCATACATAATGAAGATGCTTCATTTGAGAGAGGCCTGACACACCAGTATTTGCATAGAAAAATCAATCGCAACTCAAAGACACAAATAATGAAAAACACAAAGGGAAGCTGGGGAAACACCAGAGGGAAAGGGTGAGAAAAATTAAACATGTCAGGGCAAATGGGGAAACACAGCACCAGTGTGTACTGGTAATTACAAGAAAGATTGTAAGTACGATTACCACAAAATAGGAGTAGAATATGCCTTAATCCGTCCCACAACATGCGCATTTCAAGTACAGAATATAATCAACTGAAATTACAAAAATGAAACAGAATTTACAGCATTAAATGATATTTAAGCACGACACATGATGTCAAGAATTGACATGATTACTGATGGGCCAAAGCCGATTCATCCACAACTGAAAGTGCATCCACACCACCTAGACCCTAGCCCAGAGATTCTGATCTGCTCCAGCACTAAACCAGTCCATGACGCGGCATGTAAAGCGGATGAGAAGCTAGAAAAACCTCCTTGGTGGTGAGGAAGGAGTTTACTTTGAGAAGGGTTAATGCAGGATGTGAACTACTTCTTCAGTGCCAGGGTCTGGTCGTGGAGATGTGCGAGGAATATGCGCTGGGAGGGACGTGCAAGAGACATTTTAAGATATGTCAAAACGATAAAAATGTTGGGTTGAAACTGTGCTTTCTTTTGGCTGGGCAGATGCCATCTGTGCTAAAAATGATCACTGCCTCTGAGGCTTCGGATGCCAAAGCTCGGACGGGAGGTGTTTGTGACCCAAAGGTAAAAAGGGTTTTTCACTTAAAAATGAAGGTTCAAAAGCGAGGATTTCGTGATTCCTGCAGCACAACAAAGAAGGATCCGCGACAGCGTGAAAAGCGAATGCGAAAAGCTGCAAAAGTTGTTCAAGGATAAAAGTGCTTAAAACGTGATGCTCATTTCGTTTGAAAATCAGAGATCAGTGACAAAGGAAGCAGGTGTTTTATATGCAATTCCAGTAAAGTAGTAGTAGTCTTGGAGAGGTTTCTGGTTTTCTATGCGGTTATAGTGAGCGTCAACATGAGCAGACATCCAGGCACAATGCAGACATCATCCACTGTGTCCTATGGAAAAAAACCCCACAAACTGCTGAGTAATTGACTGAATAATTGATGCCCTCCCGAGCTCCCCATTCATTTTCATGAGAGCTAAAGGGGATGTTCAGGAGGGAAGAGATTAGGAGGCACAGATGATTTTATCACTATTTAGACTGCTGGGGCAACATGACATACGTAGATTATGATGACACAATGAGATGATCAAATTGTGCACATGTGGTGACAGAGCGGCTGGGAAAGGCAAAGAAATAAAGGCAAAATCAGGCTAAAAGAGATTTGAGTCAAACACAGTGAACTTAGTAGGATAGAATCTCCAAAAACAAGTCAAGTTAACAGATTTCACACAATCCCGTATACATGATGTGTATGAACTGCACAAGACAGTAAAAATACATAAACATTCTTATTTATATGCAGAAATATACACCATTAATACAACTGAGAGAATGATGGCACTGGCCTGATTAAGTGCAATCTTAGGCTGGGAAATTCTACCACTCTACCTGACATTTTGTGGGACAGATTTGAGGAGATGGGGGTCTCACGTCTCCCGTCGCAGCATTGCAGCACTGAGAGGTTCAGGGGGTCCTTCATCTCCACAGCCATCAGACCCAGCAACACCTCAGATGAGGGAGGAAGCTCATACTGTAGCTATTATTATCTATCTATCTGATAAATGAAGTCTTTGGCTCAGAATCTAAATTTAGAGATTCTTGGTAAAGTATTAAGGACTGCTGCGTTCAGGGAACACAGTGTCCGAGAGGGGTAATACAGTGTATTTCTGTCAAGAGCTAAAGTTTGCATTTCTACAAGAGATGTAGAGATGGCAGCTAAACGACAAGTCCTGATCAAAGCTAACATCCAGGTTATTCGCTGTGGTGCTAGAGGCAGGAGCAATGCTATTTTGCAGTGCTATGACATCGAATACACAGTAAATCCAGTGCAAAGACAAGTTTATGTAATTTCCGGGTTGATCAATAATCAGGTGAGGTTAATACAATTTTCACCTCGAAATATTATAAGATCAGCCGTCCATAGCTCTGTCACTCACCAAACAGAGCAAGAGAAAAGGAGGTATAGCTCCAAGTCCCAAGCAGTCAATCTGAAGCTTTTCTACGTAGCCGGTTATCTTATTCACTTATTTGTTTGAGCTTCACAGGGAATACATGCTGCATTTTCAGCGCTTCTTCTGTAGACCTCAGAACAACTGACGCCAATATCTGGCACCCGCAGCAATAGAAAATCTGTCCTTTTCTCCCTTTGTTCTTTTGCTCTTTCATTTCTGGATAAGATCAGGTTGGAATACATAGTTTAGATATTTTGTAGATGTTAAGTTGTGGTGAGGATGGTAACAGCATCACCATTATTCAGTATTAGAGCAAAATGCAAAAGGCTGTTACTGAAGGTGGCGGGCTTAATCGTAGGGCTGTTGTGACAACGGCCACAGACATGCACACACGCACACACGCACACACACACACACACACACACACACACACACCCGCATACATACATACATTCGTAAAAGTACAGCACAGCACAGCTGTTGAGCCTACACTGCTTTTGTTAAACGGCGAGGCAGAGTGAGTCACGGTTGACCATATGGACCTGCGGTCTTTCACGTCAACAAAGAGCGCACCGCAAATTGCATGGGTCGGCGCAAAAATGCCTAACGACTGCAGGGAATTGGACCAATAATGTTAACTCCTCGCTGTGGCGCAGAGGCTTACCGCATGTTTGGGCGATTGAAGGAGGCTAAGCCCTGCCTTCATCATGACTGAGCAACTGTACATATAGCTGGATACCTTTGAGGGCGATTAATATTTCGCCTGGCGTTTTCCACCAATAAACAACAGGGACTGGGGATCCCGGGAGCAACGAATTCTATTCATCGTGCTCACATCCTCGGCTCCTCCGGGCGTAATGCAAACATGAGCGCAATAGCATGAGGCCACGTGCTGTCCCTTAAGATGCTGCGCCGATGGTTTGTCAGACCAGCAGAATATAGAGGCAGCGCAATAATGCAGAGATTCTCAGCCCACAACTCACTTTGAAAGTTAAATGCGTTACTGGCCATTGTATACCTTCCTTGATCGTAATGATTCTTTTTTATTTCTATTTTTAACAGAGAGGTTTTTAAAGGATGCAAAGGAAGTGATGCACTCACTGGCCTTTAGATGTACGCGCCTTTGATTCATGTAGCATTGTAGTCCTCGGGCCTCCCCCAATGTCAATAATCATGGTAAAGACAGTCAGGACTAATGCTGTCATAGGTCACGCCCTAGTGATTTTCTGACACTGGCCTACAGGGAAGGCAAGGATGGGTGTGGCGGGGTATAAATATGAATAACCTCTGCACTCCTCGTGTTAGTCTTTAATCTTGAACAGCGTTCCCCTCGCCCCTGGTGCCACGTGATCAAGGCTGCACTCAAATGCCTCTGCATCAGCAAACTGACATGCGCCGACAATTCTTCCACTGCGGGACCGTGATCAATAGCAAGATGAATGGCAATAATCACAACAGACTTCGATGCGCCCTGCATGGTTCCACGCTGCGCGTTGCCATGGCAAATTGTCATCATCCATACGTTTTTGCTGTGCGGTCCGTGCGAATTCACTCCACTATGTGGCCGCAGAGGCCCGTGGAGACGCAGTTCCGAAGTTTGCGCGGTTTGTTGCGAAACCACTTGACAATGCGGCCGCTCTCGTCGAGGATGGCACGTGAACGTCAACTGACGCGACTGCTCCGTGGGGGCGATCGCGCGCGTGCGTCACCTGGGCGTGCCTGCTGATGGGCATATTAAAATCAAAATCAATTGAAAGTCGCAACCACAGTCTAGCCGCTCACTCACGGGAGAGGCAGGACGTGCCATCTGGGAAACAGTTTTAGCACCCAATCCTCCTCCATGAGGGACCTAGACGAAGTTCATTTGCAGACATGGCCTCAGCGGCGCCTTCGCAACCGCATTTTGGACTTGGGCCTCTCTTGGGTCTCTGCATGTCCTGGTTGACGATTCTCTCTAGTGGCTACAAGCCTGCAAAGAAATTGAGCCGATCACAGCCATACATCCATTCTTTGGCACTCTTTCTCTTGTAGCCTCCCAGCCACCTTCCGCATTTGAAACTCTGAGCAGTCTGCAGGAAGTGCAATATGAATTTGGAAAAGATGGCGACCGAGAGGCGATCTTGATCTGCGGGATGGGGTGCACCATTGGGAGCGTCCAGGGGGAGGGAGGAGGGGGGGGGGGGGGCGAGCGGATTGGATGGGGGGGGGGGGTGCACGGAAGACAGTGCAAATTCAAGAAAGGAGAAGCCCCACAGTGAACCGCAGGGCTCCAATTGGTCCATTTGGTTGCAGGCCTGCGACAGTACAAGAAAATGTAGATCAGATCGTACAACGTAGCTGTGCATTTTTACGATAAATCACATCACATAATAGTACCACAGGTGTAATAGATGAAACCAGCTTTCCGGTGCACCAGTAGCAACCAATAACACAGAGCGAGAAGAAAAAGAGAAGTTGAAACATGTCGTGACGACTGAAACGCAGACCGAATGTGTTTACTCCGGGAAAAATATTGTCACTATACGCTGACCCACACCACCGGCCGACGTCTGCTGCTGCACATAATTCAATCATTCCTCTGCCGCGCTGCTGCTGCGAGTCCTTCGCAGCGTTTCTTCTCCGACTGTTTCATTTCACGCTAATAACGCACGTTGTTCAGCAGTTCTAATTGATTCATCGGCGGCCGGCAGTGGCGCGGCTGGCCCTTTTCAGATAAGCCTGCCGCGGTCCTGCAAAATGTGCCCTTTCGACACTTGCGGGAGTCACGTGGCGAAACGTTCGACGCAAGTCGAGATGATGCGCTTCCCGACAGCCAGCGACTATCCTCTGCAGGTTTTTAAGAAAAGAAAGTTGCCAAATGCGAAACTCTTGAAAAACCCTTTGAAACTCCGTCCTTTCCAGCTGCAGTATTAGGCAAACAGCCTTGTGGCGGCAAACAAACTTGTTCTACAAGAGGGGATGCAATTTAGTGTTCTCCACCTGTTGCACCGAAACAGGTAGAGAGCTTCCATTATTCATCATATTTTATTTCATCGTTGTGCTATTATATTATCAATGAGGGCTAGGATAATAACCACACTCCACAGAGCCTGGAGACCAGGGCACCAGTCTGATAAGTTGCATAATGCTCAGAAAACTAAAAGAAATTGGCTTTGACGGTCAGAAAGGATTATGGCCTCGATCCCCTGTTTCCTCCAGTTGTGCTGAGCAGTAAAGGCTTCTCTTTGGCTCATTGCCTTGGTTTCCCAACCTGCAAAGTTATTGGCTTAATTCAGTCCCACAGCCCGGTCTATCTTGTTTTAGAACTGCACCAGGCATTTCAGTGAGAGAGCTTTATAAGACGGATAAATCCGCAGTCAATGAGACCAAAACACAGCCAGGAGTTAAAGTCTCAGCTCGTGTTTCTGGGAAGGCTAGAAACACACCTTTAAATGAATGCCAGGACTACTCTTCTACATGTATAATTAAGCAGCTGTGTGCCTGACTGATTAGAAAGATACTAATTAGAAAGCCTAATAATAGAGAAAATCTTACAAAAGCAGTGTAACAATAAACACATTCCGACACAGCTTAAAAATGTCGAAAAATACTTACACAAAATACATGAACACTAGAAGAAAACACTTTTCTTACTCAGTCTCATCATTTATTTGTAATTGAAGAAGTTAGATGAATGAATCATCTATTCAATAAGGATATATCAAAGGTTCCACTGCAGCCTAAAGCATGTAATAGAAAGCAGGATTCGACTAAACTGAAAGAAATCAATCACAACATAGTAGCCACAAGGAGGCCTGGGCTTGTGTCTACCTTGTGCCGGTCCGAGCCCAGATAAATGGAGAGGGTTATGGGTGGACTGCATCGGTCAATGCCCAGGGTTGACGGTCTGGGCTAGGCTTGACAACAACATGCAAGCAGATTGGAACGGGTGGAGAAAAGCATCAGGTGTGATGTGTGACAAAAACGAGTGTCAGCAAGAACGAAAGGAAAGGTGCACAAAGTGAGACCAGTGAGTTTGTGTAGTTTAGAGACAGTGGCACTGAAGGAAAGGCAGGAAGCGGAGTTGGAGAGTGATGAAGTAGGGGAGACCAGGAACGAGTACATCAGAGGTACAGCACGTTAGACCCAGATGGTTTGGACATGTCCCGAGGTGGGACAGTGAATATGTGGATGGAAGGATGCCGAGGTTGGAAGTGACAGTAGGGGAGACCAGAGAAGAGATGGATGTAGCAAAAGAGGAGTGAGTGGGTATGAGAGAAGAGGATGCAGAGGGGAGGGTAAGATGGAAGCAGACCATTCCCTGTGGCACAACCCGAAGGGAACGACTGAAAGGGAAAGAACAAGATGAGGAAGAAAGGAATCAATCATCACGTACACAGCCACCTCACACCTATGCATGCGGAGTCATCTGACAGCTTAGCGCAGTTGACTTCAGTCAGCGCCGTCCCACACTCCATCCCGAGCATCCTCGGCACTGCCACTTAGCGCTGCCGCCTCACGTTAACTGGGGCCAAGAAGACCTCTGTGATTTCACTGTAATTCCAATTGATTGGAGAGTTCACTGGGGGTTATTCCGCGGGGACAATTCAGACAGCACAATGCTGCAAATGAACACGTCACTCAGTTGTTACTCTTGCTGTTCTCGTCTGCTCCACTGTGAGAACAATATTGCTCCTCGATCGAGCCTGAGTGCTCAGAGCTCATCTGGATGGTGCAGGAGCCCCCGGTAATGGCAGCACTGAAGTCTTACACAGGGCTGAGCAGAAACAGCGCGGTGTCTCTGACTCTGCCGTTTGGATTTTCACCCTATCTGGATATCGAGTGCAGTGTGAAAGTAATGGTGGGTCCTAATGCCTACATAAGCGCAGCAGCTCTGTCCATATGCAAAGGTACCTAGTGTACAGATCTACGTGTCAAATAGATCGAGAAAGTAGCGGCGGCGAGTGCACATGAAGCACATTTGAATATAAAGCGTAACAGCAGTAGCAGCAGTGGAGCCGGCAGCGGCCGGGTGGGTGTCCTTTTGTGCGTCTCATAATAGACGGCGGGTCTCTAGGTACGCGAGTGTTGTGTAATGGCACCAGGTGTTAGTCATCGTCCTCCGTCCTGCGTCCTGTCCCCCTGCTCCTCCCGCTACTATACCCGCTGTGGGGCTGGACAGTCCGGTGGCAGAGGGGACGGAGGACGTGTTCAGCCCACTGGTGGAGGCTGGAGGACGGCCGGTGTTGTCCAGAGTGGCCAGCCAGTTAGAGTCACTGTTCTCCTCTCGGCCCAGGCTTCACGCCGACCACTGAACCCCCCCCCCAGCCTCGGCTCTCTTCGAGAAGCCACTTGCCGCTGCTCGTTACCGGGTGCAGGGACGCGATAGGGACCGTTACTGAATCCCCTTTCTTGCTTCATATCCCGCAATCGATTACGGCTTCAGCCTTTCGCGGCTGATATTAATCAGTGATTTCATTAAGAGATGGGGCTTTACGTCTCTATATGGCTGTGAAATTTGCGTATTGCACCGTAACATACTATATATTACAAATAGGATCTGTAACTGGCTCATTCACCCCCACCGAGGAGCAATTTTGAGTCTCTAACTGACCGTAATGCGTGTGTTTGGACTGTGGGAGGAAACCGGAGCACCCAGTGGAAAACTCCACGCGGAAACCCCTGGAAACGGGCCACGGGCGGGTCAGTTCATTCATTTCTGACCCGCTGTCACAGGAAACAAACCCTTTTAGGACCGAAATTACGTGATCCGAGGTCCGTCCACGGCTGAGGGGCGAGCTCCGGCGCTGGAAATGAAACCGACACGGACGTGCCAAAACTTCAGGTTCAAGGGACCGATATAGGCTCTGAAAACAAGTCGGTGGCCATAGACCCCAGACACAATATGCCTACAACCGTGTAAAACAAAATACGTTTTCACCATTTATGCTCATTTCCGTATTTGTGACGGCTCTGTTGTTTTGACATACACTACTGCTCAAATGTTTGGGATCTCTTGGAAATGCCCGTTTCCCATAGAAAAAACACGTTTGCATGCTACCCAGTTGCATCAATTTCAGACAGCTGGACTAATTTCACCCTTACCTCCTTGTATAAGAATGATCTACATTTTCTGTATTGAGGCGCATTAACAACTGTCAGTCCACTGCGCCAGTCTCCTGGTTTGGCTGCTATCCTACATTAAACTTTTGGCAGAATTAACAAGAAAAAGTCATACCTCAAGACGGGCCAATAATAACAATGCTAATGAAAGAAAAACTGAGACGGGCAAGAGAGCCCAGACATTAAGTCAGTGGGTCCTTCATTTGCTATATTTCCCATTCAGTCCAACAAGAAAATGGCCCAGTGATCCTAAACTTTTGAGCGCTAGTGTGTATCCCAGACATTTTTAATAAAACATCATTACAGATATGATTATTTAAGCGACAGATGTGTTTGGACTGTATGAGGATTTAGTCGGAACACGGTATGGCCATCTCCCAGTGGGACCTTAAATGAGCTACACAGTGATTCCTCAGAAACGTATGGGTGAGTGCACAGACTACTTCCTTCTCTTCACACAACCTGTGACTCTTCGAAGCGAGGACCTGGAAACTTTGCATCGAGCAAAGCGGGACGATCTGTCCTCGGGACGCCTATCGCTATCCATTAACATGCAAAAGAGCTTCATTGGTGTATATTTCAAGTGACAAATCCAGCTGCAGACATGAAACACCTCCCGTCTTCGCATCCGCGTGGATGCCACCTGTTCGCCATCTCCGCAGGCACAATGAGAGCCTTCACCCGAACAATGGCCACGATCACACCGGGTGGGCTCAGAGAGGCATCTCTGGATGCCCCCGTACGGAGGGAGACGCGTCCCTCCGTCGGGACCCTGAGCTCGCCATTGTAGTCACGCACAGAGAATTTTAAAGAGCTGACAAAGACAACTCGTAAGTGCCAGCCTAATGCGCTGGCGGGAGAGCACGGCGAACCTCTTTATTGTCAGAGGGAAAAAGGAGACAGGAGCGCAGGAACACGGAGATATTACACAGCACTTTAATACGGCGAAATCATCCTAAAAGCCTCGGGCTTGGCCCTAGGAGCGCAACTGTCCGTCTGAAAACGCCCCGAGGCAAAGCCTGAGTCGGAGGAACTTCTCATTGCACTCTCCCCGGGCGGACGGGGCGGCCTCCCACCGTCCTCACTTGCCCTCGTCCTGGACGTCGAACTGTCTGTTGGGCTTGGTGGACTCCAGCATGAGCTCGTACAGCTGGCCCATCTGCTCCTCCTGGAAGCTGCCGAGTCTGCCGTCCGACAGGTGGGCCCCGAAGGTGGCGCGGCCGTGCCGCTCCCCCGCCGACTCCAGGACCTGCGTCTGCAGCGTGTTCTTGTAGTTCTGTGGGGGGGGTGGGGAGGGGGACAGGAATAGCAGACTCAATACACAAGTAGATATTGCATACGTGTCACCTAGGGCAACAACATATGACTTTTATTTTGTAGTCGATTCATCCATTATCCACTATTTTCCTGGTTTTGGTCGATAAACTGTAAAATGAGGGAGAATTCCCAAAGGCCCTCAAATGCCTTGATATTCAGTTTGCCATCACATTTGACTGAATGTTTGGACTGCGCTGTTGAAACGACCCTCCCCCAGACACTGTCAGGAGACCTGGAAATAGTCACATTTAAGGAGAATCTTTCGGCCCTCACAGCCACGTTCCATGAACCGACTCAATCAGTCCGTTAAAATGCACTTTCATATCTCTGACTGATCATTTCGTGACACGCTACAGACTTTTAAGGGTGTTTCCAGATCATATCATAGAAGAATCATTTAGAAAATAAAGCCTGTGTATGTAGCCCATGCCTGTTTGTGACTTACAGAATATGTAACAGGAAAAACTAAAAAGAATGACTGTGCATGTTTCTGTATGCGGTCGTGACCGTACGCCGGGCTTAAGCATCTGGTTCCTTGCGTTTGTCCATTCACGAAGCATCTTGGCTTTCTGGGATGCTCTCACAGTGAGCAACAGCAGGCCATTCATCCGAGAGGGTTTTTTTTTTTTTTTTTTTTAAACCGCCCCTGCATATAATGTAATTACGTTGAACATTTGCCAAAGGGAGATATCCTCCCTGAAGCGACAGGGTTGCGGCTTGGAGGCGCGCTCCGACACTCGGGCACACTTCCGCTAATGCGATTTACTTCGTCTTTCAAGGACGCGCTGGAGGAGGCGCGGGTGGATGAAAGCACGCCGGCTACCTTCCACTCCCCGCCGCCCCCGCGCTCTTAACGAGCGCCGCGTCACGAGCCGGACCCCGACAGCCGTTTCATTCCGCGGACAAAAAGTAACCGTGAGGTGATTTAACTCACAGATTTGGATGGATGGATGGATGGATGGATGGATGGATGGATGGATGGATGGATGGATGGATGGATGGATGGATGGCGCTTATTGTAAACTCCGTATTGCAAACTGTACGGACGCACACTCGATTGTTGCCTTTTGGTCAGAGCCCGCTCGAGCTGCCGGTCACTGGAGGCCCTGCTCTTTTTGAAAAGGCTATGTGTGCGAGTGATAATTACTGAGAGGATGTGGAAAAATGACACTGGGCAGAGACACAGTCCTGGTGGCCTGGTCCCACGGGGCAAGACACAAACGCTCCAGGTCGATTTTTGATCAGGGCTCCACCGGCCTTGCCGAATCATCCGCTTCTTATACAAATAAGCCGAGGATCGGTTCATTTCACATCGATTTGAAGTCATGACTCCTTCGGTTTCTCACATCTCTCTCGCCGATCTTCAGGTGGGAGGAGGAGGGGGGGCACTCGTTTGGCCCGATGGAGCTGATTTATTAGCAGCCGCCGACTCCCGCGGGTGCCTCTGGAGTAAACGGATCACACGCCGAACACCGGGGCCTTGTAATCTCATTCCTGGGTCTCGCTCCTCGTCTGTTTCCACTTCTCCGCGTTTCAAACACAGAAGTTTGCGCTCGCGCCTTCGGTGTGCGGGAATCCGATTGTATGTTCCGTAAAAACAGATGGTAACCTAATAGCATGACTGAATTGATCGTTTGTGACAGGTTTTGGTTTGGGATCGATGAGGTTTCTTCCAGGTTATGTGCAGAGTGAGGGGATTACGTTACCCTTGCTCCATTCAGTTAGATGTAAGGCCTAGATTACATCCCAGTATTTCTGCTACCGATTCGGATACTGGAACTACTGGAAAAACATTGTCCATTATCATCTATGGCTGCAACAGTTTGTTTTTAGGCAGTTAATCTGACATTTAATTTCTTGATTATTAGTTGCTTGGTTTATAAAATGATTGGAAGACTGTGAAAAGTGTGAAAGACTGTTTCCCAGAATGGCTTTTTGTCCTTTTGTAAATTACATTCCTTTTTCCGTCACAGAGGAAGAATACACTCTTCTACAAAGTTGAGATCAGAGAATTTGGACAGACTTTCCCAAAACCCTTCTACCAAAACTCAAATGCTTATGATTATGACAACAGGGGTTGATTTTACTAGTCGATTATTTGATTAGTTTTTGCAGCACTATTTTCTTTCCCCACATTACACTCAAATATAAATTTGTCTATTTTAGGTACTGTAGACTGTACTGTGCTGTAGAATTCTCAAGGACTGTTTACTACAACATATAGCCACAAGGTACCACAGTCATCATTGATATTCTTTAAATGATTTGGCTTTTGATCCAGCAGCTGCTTCTGCTTTAAGCCACTATTTCAGTTTACAGTCCAAAGCGAGAAATGGATTCTCTTGGTCTTAAACCAGAGCCCATTAACGCTAAAAGCTTTTAAACCAGACTGTCCACATCAGGCCAGCAGATCGGCCGAGGTGTTTTTCCACGCACACAATAACTATTGGCAACTCTGGCTTCTGGTTGTTTAGCTCAGGCTGGAAGACACGGCGGTGAGGCATCGTTATTTCCCTGTACATTTCCCACCCCGGTGCAGACACGAATGCCTGCCGGCTCACTCCCCCTGGAAACAGTTGTGTTTGAAATGGAGCCCAACAGCGTGCAAACACGACAAAAAGCCAGTGGTCATAACAATGGGCCGCATTCAAATGGGACCTGGCTCGGACGCGGTGCGTACCGATATAGTGAGGCATAATGAAAGTGAGTGCCTTCTCCCCATTGGTTTCACAGCTACTGCGGTGACAAAGAGATCTCCCAGGATTCCTGCTGCAATTACCATCTACTTCATTAGAGAGATTACCTGCAGATGGGTGATTTACCATCGTCCAGCGGTGCCAAATTGTGCTGGAGAATAACCCCCCCCCCCCCAATAGCTACATAAAGAAAGAGCTGGCAGATTCTAGTCGCTGAGATTATTTGGGGATTTAGAGGACGGGTTGCAAATACACACAATGAACCCAGGTAAGCCAGGTTTAAAAGCTGGTGCGAGGCTCGTCTCACGACTGCCTGTAACTCCAACATGGCCGACCTCTTACGTTAGATTAGACCACACCTTGCACGGTCAATACGCTGTAACAATCAACGTACATCGGTGTCTTTTTCTGTATAACCCTCTTTCGTGCGTGTGGTAAAACAAGACTGAAGCTGGGAGCGGTGCGCGCCGCTGAGACCCTGTCGGCTTGTCAGCCCCAGGAGACGGTCACCAAACTGTCCTGACTCAGTTCATCACCGATGATGAACACGGCCCATCCTACGCCCCCTCGGCTTGGTGGCTGCGATGATTGTGTTGACGATTGTGGAGGCCGCAGCAATCATCCATTCTTCTCCATGGCCTATGGAGGTGTGTTTTGACTCACTGTTCTTTTGAAAAACAAGCGAGGCCACACTAAGTGTGCACCAGATGGGCGACATGTCACCGCGGAACGCTGCAGTCATGATGCTTGACAGTTATCACTAGCTCGCCAGCAGCGTCATCATAGCAATCGGTTGGAGGCTCTGACTATGCTTTCAATGACCCGTACAACTCTGAGATTGTCAAAAATGAATTTCTGATGGCAAGAAGCAGATGCCTAAGTTGCAACACAATCTAATTTAATAGTAGGCAGGTCAGGCAAGCCAAACAGAGAGCAGACTGAACACACCCAATAGAAAGATACTGACGTTTGCGCGACAATTAAAGATAACGATAGACAGATGATCAATTGATTACTTATGAATCCTAACCAATTTCTTGGCGATTATATCACAGATGTTTGATTGTAAACCACTTATGCATGAGAATTCGATCATCCTTGCATAGCATTTCTTTCCTGTGAGGCCCCTCTCCTGGCTGAGTGACTGAACACCGATCGACAGACCCTAAACGTCAGCGATCACTGACACTGCCCTGCCACCATGTGGTGATCGGCGGCACGGACGCCTGCAAAGCCTCACCTGAAACATGACCGTGGCTCTGACTTGACTGACAAAGTTTGCTAGAGACTTCGAGGAAAAGGCTACAAGAGGGAAACCAACAAGGGCTCCGCTTGGAAGCCTCCTGCTGGAAACGACTGGCCGACTGAACGAATGAAACGTGTGTGTGTGTGTGTGTGCTCGCAGGCCGAGACGTGTTTTACCTCCCACTCGGCCATGAAGACCTTGATCTCCTCAGGGGAGGCGTTCTTGTGTCGCCTGAACTCGTCCTTGACGTACTGGTCCCCCAGGGCTCTCAGGTCCAGGGGCAGGAAGCGGTGTAGCACCAGGATCCTCTTGTACATGGAGCGGACCGCGGACACGTGAGCTGCAGCCGCCATGCTCCTCTACCCGCTCAACACCTGCCGCGACGCTGGGCCGCGCGTGCGGTCTCCCTCACGACACAACAAGTCACGCACGTGCAAGGAGAGTTACTCAACACATAAGGTTGTTTATCCCGGAAACGAGCCGTCTTCTTCGGGTCGTGCGACTTGTACACAAGCACGTCTGCTGCCCCCTGCTGGGCGTACCAGGAAGCTAAAAACAATGACAACGAACACGGACGGCTTCCATGACATTCATTTAGAGGAGTAACTTCTTCCACTCAAGGAGGTCTTTTAAAGCAGTGTCGTCTCTACTCAAGCTCTAACATAACTCAACAGCAACGTTATGTGAGAGGAACTCCCAGAACAACACAAGATTTAGACTCTCATCACTCCACCCCAGACCAAACCAATACGAAGCACACAGTTACGAACTGTGGGTTCATTATTGAGTTCACACAGGCCACAGTACTTTTCCATTATAATAAAAAAGGTATAATATTATTTTAGCTGACGGTTATCATGGGACAACGCAACATAACGCCAACACAGTTTTTCATCCATTCCTTTCTCACTGGATTCTGCTGGTGTCTGTCTCCAGCTCACACAGGATGAAACCATTGAATATAGCATGGAAAGGTGACCAGTCCATCTCAGGACACAAACACCAGACAGCGAATCTCCAACTGACATTAATGCATGTTTTCAGACTGTGGGAGGAAACAGAAGCTTGGATTAAACCCACAAACTTCTTCTACTTCTGTAATGCAACAGTACTCACTAATGTGCCATAGTCGCAGAGTTAATCAATGATTCCACTTTCCATCATATCCCAGAATGTGTGATTACTGAAGGTCCACTACGTGCAAGTTACTATTCACCTGACTGCTCCGATATTAAGTGATTCACTCTTAAATTTGTTTTTTATTAAGATATATGAGTTACAACCTTTTATTTTGCAGGCCACACTGACGAGCCCTTGCAGACCTTTATGTATTTGTGTTTGTGTGTGTTTGTATGTGTTTGTGTGTGTGCACTACCCCAAGCTGTGACTGAGACCTGTGGGTGAGGGTATGCAAGTGCAAGTATGAATTATCTCTCAAACGTCCTGCCATATATGACCAGATACATACAGGCAACATCTGATAGTGATGGTGCTTGTCATTTCTGAACAACACAATGTGTGAAAGTGCTAAACTGCTACACTTGCACACCGATCACCCGCGCCTGATAAAGAAGTTATTTTCTATACTAAATAACCTACTATCCGCATGGATATGTTTTGCCACTTTAGATGAGTGCTTTTTGTCACCTGGTTGTATCAGGATCCCAGCGTGGATGCACAAATCGCAGTCTATCGAAGAACAAAGTGGAGGGTGACATGGAGGACCTAGTATGAGGTGATGTCAGGGAAGGAAAACATGTGGCGAGTGGCAGTCAGTTGAAGAGAAGACTAATGCTTTGTTGGAAATCACCCTCTAGTCCCTGTATAGTGCCCTTCTTTGGGTTGACACCATTTTATATTAGGGTCATATCAGATAAAATGAGCCATCAGGGTAAATGAAGCAATCTAAGGTTAGAGCCTCCCAGCTCTTTACATTTTAACAGCAAATGGCTGCAAATTATTCAGAATTGCTGCCACATCTGTACTTGACAAATCTTACTTGAAAATTATAAGGTCGATAAACAAGTAAAAACAGATATACAGCTGTAAAGATTATGTACAATACATGTTTTTGTGATGGTCTTCGTTAGATAGAACTTCATTAGAATTTAACTTCATGTACGGAAGTAAACTGAACCATGTATTTCAGCTAAGGTGAGCCACCTTTAGCAAATATTTAGATGGTTCCTCTTTATCTTTATCGATGCCATTTCAAATTTCCTCTGTATTATGTTGGTCCAATGTGTATTTGTGTTTGCTTTGGTGTCAAATGGTATGTGTGCATGAGCTATGCTCACATACAAAACCACATACACACACATGACGTGCATGTATTTACACAATGCTCATATAAACACACATGCAAGCATACACACTCGCACACGCTTTCCAAATTCAAATTCAGGTTTTAATGATTTAATTGTATATTAATTATTTCAATATTATTTTTTAATGTAGCCAAACACAGGCACAGCTAGGCACACACATTTAGCCCATTGTAGGATGTTTTGGAATCATATCCTCTGAAGTTAAATGCTGCTTAAGACGTCAGTCTCCAGAACCCTCATTTCATCAGCTACAACATTCGACATATTCTAGATGCAATACATTATTGTTTCCACGTAAAATCCCACATATATTAGAGCTCAAAATTTCAGTTTACTTATTTTTTTTCGCGGACTTTACTCGTATGGTAGCAAGATGAAAAGAAAATGCCCTGCGCGGTTTTATAATCGTGTATGTAGACAGTCGACCTAATCTCTCACCTCGCATTAGGAAAAAAATTGTTGCAGCTTTATCATGCAAGAGGCGGGGCTACCCTCCGCCCCACACTCAGCTGTTTGCAGGCCTCGATAACTTCAGGATCACAGCTCCGCCTGACCTCAGTGGGAACCACTTAAGATGAACGTGAACCCGTGAAGCCCGGACTTGGCGAGTTGACGTGAAGTCGCGAGGAAACGAGGACGAAACGCATTCTGGGGTACTTACCCCCCCCCCCCCCCCCCCCCCCCCCCAAGGAGTCCACGGGAGTCTGCATCTTCTGCGAGCTCACATCCGGAGCTGGAACTGGACGGTGATATTTTTCTAGTCCTTGGAGATCTTCCCTCATGAGGTGAAATCATTTTTAATGCGGAAAAACAACAACAACAACAAAAAATCACTGCTTTTGACAAATGTAGACTTTTATTGTGGCATCACCAGCTGATTCCTGTTGATTCTGCATTGTGTCTGACAGGTAAAAATGGAGCACCTGATGTCTCATGTATTCTTCATCAGTGGGCTGATAATGGGATTTCTCTCCCTTCAATGCATTTTGGGCCCTAACTTGTCAACAGCACAACTCAGGGCCAGCAAGTACACGCGTGAACCTGATTTGCAGCATTCGCACACAGGTAGGCGCTGATTTGATTGGTTTTACATTAGATTGTGTGCCTTCTCATCACTGGTGTGCAGGAGGTCAATGCGTAGACTTCTCTCCTCCCTGAGGTGGAGGTACTGGGCTGCGTTTTAGCCACAAGGTGTGCTTTGTCTGAGGTTACTTAGCGTAATTTCTTTCCTTTGATAGTAATTGGAATATTACAGTATTCTCTGCTCTCCTTAAGATGTCTACCTAGATAGCGATGCGTCACACATACAGTGAACAAACTGAAATGATAGTGTTTGTGCACAGTCCACAAAATGAAACCGCACCTTCTAAAAGGGGACGATGTGTATGAAACTTAAAGAGGGTGCGCTATCTCCATCTCTCTCCAGTGTTGCCTATCTCCGCCTAAGCACCTACGGTCACTGCGAGACATGCTGTGTGAACACATTTCCTGCACATGAGGGTATGCACTGTGGGCCCTGTGCCTCCATGTGGATGCTTAAAGCTCATGGCGGAGCGGGTGGATTGTAAACTGCTTTGAGTAGTTGAAGCGCTGAAGTAAAAACATCAGTCTTCGAAATGCGTCTCTGTCCTTGGGTTTTGTTATGGTGCGGTTTGAAAAATCTATGACATTAAGCTTGGCATGCATAAAGTGAGCTAATTTACACTGGTTGGAAGACGACAGGTCAGAAAGTGGCCTACTTGACTGTTGCAAGTTGAATCTTAAACTTAAAAATGTGTTCTGTCCAAAACTACATTTTCTGATAATGTTGAATTCCTCCAGGTGAGAACAATAGCTTGGCAGCCAACTCCTCAAGGATCTTGTGCTGGATTATGACAAGCCCCAAAAACCTGAAATCTCGAACCATTCACATACGGCAAACATGGGGAAGGCGCTGCAGCAAAATCCTGTACATGAGCTCCACCAAGAGCGACTTCCCCACTGTGGAGCTCAATGTGAGCGAGGGGAGGAACAACCTGTACTGGAAGACCATTCGTGCCTTCCAGCACATCCACCAGCACCACCTGGATGAAGCCGACTGGTTTCTGAAAGCCGACGATGACACGTTCGTGGTGGTAGAGAACCTTCACCTTGTCCTGTCTAAATATGACCCGGAGGAGCCGCTGTACCTGGGCAGGAGGTTCAGCCCCTTCATCAAACAGGGCTACATGAGTGGAGGGGCGGGTTACGTCCTCAGCAAAGAGGCATTGAGAAGGTTCATCCAAGGCTTCGCCACAGGGAAATGCACCCATTTCTCCTCTATAGAGGACATGGCTCTGGGGAAGTGCATGGAGACGATGAAGGTGAGGCCGGCAGACTCCAGAGACCGCCAGGGGAGACAGACGTTTCATGCCTTCCCCCCGGACCATTACCTTGTCCGACGGCCTCCGAGACCTCTGCCCTGGTATCTGCTTTACGATCACTATCGTCCAGTCGAGGTATGTAACGCAACACACCAACTCGCGCGCATCTAAAACGATGTTTCGTCTTGGTCATTCTTCCTGAAACAAACTATTGAGAGGACTCTAGGAAGTTGTAGGGGGGACCCTGGGGCATTTTTTAGATGTGTTGCGATACAGAAGTGACGTGTCAGAATGGAGCTTTTGATGCCAGTGTAGCCCATCGATTGAAAGTGAAAATCCAAAGTGGGCAGTGTGACGCAGGACTTTGTTGTGTTTTGTCTGTCTCACCAGGGTCCCGGTTGCTGCTCAGACCTTGCCGTGTCCTTTCACTACATTTCCGCTGTCCAGCTGTACGTTTTGGAGTACCTGACGTACCATCTGCGGCCGTACGGATACAAATACAGGTTTGATCCGGTTGAAAAAGCTGATCTCAACACCTCAATGAAAGCTGCCTAAAGTGTCTTCGCAACAGGCTGCCAATATTTGGAAGGGGATTATGGTAATCGAGACATGTAAGGGATTCGCAGTGTATAAGGCTGCATGCCTCTAAACTGTCCTCCTTTGCTTTCATTAATGGAAGAAGTACAAAATGGCATAGCTCATGAATGGCGTTTTCCCTCTATTCATTGTGTTCAGGTGGCTAAATAAATGACATTTGTTGATAATATCAAAAGCCCATCATTAAAAGGAACACATTTCTGCAAATAATAACTGCGTTAAAGTGAATTGTGTTTCTGTTTCCTACCGCCTTATTTCATATGGGCCTGCTGTGGTGATTAAACATTTCGATCAGGATCCAAATCGAATAGTTAACCAAGATAAGAGTTCACAGAGCTCACAAAACTTTGGTAAGATCTGCGACGGATGTCCAAATGGGAAACCTTTAGGAAATTCTATTTTATTTCTTGAGAAAAAAATTTAATGACCATGTCCTAAGTTTTCTATTCCTTCTGTCACTTTTACAGTGTTAAACAAGTAAACAATATGCTTTACAGTCAAGTGTCTCTTTTCATACAACATTCATCCAAAGGTTAATATTTTTTAAGATAAGCTAAAAAACAAACAAACTACAGCTTAAGACATTTCAGAAAAACGCTGAAATAGCTACGGCGTAATGCAAAAAAATAAAAATGAACAGGTTAAGCAAATGCAATGTGTTTAGTTATCAAGATCTCCGGCTTTGTGGACGACTCGTAAAGAAACACCAACAAATAGACAATACCAACGAGACAGTTTCTATTTCTTACTAACATGTTGTTGTGAAATGAATGAGGGAAATGCCTCATACATTTCCTGCTCCTTATACTACATCTGCATGTACAACAGACTGTACCTTTGTAGATACCAATGATACGGCACACAAAACAGTACAACGCATGTAACTGACTATATTCACATCGCAGGGTGCTGCCCTTATGGATTGCCCTTGTATCATCGTGCTGCAATGTAATAATCCAATAGACCAGATTTAGATGCAACTTGGTTTACAAATCGGTTGCCATCTGACAGGAACTTGTGTTCTGGCCCGAAACAGGCAGCATAACAAAATCTGCAGACTGCGTGTCTGACTAAACCAACTCATTCATTCTACACATGGAGATGTGTGTGCGTGCGTGTGTGTGTGTGTTCATTTCGTCAAGTTAACCTGATATCCTTGTATGTTGACATTGTCACAGGGTAGCATCGTATCCTGCTAATGCAAATGTACCGTGTGAGCTGTCATGAGATGCTGCTCAAATCAACTCTAAATGTAGTATCTAGTAGTGTCTTTTTTTCTGGAGGGCCAATATGATATTTTAGGAAAATAAGCTAATCTTCACACTGGTGAAAAGTTGGATGCTCAGGCTGTGACCACCCACATGTTTATAAGGTAAATCTGAAGCAATGCTGACGTACATATTAATTGGAAGAAGTGAAAAATGTGGCTTGGTTAAATCCAAATGCAACAAAATGAAACCTTTAACCATAGAAAAAGCTAGCTAATTATCATGCGATAACTTGTATCTCGAATCCCGTATCTAATCTGCATAAACCTATTCCAGCATGGCTACCTGTTTGCAGTCTTTATGTCAAGATGGACTAGCCAGCTCTTGGTGACAGCTTGGTTTGGTGTACAAAAACTGGCATGAGAGAGCCTTTCAGATAGATGGATAGGTATCAGCTTTTCCTTTAGATTTTTGAATCTCATTTTAGACTAAGAGTAACTAAGACTGACTAAGACTAGTCAGTCAGCAATCATTTCCACAAGAATTCAAACAATTCTCTGAGGACAAAATTGGTGACCTACACTCTAAATAATTTAGACTGAATCTTTTATCTGAGACGGTTAGATTTGTATAAGTTGTATTTATCATCTCTGGGTCTGCCAAACCCTCAGCCAGGGGTCATCCATTATCTAGCACACTTTCTACCCACTGCATTGCTACAGGGTAATCACTAAATAATCTGCATTTTAGCGCTCTGCTTTTTTAAAGGTCTCTCTCTGTAATGAATCAATGCGTAAACTAGGATTTGAGTTGACCGTAGATTTGCTAGTGGAGGGCAGCATGGTGGGTGGATGCAGGACCTGTGAAGGAGGAAGGAGTGGAGTGTGAGCCCCCTGGCCACCCGATTAGAGACGTAAATCTAAATGTATGTGTTCGGCTTGGTCCTACAGTACGCATGCTGAGCTAGGCTCTGGCAGACCACCACAACTTAGTTGGGATACAAAGTGGGTAGGATAAGGAGTGAATGAGTGAATCTATGGAGAGTGAAAGTGAACATAGATGGAAACTCTCACTATGCTATTCCTTAATGTATGAGCTACGTGAAGTGTCTTTCTAATTGAGCCTTAGATTCGTCCCATTTGTTGCAGGTAAACTGGTGACAGACAGAAATTCATAGTAAGTATTCACCTCATTGCGCTGAGGAAGCTAAATATAGTGGATTGCAAACCAGAGCGGCTCCTCCTTTCCCCTGGACCACTTGGTGACGAGGCGTGAGATTTGAGTAATCAAATAGATTAATAGCTCAGATTTATAAGAACTCTGCTGATGATACACGATCTTTGTTTTTCCAGTCCAATGCAAAAAGGCTGACAGATGGCAATACAGGCAGAGAAAATGAAACGAAATGAGAAATCTGCATTTGGGATGACACGATGAAGTGTCCGTTCCCCATCTCAGAGCGGAGATGTTCTCTCTCTCTCGGGCGTGTGTGGACATCTCGGTGCGGATGTGTGGGAGTCGTTATCCAAAGCGATCAGACAGCAAGTGTGTGTAGCCAGTTGTGAGGCGGGCAGGGGGTGCGTGCAGTGTGAACGTAGCCTGAGAAACAGCAAGCAGGTCCTAGTCTGCCCCACGCTCCGCCTCCCCTGCAGCGGTTCATAGAGTGTGGCCCTAGCCGCGGCTGCAGCTAGGGCCCGCGTCAGCCGTGCATCCCTCCTGCTGACGCAGGCCGGTACAGAACGTGTTCACGTGGCACACGTTATGTCCTCCCGGCGCAGTCTGTTACGTGTAGACACACAGGCTCTGGCACTTGGCCTCAGTCTCAAAGTTGTTTGCGTTGCCTTGGCAACCTCCAAACCAGAACTGGGCACAGGCGTTGGCCTCGGGGTCGTAGTACCACCTGACTACGTACTGTCGACAGGGCCCAGGGTCCAGAGGCAGACTGCAACTTTCGGCTGCAAAGACAAGACGATGGACGTGAGTGATAGGTCATTCCCCTGGACAGATCATTTGGATTGGACAGTCCCCTCAGCATGTCATGTCTACAGATGCATCGAGGTGGGCTTGCCACACTGAAATTTTTCCATATCCCTGTTGGCCATGATGGCAGTGGGGCTGCCTCCTCTACATGATCGTCAGTCCACTACACTGCTTCTTTTATTCTATTATTCTTCTTCTCTCTTATTTTTTTATACTACCAATGACAAAGATCCAATTATCCACCCAGACATGACATCCTAATGATACTGATTCCACTGTAGACTGAATAAGTGAATACGTGGGATGGTTCACTCATTAGCCAAATGGTTTTAAAAAGCTCAGAATGGTCAGTAGATCATAACAAAACTAAATGGAATAGACAGACCATAGATGCAGAACAGTTGAACACTGCTAATGCAAATATTGTCTGTTATTCAAACAAGTAAAAAAATAGTATTAAATCACCTTGTCAAAAAGATTAAAAAGACATTTTGAGGCACATTGATAAAAATTTGATATGGATCATTTTAGTCTAAGAAGCTAACAGCTAACAGCTAAGAACTAAGACTTCTTAGCTGTTTTTTTTTTGATTGAATACTAGATAGTAGAACTCCTTCATTTGAATGAATTCAAGATGTGTGGAGTCCAGTGGAGGGCTGTTGTAGCGTGCTTACTGATCTTTGCAACAGCGCTTCTCGGAAAACCGTACTCATGCTGGGTCTGTGTATAATGTGGGTAATGTAATCATTTGTGATATAATGTTCCATTGTGCTCCTTAATCTGACAGACAGAGAGTTATAGTTGAAGGCCTGTATTACAGGTTTGGCTGTGCACTTGTCAATGTTGACTTGCTGCCAGCACTGAATTTGAGCTGGAACATGCCGGAACAAGATCCGGAACCTCCGACATTGGATATGGCAGCTATTTAATTGGATCCGCCACCTCTGTGACCACGCAATAAAATAAAACAATATAATAATAATAATAATAATAATAATAAGTTTGCTCAGTGTTCTGTTTTGATATCTGTCTTGTTGGTCTTTTCTCTCATATGGCATCCACAAAAATCTCTGTTTGGAGAGGGAAAGAGAGGGAGAGGGAAAGAGTGATCTTCAATTTACAACTTCAATTCAGCTTGTTGTTGGCTTTAAGACTGTGTTACGAAAAATGCTAAAAAGACAACAAAGTTTGCTTAAGATTGTCACCCCCCCTGGACAGTTGGATCCTAAACGAGCTAAAACCGCTTCAGCAGATCAACAGTATGGAGATGGAGATGGACACAGCTGCACGAGTGGTAGCAAAATTATCAGTGCACTTGGAAGGAATGATGATCCCACAAGGGGATTGGGAAGATCATGACAGTGCGTATGACTATGGACAAAGCTGGACTGGTCAAAACTAGCTTATGACCATGGACTGGACTGGGCTGTGCTATTTGTACACTGGGTCTGGAAAAAAACGCACTGTTACGAGGCTTGCCAAAGAATGGGTCTCGGGCTCAGTTGGATCATCTGCGCCATGACCATGTCCATGTCAAAACAATGGCCAGAATTGTCCGTACTGCTTACAAGGAAGCCAAAGGACAGGCCAGCCAAAGGATTTGAGCATGAAATAGACTGTCAGGTAATGAATGGCCTGAACATGGGGAGGATTCCCTGCTCTAAAGAGGCACATTGCAAGTGACATGGAAAAGAAACTGTCAAGAAAAGATCACGCAAACTTTAATGAGGCCTTCCTCTTAAAAACACTCATTGGCCTCTCATTGTCAATGGTGCTTTGACGCAAGAGTGGGATGGCGGTTTGACTCCAAACCGCTCTCCAAATACTGTGGTGTGGCACTGGCCTGCACATTGGCTTGAGCATGCAGTCGGTGACGTTTTGAAACGGCTGTTAATCATTTCAAAATCCTCATGGATAGACTTTGCTCACTGTACAATACGTCGAACAAAAACCAAGTGGAGCTCAAAGAATGCGCTGACGGGCATGGACTGTCAAACTGGCCAGGGCGTTGGGCGCCAAATGGGCGGCATCTGGTCTCAGAACTGTCTCAGGCTGTGTAGAGAAATTATCCTGCCCCCCACAGACATTTTATGCAGGCAGCGTAAGGTTCTATCCGTGATGGCGTGACTGGGGAACGTTGGAATGGGCTGACACAGCGCCTGTCATCCCATGTGTTTCTAATCAACTTTGGACTAATGCATGATGTGGCACAAGAACGGTCAGAGCTGTCTCTCAAGCTCCAAACATGAACGGCCTGGTTGACATAGCCTGCTGCACCAGAGCTGGGTTGAGGAGAACTTTGGGAGCCTGGCAAGAAATCTATTGCTCGCTATTACACAGAAAGGACCAGACAGGTTGAGGATTTCTCTAATTCAGGATTTAAGGGTACTTTATCCACAATATTGGCCGTGGGAGGAAGACTGCTCGGGGAAGGTGAAGTGGAAGCGTTCTGCCAGCAGTTTTGCATCGATGGCCCCGTGGAATGTCATCAGGGCACTCAGGTAATTGAGGGAATGTAATGGGGAATTAATCCCAAATGGACTTAAGGACTGCAGTCAACACTGTCCCCTGCTGAAGTGCAGGGTGTGAGCAAGGTTTTTTCGCTGATGAACTTCATTTGCACACCGAACAGAGCATCTCTTCTCCCCTTTACCATCTCCTAACTCTTTCTTTTCCTTGTCCGCCTGCCGCTTGCCCTGTTCAACCTCATATGTGAGGTCATGGATTGCCGAAGGACATAGAACTTCGCAGGACCAGAGGAGTAGAGAGAGAAGGAGGGAAATAGAGGCAAAGGGGTGTATGGATGCTGATAAGATGTGTGTAAGTAAGATGGAGTCTTTATTGTTCTCTGCTGTGTTTGTGCTGGCTATTGCAATGTGATTTCAATAATTGTTCCAGGACCTCCAACTTCACAAAGTAAGCACTGTAAGCACTACGTGCTGCTGTGGTTGCGTACCTGGTGCTGCTGAGGCTATGATGGGTGGTGGGGAGGCTGGAGGGCTGGCTGGAACCTGGGTGCTCTCCAAATCATACAGCCACTCGGCTGGGGTTTGCGGACCCACCACAGGTGTCAGCCCAGGGCCTTGCTGCCCTCTGCTGCCCGGAGGGCCAAACTCCATGTCTGGCAGCATGTCCCAGGGGTCCACCAGCAGCTTAGCATCAAGCAGGTTGTTCTCAGCACCGACCGCCTCTCTGGGCTGTGGAGTTGGGGCTGTTACAGTCTGCAGCGGGAGTTCAAGCTAGGATGCAGAGAAAACAAAACAATACATAAAAAATATACACACATCTTAATTGTCTGTCTGTCTGTCTGTCTGTCTGTCTGTCTGTCTGTCTGTCTGTCTGTCTGTCTGTCTGTCTGTCTGTCTGTCTGTCTGTCTGTCTGTCTGTCTGTCTGTCTGTCTCTGTCTGTCTGTCTGTCTGTCTGTCTACACTTTTCTTTATCTGCCTGTCATTGGTCAGTGATGAGTATCCTTAAGGTTAACATTCACTGTCCGAATAAGATGTATCCCATTGTCTTCCACAGAAAATGGACCCTTTGCAACTAGCTTTCTGAACACTTGTAATTGAAGTGATAAAAGCTGTCTATGGTTTGTGTAACTGAGATAAAAGCAGCATTACTTGTATGTTTTCTTCCTCAGGGAGCTCTCTAGACAGGCTGTCCTCTGGGTCCTCTGGGTAGACTTCCACAGATGGAAAGACGGAGTCTGGTAGAAACACCCTAGTGTCATCCTGGTCACAAATCTTGCTCAGTATTTTGCCTTCTAGAGCTGTTTCAAGACAAACAAAGGACAAACAGAATTAGAAAGGTTGTTTAGATAGATGTTGAACCAAAGCAGTGAGCTTTTCTTTGCAAGGGGCACCTTTGATTCTCTAGTCATAAACCTTTCAGCTGATTTAAACTGAGTCGCTCTAGTCAACAGCACAGTATACTTTTTACAACCCTTTAGAGTGAGCAAGCCTATGGAGCGAGTAAGTGAGATCGTGGCATTGTTGGAACCTTTTTCTGTCACAAATACAGGGTCAAGGTAGTCCCAATGGTCAGAATGAATCATGGTGAAGCACAATTTTAACATGCTGCATTCATCATAAATAAATTTTAAATGACAAGAAACAAGTTTTTTTATATACCTCTTTTATACGATAGTTACCATCTTTTGTCTGTTTTTACTATTTTCTCAAATCGAATTCATCCAGTCTCGTCCCGTTTGGAGAGCTTCGCCTTGTGGCTCATTTCTCTCTTTACCGATGAATCGGTAGAAGGACCTACATGCCTGTCTCTCTCTTGTTCCATCTTTCCCCTCACTCATCAATAAGACACAAAGATACTTGAACTCTTCCGCTTGATGGAGGGACCTCTCCTACCCGGAATGGGCATTCCACCCTTTCTCAGCTGAAAACGATGGCCTCAGATTTAGAGGTGCTGATTTTTTCCCCGGCTACTTTACATTTGGCGGCAAACTAGTCCCGTGTGCATTCAGGGTCATGTCATCTGCATAGAGCAGACAGTCCTAAGGCCACAGAATCAGACACCTTCTACCACTTGGCTGCACCAAGAGATTCTGTCCATAAAAGCGATGAACAGGACCGGGGGCAGTCTTGGCAGGGTCTAACCACATCTGACCACGTCTGACTTACTCCTAGCAATGAAGCCATATTGTGACTCAACAACATAGAGACTGGATCTCCTGTGAACCGTCCACTTCATACTCTTGAAGCACTCCCCAAGAGATGCCTCAGACAGATGTGGACTGGTTGGGCAAAATCCAGTGCCCTACCACATCCAGTGCCTCTCAGGGTACTCAGAGTGGTTTTCACCCACTCCTGGGGCTGTGCCACGACGGAGCTGTTTACCAACCACAGCAACTTCGTCCCCAGTGATGTGTGGACCCACCTTCAGGTCCTCTGGCTCTGTTTCTTCATAGGAATATGTGTCAGTGGGATTGAGGAGAGTATTCCGTCCAATGCCTGACTACTCCCTCAGTTGAGGTTAGCATCTGACATGACAATGAGCGTGTTCATTCTATCATTGATGGGTTGCACAGTTTTGCTCTATTATTATGTAAAATTTGACTGCTCTGACAAAAGCCAGAGCTCACCAGTGCCACCACTGGTAAACAGTGCAGCTAGAATACATTTTGTTGCTTACTGGGTAGTGCCCTGAAGCTGTCGATCAAGTAGACGTGTTCCTCATCAGGATCAGAGGCGATGGCTTTCATCTCAGTCTGGAAGTCTTCATACAGAGGGTCCGTCTTGTTGGCGACTCCCACCGTGAACACCTCAATCTCCTCTGCGTGGGCCTCAGCCGCTGTATCCTTAAAGTGCATGACATCGCGTTGGTCTGCTTGCCCGTCCGTCAGAACCACGGCCACCTTCCTGACACCGGGCCGCGAGGCCAGGAATAGCTGGGTGGCCAGGTGGATGGCGCTGCCTGTGAAGGTGCCCTCACCCAGGTAAGGCATGGCCCGGACCGCAGCCTTCACATCCTCCTGGCTGGACTGCTGGCCCAGGCTGACCACCACCATGTCCACGTGGCTGTAGAGTACCACGCCGACACGGCTGGCCCCGCTGTCCACGGACACCCGGTCAATAAGAGCAATCACAAAGTCCTTCACCAGCTCAAAGTTCTCCGGGCCCACACTCTCAGAGCTGTCTATGACAAACACTAGCTCCAGGGGGCTCTCTTTGCACTTCAGACCACAGCCTGGGATGTAAAAATAAAAATCACAGTTTAGAAAATGGAAACTTCTGAATTGAAATGAACTGTAAAACAAAATCTGTGCAAATAACTATCTACACTCTATATATTCTATCTCACTTGCCACAAAATACACAATATTTAGCATGCAATTAACAATACAACCCTTTCAAACTTAGTTTTAGAATACTGGCTGTTCCTTCCTTCAATTCTAGCAATGTTTTATCATAGAGCAACTTTTTACATTTTGTAATTGGACTAATTAAATCTTCAACTTAATTTACATGCGTCATTAAGATCAGTCATGACAAGCATTAGGGCACTGCGATATGGTATGGGAAGTGTAATTTACCACAGATTTCTCTGATAATCCTGATGACTTCCTCTCTCTGTAGGAACAAACAAACATGATAAGATTTAAAATTGTTATGTTAAATTGTAAAGTTTATTACCCTTTAGTTAATGTACTCACTGTCAGTCCTGGTTCACCTTTCTCTCCAGGTCTCCCCTATAAAATTAAACATGGTTTAGAAAGTAGAATGTATGACACGTGGACGGCAAATCTACTGACTCCCAACAAGCACAAGATGATACAAAAATTAGGAACATTAATAACATCAAATTCCTATTGGGGAATATGAGTCTGTTGAAGCCTCTGATATCACAGCAAATTGGAGGCTGTATGTAATAAATGCTTCCGATATGGATATCAACATTTCTAAAATGAGGGACACTAGATTTGTCACCATTGGGCCAGTAGATCCAGGTTCTCCATAGTCTCCCTTCTCTCCTTTCTTCCCTCTTGCTCCGGGAATGCCCCTGTCACCCTGTGTGAATATGTTGGGAAATGAACTGAAATGTACTGCAAACAACTGAAACAAAGCTAAATCAGTTATTAGCTATTGTCTGTACCTTCTCCCCTGGAATGCCATCTCCCGGTGCCCCTCGCGGACCCAGTGGTCCCTGAAACCCAGGCTCTCCCTTAGAACAAACATAGGAGATAGTATGAAAATGGATATATCATCTCATCTCACAGACCTGTCCACCATGTTCTACACTACCACTCAGTGTATAACACTGTGAATGACTCAAGGTAGTGATCCTGACAGGGCAGCATCATGGATCGATACAATCAGCTCTAACATAGCTGAATATTCTGAATTCACAAAAATAGCCAAACCCTTGGTGAATCATGTGGTATATCTTGATTGATGTATAGTATACAACATGTGCAGTACATACAATAATACTTGTGATTCACACCATACCACTGTTCATACCACTGTTTTAATGCCCACCTTTGGTCCTTGAATACCCTCTCCTGGAGGCCCCTGTAGTCCTGGTGGACCTGGTTGCCCTGTGGAACCCTGTAGCGACATTAGTGATAGTGTCAAGGCATTAGGCTAGATCATAGGTGCTGGATATGGCTCATTAAAACAACAGGCATTTTAAGTACTATAAATACACTCACTGACCTTTGGCCCATAAAGTCCACTTCCAGGAGGACCCGATGGCCCTGGCACCCCTGGTAAGCCTCTGTCACCCTTATTCAGAAAATGGATAAGACAAACTGTGCTAAAAATGCTTAAGTCAAAACCTTTAATGTGTACCTGAATGGTTTACTATCCAATATTCTGAATCATTGCAACAGCCAGTGGCTTTGTTTAAAAACAATGGAGTAGGGCTTTTAATTTCTGATTAAAAGCCCTACTCGTGAGGATTGTCACGTTCTATTTGCACGTTATTTGTACGTTGAAATTCAGGATTTTGTGTGAATGATTCTTTGAAGCAGCATCCTTGTTCTCAGAATTTGATTGTCATGTCCACAATCTGTGTGCTCTATATATTCTATGTTTTATTTTTTGGGCCTAGTCTTTTACTGGATTTAATCTAGATCATTGCCACTGTAAACAGGAGATGTGTGTTTTTCAAGTTGAGTTTCCAGAAAAAATGTATTTACGCGCCCTGCTCTCTATTAACCATTAAGTGGTAACGGAGGTAACGCGTGGCTCACCTTTGGTCCAGGTAGGCCTTTCCCCTCAGGCCCCATCTCTCCTTGTACCCCTGGTAAGCCAGGCAGCCCCTAAAAATGCCCAAAAGATGCTTACTTATTGTTTTTTTCTCATATGCACAAAATATGAGCGTAACGATAGCCCTCTTTGTTTTTGATGTGCTCCCTCTCACCTGTGGTCCTTGGAGGCTCTCTCCCTTCATTCCTGGTGGCCCCATGGGTCCAGAATTTCCTTTGTTTCCCTGGGGAGGGGAGCAAGAAACAGAATTGGAGAGAGGGAAATGCACTGATGTGATCCTGTTTTATTCACATGGAGTATCACTAAATTATATTACATCTGTCTCAATGTCACCTTTGGCCCAATAAGTCCTACGCCAGGTTCTCCAATGGATCCAGCTGGTCCTACGGGCCCAGGATCTCCCTGTTGTTTGCACAAGAAAACCATTTACTCATTTTAGTTGATATTGACTTATTTATGCTATAACCAATACAGTCATATACACACAGAAACAATTGAATGGTAGTGACTACCTGGAGTAGGACCTAAATATATTTGGACAGAGTTTTCGACATTTACACTACAACATTTTTCGTAAGCCTTCCGCCTTGTTAAGGGACAAAAGTTTATGACACAATTGACTGCTCAGCTGTACCATGGCCAGGAGCAGACAAGAGGTCTAGAGTTCAAGGGCGGTATTTGTGTTTGGAATCTGGTGAGGTCTCCTCTCAATATAAATTCCTAAGAGTGGTCAGTATCAGAGAGGCAAGTCATCACTGGGCTGAAAACTTTCAAGAAACCCAGTGAAAACATAGCAAAAACATCATGCCGTGGCAAATCAACTGTGTTATGTTCTTAAAAAGGAAGAATGCACTGGTGAGCTCAACTCAACGATGCCAAAAGACCAAGAGGACCACAGTGTGGTGGACGACAGAAGAATCCTCTCTCCAGTCAAGAAAAACCCCTTCACAACTGTAGAAGAAGCTTTGTCAAGTGTAGAGTTCTAATTCTATTTACAGGTTTAGTTCCTTTTCTTGCATGTACTATCGAAGTGTCAATCCGTCAATTATAGCCACTCACACACGAACCATTCCCCCCAACACAAATATATTGTGTTATATACTTTGCTGTTTTGGAATAAAACTCTGTAATTTAACTGATCAATGCAGCCAGTACGTGAGTTTCTGTCTCTGCTGTATGGTGAATAAAACTCATGTAAACAAGCAAAAATTCTGAAAAAGGCTATTTTTCTTCAGCTATTTGGCACTGTCTGCAACTTGTTAACCTTGGGCTGGTGGACATCTGCTGATTGGATGGAGTGATTCTGAATTCTTACATTTTTCTCTTCTCCAGGAGTTAATTTTAACCTTTGAAAAGCTACATGAGTGTTGATTTCTAAAGAGGACCGACCCTGCTTTGGTACAGGACGGTGTTCCAAAGCTGTAAGCTGTTGTGTGCAAATATGTAACAGCATCATGACTCCCGCCCTTGTACTTGTGACTAGCTTGTGTGCTACCAGCTGCCACGTGTAAACAAAGAAGGAACAGAACAAACTGTTCTTGTGAATTTTCTGTGTTCCAGGATTCACATCCCTGTCACACAAACATTGTGTGATAGGGACACTCATACTCAAACACTCACGCTTCAGAATTTTTTTAACTCGTTGTACAGAGGGCAATGACCTTAGGCAACCAAGGAGTGTTTTAATGCAAAGAAATGGAATGATCTGCAATGGCCAATCAATCACCAGATGCGGAACTGGCTGAGCATGCGTTCCACTCGCTGAGGAGAAAACGGGATGGAAAATGTCCCAAGAACAAGCAGGAATTGAAGACAGCTGATCCACACAAAACGGAATAAATGAGGTGACAATGTCTGTTTGTGCAAGCGATTTACTGATTTCTATTACCTTTGGTCCCGGCAGGCCACGCCCTGGAGATCCGGGTAGGCCCATCATTCCCAGACTGCCAGGCTCTCCCTGAACAACAGTCAATAAGTGTTTAATATCAAATGACAGAGTAAACATCATGGTACCGGTAGAAAGACATATCATATCTTCTCTCAATCAAAATACAAAAGCCTCAATTAACTCGAATGGATTCCTTTAAGTGAAAATGTTTAAGACAAAGGGTCAGTCTGACAACCCCAGGCAGGACTTTTCACACTGCTGTTGTGTCCGGCAGCGCCACAATTTTACACCACAACACTGCTGGACTTTCACCCACAGCAAGTGAGAGGACACCTGCATTTAACGTGCCTTAGCTCCAGAAGGTCCAACTGGACCTGGAATCCCCGGAAGTCCTCTCTGGCCACGGTCACCTCTGTCTCCCTTTGGAAAAACACATGCACAAAACATCTCAGCCTGTAGGCTGTAGGACTGTCATCCTGCATGTAGTACTGTCATCCTACATATTTGGTAAAGACAACAGTTCAGCTAGTCACTGCAGCATCACTGGAGCTGTTTATCATCACTGTTGGTCCAGGAAGGGGCAGGGGGTGTTTAATCTATTACTATCTATTAATCCATTACTGTAATCTATCTGAAATGATTGTGTTTCAGTGCCATGGAACTGGTCTGGTAGATTCTTACCTTTTCTCCAGGGATGCCTTTTCCCGGAGCACCTTCAAAGCCTCTTAGGCCTGGCAACCCCATCTCTCCCTAAAATAAACAGCAAATCAAATTAAACAAAAAACTTGCAAACTAATTTGTGATGCCCGTGGTTGTTGTAAACATAAAAGTTAATTTTATTTGCAATAAAATGGGCTAGAAATAAGATTGTGGAACAACTGTGACATGGATGAATAGCGTTATTTTACACTTATGAGATGGATAAAACAGAGAGAGAAGCCAAGACCCACCTTAGGACCTACAGCTCCATCTTCACCGGGTATGCCAGGTATCCCAGCAGCCCCATCAGGCCCTGGTTCCCCCTATGAAGTCATACGTGAAATCAGCATTTGTTTTTCCTGCTCTACTCTCTATAACATATTCACACAGAGAGTAAGTTGGATTACTAATCTAATCCAAAAAATCCACTAAAATTAATTACCTTTGGTCCTGGCTCACCAATGCCCCTCTCTCCCTGAGGTCCAGGCTCTCCGGGAAAGCCCTGGTCACCCTGGAAAGCCACACAAATCACTGACTTTGTTCTTTTAAAGTTACATGGTTATTGCTGCTAAACAGTTACAGTTTGATACTGAGTTCATGAACAGTAAGTAATATTAGCAGTAAGTAATATCAGTAAGTGAAATTAGCCATCAGTCAGTCTTCCACCATCAGCCCTCCACCAATTGCTCGTAAATGAAAGAATGTCCCACTAGTGGTAGCCACAGAGTCCGCTCCCGACTGGCTCTGCTTCTTACCTTTGGTCCAACTATTCCCAGTCCAGGAGGTCCCCTGGGACCAGAAGGTCCTGTCGGCCCTTGGTCCCCCTAAAGACAGAGGAATGAAATGGAGCAACAATCAAAGGGGAAATAGGAGAAGCAAATTCCTGACATTTTTATTGGCCTTGCCTTTTCCCCTTGGATTCCAGCCCCTGGAAAGCCCACCCGACCTGGCAGGCCGGGAGTTCCTGTGTTTCCCTGAGGGTGGGACAGGTGACAGGTCAGACACGCTGACGTTTACAGCATCACAATGTTCCTTTGACATTTTTGACATTCAACCATCCAAGCCATGTTTACCAATGGGGCATACCTTATCACCTTTGTAACCAACGCCTGGAAGTCCACGGCTGCCCTTGGGACCCTCATACCCCCTGTCACCCTGTAACAAGTACACATTTTCAAACCTCATTTTAAAGTCCTGATGTTTGATATATATATATGTATATATATATATATATATATATATATATATATATTTATATAAGAAATCTGCAATCACTTTAGAAAATGTTTGTTCCTGCGCAGTGTCTGCAAAATGTCTTGTGATGACACTTACCTTGGGCCCTGGAAGACCCTCACCAGCAAACCCTGGAGATCCTTGTGGTCCTGGGGGCCCCGCAGGACCCTAATCACAGCATTAGTAGATATGACACTGGTTAATGTATAATCATGACAGAATTCACTTAGAGCCTGTTACTGGAAAAGACTGATCACTTGTAACAGAAAGAAGGATTGTATCGTACATCAAGTTAGGTTTGTTAGATTTAGACTCTACTCTCACCACCAAGAATGAGCAACTAGGACAGAAGTTATTGGAACATCACTTAAAACACTGTCCATGTTTTAGAATGGAATAAAAAGAAAAAACAGAATGGAATTTAAAATTAAACAAGGGCCCATTAGATGTATGAAATAAATTAAAAGGTTGGCAATACATATCCATTTTGTGAACTCACAGGGGTTCCTGGTTCACCTCTACCAATTGGTCCAGGAGGGCCTGGTCTTCCATGGTTCCCCTTGTCACCCTAACACATATAGTTTACAGATTAGTGGCAGAAAAGTAGACAATCCATGTATTGACCTTGCTAGAGACGAGCAAGACCACTTTCCTTATTTAATCTCACACAAAACTAAGGGTGCATGTACCTTGGAACCAGGGAACCCAACACCGTTATCTCCTGGGGGTCCGTGTGCACCCCTTAGTCCTCTGTCACCCTTTTAAAGGAAGGAACAACAAACTTACAAAAAGCCCAAACGGTGGCTTGAATCTGGGAGAACATTTCCGAGATGAATTTGAACCTTACTTTGGGTCCAGATGGCCCCTCTGGACCTTGGTCTCCAGGTTCTCCCCTGGCGCCCTGAGACATAGCACATTTTCAGTGCACGGTCTTGAATTTTGTGGTTTGTGAACAATAAATCAAGAACACTGAAACTATGTCCCATCATTGCCTGAACTATATTATAATGCAATGTATTAATATGAGATGGAAAACATGAAATCCCTGCCTCTGAGTCATGCGAATATCCTTCAGAATTTGATCCCATATATTAATATTTATAAACACTACCAAGTGAAGCATATTCTGACTGTTCTGGGCCCAGTGAATATTATCAAATTATAATGAAATGTGATGATTTCCACTTGAATGGGTTTCTGAATGAACCTTTGACAGTGTGCGTAGGTAAATTTCATGGGAACTGGAGACAAATCAGACATTAATGGCACTCTGGCTGCTGTTGTTTTACTGATGCTGAAGGGGGCAACAAGCATTTAAGAAGAGAGGGAATGGATAAAATGTGCCCAAATGCTAATCCTCTGGGACAACGTCTGCTCAAAGACTACGACCAAACATTGCAAGCTTGGATTCCCTGCTTAGAAAGCTACATTAGGAGGGGGATAAGACCTAATCCACAGCTCACATTCCACAAGTGCAGAGCAGGAGATGTGTGTGGTTTTAACTGCAGCACTGATTGTTTCGGTGCGGATGTTGGATGACCAGGAATCTGTCAATTTGACCACACACCCATTCAGGTATGAACGGTATGAGGAGTTTTGCCCAATTTTTTTACATGAACACGTCTGTGTTCACAAGTGTAGCACAATATCAGTGCCACTGGGCTTTTCGAAATGAAACAAATTTGCCAAAACGTACAGTCTGGGTTTTGCATAGAATATGAACAAGCGGTTAAATTCACTTGTTTAATTTCGGGCTGGCGGCAATATGACAAAACCCAAATGCAGCATAGGGAAAGTTGACATCACAGTCGGAGTGTCCGTCACTGAACTTTGCTAAGTGAGACCAAGTGAGAGCTGCACGCCAGTGACAGACTGTTCAGACAGCTAATTCACAAGCACAAAGACAGCAGTAATAACAGGCGCTCCCTCTCCCTCTCTCTTTCTTTTTCTATCATCCATCATCCGTATGCCTGTCTATCCGTTGTCCGTCCATCTATCTATCTATCTATCTATCTATCTATCTATCTATCTATCTATCTATCTATCTATCTATCTATCTATCTATCTATCTATCTATCTATCTATCTATCTATCTATCTATCTATCTATCTATCTATCTATCTATCTATCTATCTATCTATCTATGTATCTATCTATCTATCTATCTATCTATCTATCTATCTATCTATCTATCTATCTATCTATCTATCTATCTATCTATCTATCTATCTATCTATCTATCTATCTATCTATCTATCTATCTATCTATCTATCTATCTATCTATCTATCTATCTATCTATCTATCTGTCTGTCTGTCTGTCGATGTCTGTCTGTCTGTCTGTCTGTCTGTCTGTCTGTCTGTCTGTCTGTCTGTCTGTCTGTCTGTCTGTCTGTCTGTCTGTCTAACTATCTATCTATCTATCTATCTATCTATCTATCTATCTATCTATCTATCTATCTATCTATCTATCTATCTATCTATCTATCTATCTATCTATCTATCTATCTATCTATCTATCTATCTATCTATCTATCTATCTGTCTATCTACTTCACAGACATACTTGCACAAGAATTCCTTGTGATAACTGACATGCAATCTAGAATAGAATAGATTAGAATAGAATAGAACAGTCTTTTCAGGGCAGACCATTAGGTCCACAAAATGCAATGACAGACACTTCACTGCTCTATCTGATGCGACCTTCCACCATAGCCACTCAGATGCCTCAGAAACTCATTCATTCATAGGAGCTGTCTTGCTTGATAGTCAACAATATTAATATATGTCCCCCATATTTGTTTATTCTTTACACTTTATACTCACAGACAATTCAGATTCTGATTCATTTCACCATATTGCCATGACTGTAGCAAATGTGGTTATGGTTATGATTGGTCCATCAGTTTCTGAATGTTGTTCTGTCTCCAGTGATTATACATTGTGAACTTGTGAACTGCCTGACTCCAGCTGTAGTTAAGACAGACATGGGTCCTTAAAGCATATCTGAAAGTTGTAAACTGCACCTGCTCTCCTCTGGAACCTCGTGGGCCATGAGGTCCATCTGCGCCCTGAGGAAAGAAATCAATATAATTTCACTGTGCTCATATAAAATGTTACATCAATTCACAAATGAAAAAAAAGAAACCTACTTTCTCTCCTTTTTTACCAGGGGCACCACATTCGCCCTGTTCTCCCTTGACAACACAAGTAAGACAGATAGAGTTCGGTGAAACTTGCAACATGAAACGTCAATAGGAACCGGTTTTCAAATCATGAAGCCCTTGAAACCTTTCCAATGGAACAGTGAACATATTCGCTTCATGTGATGAAGAAATAGACACTATGACACAATTGTGATTCATTCAAAAACAGGTTGGGTTCCATACCTTTTCCCCCTTGCTGCCATGCCGACCCTGTAGAGGAGGAAATGTTGTATTAAGCACTCATCAAGCAATCATCAGCCATCATGGTACTGTAATAGAAAGTCAACTAACCAATGGGCTATTTCATGTAACTGGGCATGCTGGTATTTTGTATGTGGAATTTATATTTATTTTTCGATCCAATTGATACAACCACAACAGATGCGACTGTGACTGATGCATCGTATCACTGCTGATGCTATGTCCTAGGTCACTTTCACACAGTAAATCACTACAAACTCACCATAACTGTGAAGGGAATTTGCTCTAGCCAGAGGTGGGAAAACTGTACAGACATCCTGGTTGGATGGATAAACTACTACCACAAATAGTTTGTGTAGACTGTATTGTTTAACTGTAGTTTTTAGAAGTACCTTTAGGAGTCAGTATAATGCACTCTACTTCTCAATTTATAACAGCTTACCATACTGCATAAATGTCTAAAACTCTCATGCCAAAGCAGGCTGAGACATAGACTTAATGATTACCTCAAGGCCTTCCATTCCTGGACGCCCATTAATGCCAGGTTCCCCCTGGAGAGTGAACCCAGATCAAACAGCACATCAACCAACGCTGCATGGATTCTTTCTCTTAGCGCCACCCGATCACAAAGACAACAGAGACTTACATTAGATCCCTTTGCGCCAGGAGCTCCATCAGATCCCGGCTCCCCTGGTTTCCCCTAGATGAAAGTAAAGGAGGAGATTGAATAGTTTGAATGGGAATATTTGGGCCTCCCTTTTGGCTGGGATTATGTGTATATATAAGCATACATGAGGTAGATCAATTCTCACTGTGACCTGTCTGTAACCCCAGTCCAACAAAAACCTAAACCTCATTGCCGCTCTGATGTGAGAGCACCCTGTGTGTTTGTTCATGTTTAATGTTCCATCCTTGACCTTTGCTTCTTTGCGGGAGCACTCTCCGTGAAAACAGCCCTTTCAGCGGGCCCATTCACCACCTGCTACACTTGCATTGTGGGAAAGATTTCCTGCTTCGCACATCTTTTCTCTGGAAGTGCTTTGGATGCAGGCCAGTCGCACCTGCTGGTGGCTGCCGAGTCTGGGAGAATCCCTGGCTATTGAGAACTATAACAAGCCTCTATTCTGAGGCTTACTGGCCAACGTGTGCCCCAGGAACAGTCTGACCATCTGCGGCCAGCGCACACTTCCACAGCTGGGTGGCAAAAGAGAGATCAGTTCAAATGTGTTTCTGGGTGACTGAGTCATCTGTTGGGCTACAGGCAAGGCCCAACAAGTTGTCTGTCGACCACTTTGATGCAAAGTGCTGACAAGTAGCTTGCCAATGAGATGTATGATCACAATCTCACATCGGAATGATCAGGATGAGAGGATATTCTGGATAAGACGTGCAAGACATGTAAGCAGCAAATGTAAAATGACCTTAACAAGACACATTCCAATGTTTGTCACATGAAACACTAAATATCCCACAGTAGAAGATATTTCCTTTTCTTTATTTTCTTTAGTAGAAAATGACATCACATGCTTTGTCTGAAACATGTTATAATGCATTAATCCTGCTACGTTCTTCATTGTGTTAAGGAGAATATGAATATTCTTCATATTATGATCCATACTATTCTACAAGCGAGTCATGTAGTCAAATAACTGAATTATTTCAAATCAGGTCAATATTTGAAGTAGAACTGTCCATGCAGCCAAATGTTCTTCAAAACAATCCAAAATCAAGTTTAACAGTTCTCTTTCCGTAGTTCTGAAACAGAACTACTTGGATAAAACAGACGTTTGTCGAATATTAACCATAAAGGGTCATAAACTCACCGGGCTTCCGGGGTAACCCCTCTCCCCTCTCTCACACAGACAAGTCTTTGGCTGTGGGCACTGAGAAAAAGACAGAGGACGGTTTAGGTTTATTAAGGTTTATTTTGGTGTAGTATTCAGGTTTATTAGTGTTTATTTGATATTGAATACAAAAAATTCACAGATCATAAAATGACTGTGAATGGCAGAATAATCATAGATGTGTTCTTTGTTAGAAATTTGAGAGCACTTACCCCAGTTTTGACAATTGTGTTCTGATGAATAGAGAAGACAGAGGTGAGTTAGAGTCAAATCCTCCGAACGCTGAACAAATTCTTTGGCTTTTTAGCTTTCACATATTCAATCAAGTTCCCCATTTGTCTCTAAATCCGCTGCCATTATAACAAAACCATGCATTTTAAAGAGGCTGCAGTACCCTGCATAGCTGAAGGGAACTGCACAATTGTTTTGTATATTTCTCGGATTTTATTCCAAAGCCCAGTACAGTGAATTCTTTAAGTCTGAATAGGTATAGGTGTGTGGAAAACATTTGAAATCAGTTTTCAAATGTTTTTCATATCAGACCAATCCAGAGTGTAATCCCTGTCTTCACCCTATGTGGGCTGGAGATCTGATCCAGCACACTACTGCTGCACCATTAAGTACAAAGCTGTTAAGATGATGGATGAATGGGCATTACGGGCCTTTACTTAAAAATGAGATAAGATACCTCGTAGCTTAAATTGCAGAGGTTTCAGCTGACAGATTTCAAATTTCCTCTACTAAAATGAAATGTTTTTTCATTATCGATGGCGATGTGTGCAAGTGCAATTGTAAAAGTAGCTCTTTTACATCCGCTTGTACTATATTCACTCATGCGGCTGTATGGTGACAGCAGCTCACACCTAGCGGTCAATCGGCAGTCTGTCATCCCTTTAAAGCTCAGCAAGAGCCGAGAGGTGAACAGAGGCAGGGAAGAAAATGGGCCTACGACCATAACTGACCAGTTCAGAGAAGAGCCTCTGCTCCAGCTGGCTGTCTACAAGGCTGAGCACATGCTGCTGTGCTGGGGCACTGGCGATGGAGCGCAGGTTGGCGCTGGCGGAGCCGTCCGAGGGCATGCCTGACAGGCGGATGGAGAACACCCGGATGTTGTGCTGCTTGGCCTCAGCAGCCGCCCTCACTGCGCTGGGGCTGCGCGGGTGGTCGCTGCCGTCCGTCATGAACAGCGCCACCCTCAGGCTGCTGGGCGACGTCTCGCGGTTGAACACCTGTGTGGCGTTGGTGAGGGCGTAGGCGGAGTAGGTGCCGTGGCCGATGAAGGCCATGGAGGCCACCCGGCTTTGGAAGACATCCAGGTCCTGCCAGTCCCTGAAGTTGTGCTCCACCTGCACGGTGCTGCTGTACTGCAGCGCCGCCAGGCGCAGCCGCAGGCGCCAGCCCGACGGGTGGAGCTGCATCAGCTTGGTGCTGAAGCGCAGGGTGAAGTCTTTCTGTCGCTCGAACAGCAGAGATTTGGCTTTCTCGGAGCTGTCTACGATGAACATGATCTCCACTGGGCAGATCAGGGCTGAACGGGAGGGAAAACCCAACAGGCTAACATTAGAACCGTGCAGAGGTACAGAGGTAGTTAGATCACTGGGATGTGATAACCTGCTAGAGGAGCTGGATAAGTTAGTGGATCTTAACAAGCACAAATGTATGGGTGATGAGGTAAGAAACTAAAGCAGCAAAAAAGCCTTACACAAAAATAAATGCAGATTCAAAAACACTTGCCAAACACTAGCTATAGGCATTTAGAAAAGTAACAGTGATTGTAAAGTAACTGTAGTGCAGCTCTGCGAATGAACTAGATCCAAAAGTCAAAAGAGTCATTTTCATAGACATGCATGAAATTTACAGCCGATATAATTTTGGTGGTCAGGATTCAGTTTGGCCCGCCTCGGCTCCATCCACTTTCCACTTCTGCTGATATTTAGATTAGTTGGGACTGAAGCAGAGCACAGGCCGATCTGACAAGACAATGTGGTGCTTCCCCTGCTGGACACACCCCTGCATGTGAGGAACAACTTTTCCATTTACATGCTAAGAGAACTTGAAGATGATACACAGCTGATGTCATGTTTGAAACGCTTACTTTTGACGTCATTGACGATGACCTGGTTGTCATCTCTCTGTCCTTTCCTCCTTCTCTTCTGACATGCGCTTGGGTTTGACAAGGCCAAAAGAAGGATCAAAGCCTTCAGAGGCCACAGCAAAGTCATGGTTCAGTCCAGCTGCCTAGCCTGGGGTGAATGCGGACAAGCAAAAGCATTGAATTGTGTTTGTATGACACTTCATAATTGACAACATCAGTTGCTGGACAAGTGCCGTGCGGCATGGAAGAAGAGCTGCAATGATTTCTGTTTGGCACAGGAGGGAGACAACACTGCAATGATGCAGGCCAGACACACCTCTGTCTGCCAGTTTCTACTGCCGCTGCATCTTACAGCTCCTGCAAACCAAGTGTTTCTGCAGCTTCTAATACTGATGCTAATACAGCACTGCTGAAATCACCACAACTGTTTCAGTGTTGCTATTTTGCAGCTGCAGTTAGTTTCTTCAAGTTGCACTACATGAAATCTATAATCAGAGGTAGAGGTTGGAGGTGATCATTCCTTATTAATTCTCACTGTATGTGCGGTTGTTGTGGGCAATCATTCTCAATTACTGCCTCAAAGCAACTGTTTCCTCGAAACAGGAGGAATATATAGTTAGATATTACAGTAGATACCATGGAGGCCAGCACCTCATGTATTTTTAAAAGAACGCTTAAAACTAATCTCAGAAGAAAAAAGAACCTGTAGTTTATTTTTTCCTGGGTTCCTCATGTAATCTATTGTAGCCTAATGGATTTTAGTCATAGACGTTGTTGCAGCAACAGCAGCAGCAGCGGTCGTAAATCAAAGAGCTCTGATTCATGGGACCTCCGATTTTGACAGGATTTAAGGGCAAAGATGACCTGATTGATACTGTGTTACATAATATGACTTAATAGCCTGAAAAAGGAAATCCTATCCTTCTTCTTCTCAAACATGCACAAGATAACTGTCTCTATGCCTGTTCTTATGTCAGTTCTGACATTGTGATATTCATATATTGACATTATATACTCCATATTAAAATTTTATATATATAGTTATTACTAACTAATAGTTATTAATACTCACTCAATCATAACTACCACTATAACAACAAACGTAACAGTGTGCTCAAATTCTGAATCATTCCCCAGTTTTAAATGTGCAGCACATTCACACAGTTTTGCTGGTCTGCTGTTGTACTATGACTAATAACTATGACAAATACTCATAATAGTAATACAGAAATGGGACTGGCAATAGTGACTGTTACCTGCAATTTCCCCCAGTAGATACACTGATTAGAGTAAATTCTAACAGCACATTGTAATAAATTTTATCTATCTAACATCAATTACACAGACAGGCTGTTCAACATACAGACTTCTGCATGTCAGTGACAGCTCGACTAAGCTTTGTGCACCATGGGAACATACCTGTGAGTTATCAGAATAAGAGCTCCAGGTTAATCCATCAGAGAGCTGGGACCTGCTCTCAGCACAGACTCAGCTCTGAGTCTGACCTGAGGCAGCCCACAGGGTCAAACCACACTGGTGAAAAGTTACCCATGTTATGAGCACTCTCACTTCCTGTTTGACCCTTTACAAAAAAAGACGTTTTGGAATTAGAACAATTGTTATACCATTATTTTGCAAATATTTTATAGTTTTCTCCCAGTTATATCATCTTTTTAGTAATTTTGTGTATTTCTGAGAGTTGTTGGCAATCTTGGATTCAGTTTTTAATTTAATTAGAAACAGATTCACTGCCTTTATTTTGAAGGCAATCATCCTGGCAAACTGTCACAGCACAGCTTCTTTACAGTTATTCTGCTTTGAATGTAATTTCTCAGATTCAGTACTGAGAAAGTATAATTTATGTAGTTTTAGGATACTCATAGACATAATAATGACATTGGACCAATGTGTTAACATCTATTTAGCAGTAAGGTTGATATAAGGTTGTGTTTTGCATCAAATGTATCTCACATAAGGTAAGGCAGGTTACCAGGCCATCATTCACTCTCTCACTGGCTCTATCACACCCAGGGGGAAATCCTCAATCATTATGTTTTTGGACTGTGAAAGGGAACCAGAGTACCCCTGAGAAAACTCAAAATACAAAGGGAGGGCACGCAAACTCTAACAGAAATTCCTGGGACCTTGCAACAACACTTTCTAGTGGCCTCCCATTGCATAATACTGTATATAATATTGTCTTTGAAAGTTCACAGTCAATCAGGTCATGCTAATTTAAGGTGATGAAAACATATACAACTGAACTTGTTACCTAACAGACATTCTCTGAACATTCTCTAAATATTGATGTTGACTAAAGATGGCAATTTGAATATGAAAATGAATATTAATTGATACTTGGAGTATATAAACAGTATGTTCTTTATCACATCCTTCATCAGTGCTACTGATTTTGATTCAAAAATGTAGAATTTCTATCATTGTTCATCATTTTAAACCCAGACTAGACTGGATTCCTTCATTTTTCAGTTATCCACTCAGTAAGTGGATATTTTCGCAATTTTAAATGAAGCAGTAGTCATTGTAAAACGTGCAACAGTTCCCATCCATCTCACTACCTTTGGAGGAGTTTGAGTACCCTAGTGATCCTAGGTGCTGTGTTGTCTTGGGCTATTTGCATTTCATTTGTAATACGTGATTCCCCTGGGAAATCCAAGGTGAAGGGTCAGAAAAAGTGTAGTTAATGACAAGAACCCATGATGTAGTGTACACGGCCTGGAGGGATACCTTGGCCCAGCCCTGGAACCAGGCCAGGGAAGTAGCCTGCCAACGAAGGCCGGGATTGGGTTCAGCACAAAACAGGGACATGAACAAGTCTTCCCATGGGACCATCACCCACAGAGCTGCAGGGCTCTGATGCCCTGTGGATTGGGCAGCAGCAAAAGGCTGGTGCCTTGGGGGTGCAAACACCAGTTGCAAGAGCTCACTACAGAGACATGGAATGTCGATGTAAGGAGCCCGAGCATGAGTAGAAAGTTAAGATGTGCTTAGATATAGTTTGTCTCACCGCTACGCACAACTTTTGTTCTGGAACCAGGTGTCCTTGTGGGGGCTGGACTCTCTATCTTGCTGGAGTTGCACAAAATGAAAGGCAGAGGGCAGGTGTGGGCTTACCCATAGATTCCTTGCTCTCTGTATTGTATTGTATTGTGTATTCTGTATTGTTCACCCCGGTGGATGGAAGGATTGACTTTGTGGTCCTACAAGTCAACCTACGGCTGGAGGTTCTAGACACTCAGGTAGGATCAAGGTGCGGAGGTAGATGACTGACATACCCTGAAGGCCCAAACAAATATTGAGAGCAGTAATACCCAAAACAGCCAGTGGAGGTGAAGGGTGCTATCAGGCTGTAGGAGTACTACAGGGCGTGGTTGGCCTGTGGGAGTAGAGAGGCAGCCAATGAGTACCGTCCAGAAAGATGTGTAGCTTCAGCAGGTAAGGCAGCTAAGACCCGATTGTGGGAAAGGTTTAGTGAAGCCATGGAAGAAAACTTTCGGCCTAACTCGTTGGCCATAAAGAGATCCTGGTATACTGTTCAATGTCTCAAGAGGGGCGTGACCCTTTGTCCACACTGTTTAAGGGAGTGGTCAGGCAGTGGAAGTAATACTTTGAGGATCTCCTCAATCTCACTGACATATTCCAATGAGGAAACAGAGCCAGACAACTTGGAGGTGGGTCCACTCTCCAGAGCTGCAGAGTTGCGGTGGCTGCTAAGCAATTTGGCAGCTGCACAGCCCTGGGGTGGATGAAATGCGCCCAGAGTTTCTCAAGGTTCTGGATGTTGTAGGACTGTCTTAGCTGACACATCTCTGCACCATTATATGGATGATGGGTACAGTGCATGTAGAGTGGCACACTGGGGTTAAGCTCACATTTTTCACCTTGGATTCAGGAGAATCAGTGTGGTTATTGCCCTGGAAAGTGCCCTCTCTGGGACTGGAGAGGAGCCACTCCCTCTGACAGAGGAGTTTAAGTATCTTGGGGTTCTATTCACGAGTGACAAAAAATATGGAATGTGAGATAGACAAAACCAGTTCATTTACCATTTACCATTTACAGGTGGCTCAGGGAAGCATTCATAATGATGCAGTCACTGCACCGATCCATAGTGGTATAGAGAGAATTGAGCCCCAAGACAAAACTCTCCATTTACCACTCTTCCTATGTTCCAACTCTCAGCTGTGGTCCTGAGCTCTGGGCAGCGACAGAAAGGCTGAGATCATGAGTATAAGTGGCTGAAAACTGTTTTCTCCACAGGGTGGCTTAGGTGAGGATATATCTGGGAGAGGCTCAAGGTAGAGTCGCTACTCCACATCGATAGAAGTCAGCTGAGGTAGTTTAGGCATCTGGCTGGGATGTCCCCTGGATGCCTTCCTAGGGAGATGTTTTAGGCATCTCCATCCAGGAGAGGACCCAAAAGTAGACCCAGTACTCGCTGGAGTGATTATATTTCTTGGCTGACCTGGGAATGCCTCGAGATCCCCCCAGATGAGTTGGTGGAAGTAGGGAAGAACAGTGTCTGGGCTTCCACTCCCAAAACCTGGATCTGGATATGAGGCTAGACGAAACAATCCCATCCACAAAACGGCAGTCTGTCAGAAGCTGAGGTGTTGAAATGAAATAAATATAGATCCTTACTGGTCAAGATATGATCTCAGTGTGTTGTGTTCTAAATGTGCTCCTGGATTGTTGGATTACTTACAAAATTATGAGTTACCTGTATTTTCCTGTTGAGAGATGTTTGTTGTTCATCTGTTATTGATGAATTTTGTCAATCCAATCAGTCAGAATCAATGATTAGAGCAGCTGGATATATTTATGTTGATGTTGCTCTTACAATTGTTTTATCAACAGTGTTCACCTTTAGCAAAGAACTCCTCAATTACACAGGGCAAAACCACTGGTTCTAATCCATGCAAAGCTTCTTTCAACAAACTTCTACTCATATCTACTTCCACATCTGGAAAAGGCTGGATTTAAGGAAAAGTGTGCTCAGTTGTTAAAATCGAATTTGTACTTTATTAAAATGAGTGATTGCCTGAGTTGCAACCTGAGAATGTAGAGAAACTTTACCTGTCGATGTGAGAAACTTCTATTAGCTGCTCCATAATTCACACAGACAGGCTCAGATAAGGCCATATGTCAATGCCCAACATAAATCATTGATATGTCTGACACATGTCACAGCTCTGTCTTCAAGAAATTACGAATCATCAGTGCATATTACCTGAAGTCCTGGAGAAGACATTCCTTCTGGCAAGCACTCCTTACAGAGCACAACAGTTAAATTAGGCCAGGATGAGCTAACACCCATGCTTTACATCCATTCAGCCCTCAAAACATCAATATTTGGTTGAAAGACCAATAAAAGAATATATGACACATATAATAGATTTTGCTTAGGAACTACATTGTGGCACTGTGGTTGGTGCTGTTGCGTAGCAGCACAAAGGTCTCTGGTCCTTTTTAAGCATGCACAGGGAGAACATGCAAACAGCATGTTCTCCCTGTGCATGCTTAGGATTTCTCCTGCTACTCCTATTGGGGTTTCCTCCCATAGTCCAAAGATGAAGGTGATGCAGATATGACGCTTGCACCCTGGACAGGTTGCCGTTCCATCACATGGCACACACACACACACACACCATCCACTCTCACCCTCACTCTGATCAGCAATTTAGTCTCTGATCAACCAAAACTTTGTTGGTTGTGGACAGTTTTTGGATAGTGAGAAGACACCAGAGGCCATGAGGAAAACATGCATAAGGAAAACTTTTAAACATAACCCAGAAAGGCCCTTGGTGCCCTCACAACACAAAATTTCACAGAACCACTGAAATCAGAACATTTCTTTGACTGGATCAGTGAATATAATTTGGTACATTTAACCACATTCATCCCACCATTGCTCGGGGAACCCAAACGGGCCGCGCGGGCCCTGAATTCGTTGTGACACGGAGGGTGATGGTGCCAGGCTGTGCGTGCAAACAGCAGCGAGCCGAGATCAAACGTGGGTGCGTGATGCTGCCGCTGGATGGGAAGCGTCTGCTGCTGGAATTGGCTGTGGCACACTGTCTGCAGACGGCTCTGCGTTAAGACAACACAGCCAGGCGGCAATAACACCAGTACCAGACTGGCAGTTTGGAGGGCGCTTCCTGCTGCAGGTCAACATATTTTGATAGGACCAACAGGCTTTTTACAACACTCAGCAGCACACTGACTGACTACTTTTTGGACGCATTAAAGAGCTTCTGGAACACTGCTAATGAAAACAGCCTCAAAGCCACAGTAATCATAGAGACATTATAGAGGAATTCTTTTAGATATCGCTGGAAAGGAAATCATAAAACAAAGAGCATGGCAGTAGTCTGTTTGGAGTTAGATGACAAAGATATTGTGATAATGATATAGCATATAGTAACGATGCACATTTTAAGTTGTTTTTAATGTACATTCCTACATACATTACGATGCTTTTGTTGACAGGAAGTGGTAAAAATGAGTCTTATCCAGAGTCTTGTCTGACCAGAGTCCGGTTTGAGGATACTGCCTCTGAAAGGTGCTGTTACAAAAAAAGTGAAGTTCTAATGCCGTCTCTGAACTGGATATGTAAATGAGTAGATGTAGAAAGAAATGAAAAAATGAAATTCCTTCCCACCAACACCACCGAATGACTGCTGGAAGATTGTTGGACATCTGTAATAGGAGTTAATGTTGGATATCTGTAACTCTTGTTGTGATTTGGCACTTCAGAAAAAACACTTGTTGTGTGTCCAATTCACAAAGAAATGAGATTGCACCAGGTAGCTAAAAACCAAAGTTTTGGAATCTGAGCATCAAACCCAACAGGTATAGTTGTCAGACATGTTTCAACAATTGAGTATGTGGTAAACTTTTCAATATATTTGATAGGCTGAGCTTTTTTTTTCTTTTTTTAAAGAAACGTTTTTTAACGTAACCTCAAAGTGCAACATAGCACTATACTGTATATCTGCAGGAGCAGCAAGCTGCAGAGACAGCTTTGGAACCTGTCAATGCACTTTCAGGTATGAGGTTTTCTTGACCTTACCATGGCTGTATCATCCGTTAAAGCTCCCTGTGGCACTTCAGACTCTGGCAGGCCCAACAGCTCTGGGCCCAAAAGTCCCGCTCAGAGGATAGGCATGTGGTAGCTATGCAGGGGTTGCCTGGGACATGTTGGCTCACATGAAGAAGTGCAGCATTCACGGGCAACCTTAGAATCGGAAGAATCACGTTTTCCACCTTGGTATGTAGGATTTGAACTAATAACCTCTGGAAGAATGGTGATGGGTTAAAAACTGGGGGTTTTACAAGATCCACAGCTCAGTCTGGCAGTTACTGTGGTCATTTCAGGTTAACAAGCAGAGCCCAATGGCATCATAAACATCCAGCTCTCCACACACTGGGGGGAAAAGAAATCCTGAAGTGCTGACCTCAAGAGGGGAACTTGCATTATGATGACTGATGGCTACTTCCACTATGTGACAAATGCAAATAACAATAAGTCTACAGTGATGTATGACTGCAGTGATTAATTGGATACATCATTTCTTCTTAAAGTAAAGATGATTTTTCTTCCAGTCACTGTGGGCCCACCAGCAGGCTCAAGGAGCTCATTTTATTTGGTAGTTTCAGGGGTGTCAAGTCTGTAAAGTCTGTCCACAATGATACATGGCTCACTGCCTCAGTGGCCTCATTTACTCACTTTAGAATTTAACGCGATAGCATTTGTTTCCCTTTGCAGGCTCAATCAAAGAGATTGATGGTGAGTTGACAACAAAAATCTCTTGTTTGTCAAAAATCATGATGACTTCCTGCCTGCCACCAAACATCCAAACAGCCAGACCTGTTTCTTACCAGCTGGTGGAAACACGGAATCGTTCGGGACATTCAAAGCAGCTCAATTATGTCTCAACTATGACTTAACAGAGCCCAGAAACACATCTAATTTTCCCAGTTTTCCCATTATTTTGTATAACAGTGACTGAGAATGTGCAACCGAGTGTCTGAACACATCAGCCATAACTTGGTTAAATGAACAGGACAGCATCTTTGATGTCAATGATAGTTTCACTGGAGGACATTTTATACATGTAAAATAGATTTCTCACCTGCAGCAATACGCCAAAGGCCGCCTAAACTCCAAGTGTTTACGATACTACAGAAGATATCAACACAGCAAATTCCCACATCAACGGTCCCAGGAAGATCATCTAAATAATAGAACAATTTTCAAACCTGTAACTTGTTGAATATTTATTAAATGAACAGTTCAAAGAATGTTTCAGCACTGCAGTCTCTTTCAACGTAAAAGTGTAAGTGTTGTACTAGAATATGCCCAAAATACAGGTGAATATTTTGGAACGATTCAGCTTTTTTTCTTTGTCATTTCCATTTTTAGCCAGAGTAACCTGGAAATATGAATGACAGAGCAGTGGACCGAAATGAAGACGTTTGTCTGAGGCAGTGTGTCAGACGGGAGTGATGGTGTGCGTGGATGGAGGCAGATGGGGCACTGCTTACAGCGGTGTCTGGACTTGCCGGGGCACGGCAGCTGCTTCCCTGCAGGCGACTGCTCTCCCCCCCCCCCCAGCCGCGGCCGCCAACTTGGCGGAAAACACTCAGCTCTCTCCCCTCACAGCCGCCGAGTCTGCCACCCCGTCTCCCCTGAAATGACATGCACGCTTCCATGCCTTCTTTTCCAAGCACTCTCAACTTTATGGAGATCGCTTCCTGCTGGATCTCGTTCTGTCTCATGATTATGATGAGACACGGTTGGCATCCATCACCCCGCTGAGGGGAGAACCTTACAAATTAAAAGCCTGTCAACATACGGTACGTTCAGGCCCGAGGCGATGAAAAATGTGTCGAATCATGTTACATGCTCATAAATAATCGTCTGAAATATTTCGATTCCAGTCTTCTTTGAAAACACTTCAAATACAATAATGATAATAAGCATTTTTCAAGTCACATTTCTCTGTCAGCTTTAATTAGTCCTTCGACATCTTTATTTTCCTTCACAGCCTCTCTCATTCTCGGTGACTGCATTGGTCTATAGTATTTGCTTTGAGACGTGTTATGCATAGAAACATCTGACAGTCAGATATGGAAACATCGAAAGGCACCTTCTAAAGCCTCCGCTTGCTTTTCTTTCCTCATCGGGCAGTAGAAACAGGACAGCTCTGTGGAAAAGATAAGGCAAATCTGAGGTAAAAAGAAAAAAAAACAATAGACAATAGCTTCCTTTAAGTCCTACTTGCTGGATTTTTAAGTTGCAGTTTTCCTTTCTTTTCCTTCCTTGTTTTTTTAAACCTGTCCTGTTTGGCAGCTTAGGTATACAGTACAGGTCTGAATGCCATGTGCCATAAGAGGTGCAATCTGTTCTTGACTCGTGGTATGGAAAAGATTGAATATATAGTGGCTGTTTGTAGTTTTATTGGTTGGTGGAGCTGGAATGGACTGGAGGACAAAGAACAGATAGAAAGTGGTGAAAAACACAGTCACAACAGCAACAGACACAGTAACAACAGCAGCAGCAACAACTACGATAAGATCCATACATTACAGCCTTAACCGTGATAGGCACCAGAGGCTTCATCATTACCGGATAGCTACAAAGCTAAATAACAAGGGTGGAGAGGTACAGGTCTGCACACAGCTCTACTTGCTGAGGAAAGAGGCCAAAAGTACACAACACTTTCATATTGTCAGAGGAGAAACTGGATATGATGAACATGTGATGATATGGTGAAATACTATGAACACAATTCAGCTTCCATCAGCCAACTCAAAATTGAGGGAAAAACAGTAGAAGAATACATAAGAGGTCTGCCTGATCTAGCCGACCCCCGTTCATTTGTAGATTCTAAGAATGAACATATCAGAAGCAGGTTATTGTCATAGAGGGGCTGACATAGTAGCCATCTGCAGAGTCACATTTAAGCTGCAGCTTGACTAATAGATGAATGATCCCTATCCAGGAGAGGTAGGTAAACTAAAATAAATCCTATCAAAATCATTCTGACAGAGAATGGCATACTTTACAGTGCGACCACTGTCAAGCATGTGTCAGTACCCATGCTACCAGAGGTGGACCACATGGTAACCAGTGGAGTGACACAGCCGATTAAAGAGCCAATGGTGTGGTGCGTTCTGACAGTTGCTGTACCAAACAAAAACAAAAAAAACAGCCAAGGATGATAGGAAAAGAAGGAAGGAAAGGAAAAGAAGGGGGGAAATTTCAGCCGAGTGTGAAGCAGCTGGGATGAGAATCAGCACTTCCAAGTCCGAGGCCATGGTTCCTGACCGGAAAAAGGTGGCTTGCCCCCTTCAGGTCGGTGGAGAATCCCTGCCTCAGGTGAAGGAGTTCTCAGGGTCTCGTTCACGAGTGAGGGAAGGATGGAGATTGACAGGCGGATCGGTGCAGCGGCTGCAGTGATGCGGTCGGTGTATTGGTCCGTCCCAGTGAAGAACGAGCTGAGCCAAAAGGGGAAGATCTCGATTTACCGGTCGATCGACGTTCCTACCCTCACCTATGGTCATGAACTCTGGGTCATGACCGAAAGAATGAGATCCCGGATACAAGTGGCCGAAATGAGATTTCTCTGCAGGGTGAAAGGGCGCCTCCTTAGAGATAGCGTGAGGAGCTCTGTCACCCGGGAGGGGCTCAGAGTACAGCTGCTGCTCCTCCACATCGAGAGGAGCCAGCTGAGGTGGTTGTATCTGTATCAGATGCCGCCTGGACGCCTCCCTAGGGAGGTGTTCCGGGCATGTCCCACTGGGAGGGGACCCAGAGGAAGACCCAGGACACGCTGGAGTGACTATGTCCCCCGGCTGGCCTGGGAACGCCTTGGGATCCTCCTGGAAGAGCTGGAGGAAGTGTCCGGGGAGAGGGAGGATTGGGCGTCCCTGCTGCTGACCCCGCGGCCCGGCCCCGGATAAGCGGAAGAAGATGGATGAATGGATACATGGATGGATATAACATTTTAATATTTTGTTATTTGACTTAAAGGGACAATGTGTAATATTTTCTGTTTTTAGTTCCCAAAACCGATGTCAGAATTTATATATATGTTATATCATTGGTGTATTACGACCTCCGCTGATAGTCTGACACATTCTGGTAAACAAACCATTTTGGATTTATTTATACATGTGACGGGTAAGCTCGCAGGGCAGCGCCATAACAGGTGGGCATCTTGACACTACAGCCACCGGCAGGGGACAAATGACCTTAATGCGATTTCCCTGTGAGCCAGACCAGAGATGTCGGAGGAGATGATCAGTGAGAAAGGTGTTTTGATGCACGGTGGTTCCCGTAGTTGCAATGTGCAGTCGAGCGCATTATTCGTTAGAATGCATTCCACGATTTCACCGTGAGATGCGGTTAATTCCTACGCTATGGCCCTTTAACAGACTGTATGAGGGCTAAATTAGAACGCCCTGGTCTGCACCCAAGTTGTGGTAAAACACTTGACCACCCAGGAATGACCACTTCGAAGGCAGAAAGAGAAAGAGAACAGAAAAGGTATTACTCAGTCTCTAGAAGAGAGAAAAAGAGCTCTTGGGGGTTCTTCCAACCAGATAATACAAACTTCCTAAAAGGGAATGAATATCAGCAAAATTTGACTCTGTTTTGGGAAATAATTTCAGCAGAATTAAAGATGGATTTCAGGTGGGAGGGCCGATAAGCAGAATTTTGCCTAGGGGCAAATGGAGGTCTGGGAATGAGCCATCCCTCTATTCTAATGCCCCAATCAGAACAAATGCAAAATAAAAAAAAGTGTGACTAATTAAAATAATTAGGAGAGGAATCATATATTACAGATGAATGAATATCTCCTGCTTAAGTTATACACAAGCCATACTAGTATTTGTAGACAGTTGTGCTCGGACAATAACAAAAGGTACCAAAGACTGGGCACTTCGCCGTGTTGATTTGATGGTGAGTGAATGTGGCAGATACATGATTTTATCTTTATTCCTGTAATTCCACTCGTCCGGCCACCCTGCGGAGGGTTCCAAGCCTGGGTAATGATTGACAGATCTGAAAGATCAGCACTGTGCAGGGACCAGAGAGCGGCCGCTGTGACAGAACAGCAACAGGAACCACTACTGGAATCCAGTGTTGGTTTGCAGATGAGATCGACTCCTCACACTCACTGCACATGTAGACTGTCGGAACCAGCAGGGGGCGCTGCACCCATTAGGATGAGGGTATTAGCAAGTAGCTCATTGAGCTTGGTAGGACTGTATTCAGATACCAGCTACACAAACTGAGGTGCACAGTAAAAATGTCTATGTTCTGATTAGGTCCAGACAGCCAGATTAAACTGTAAACAGTAAATTACCACAAGTGGTCTGTGTGGTGATAGCCAACACATTCAAAGAGACTATTTCTCATTGCATCCACTGGATCTAAGTAAAATTGAAATAATCTTGAACAGTACAGTTTGCTCTGTTGTTCAATCAGAACAAACGTTGACAGAGTTTAAGCTTAAGCTTTCATCATCGTCTGTCTCCATGTGCATGAGGCTCATTTCGTTAATTAACTGCCAATTCAAATGAATCAGTGTGAGAGTGAACAAACAGACCTGACTGCGCTCCTTGCGTACTTCACAATACTTACAGTAAGAGCCTCACATTAAGAGAAGCCGTTCGCTCTGCACAGGATGTAATTGGCTGTTAAAAATGACGCTCTCATGAGCGTTCTTTGTTAATGTAGAGCAGAAACTCTGGTTTGCTAATCCATCAATGTATTCTATTGCCTTTGTGTCACTGTGATCTTGTATTCTACGATTAAGTGTGCTTGTTTGGTCATAGTGCCCCCTGCTGCCCACCACGGTTAATACAGCTCCCTCCTGTCATTGTGCACAGGCAGTAAGTACTTTTTCGGCACTGTAGTTTCATGCATATTGAGAATAAAGATGTCTCCCAACAGCTCGTGAGCTGTCAGTTCACAGTGAACTGATATAAAGCTGAGACGAGCATTCAAACTTGCAGGCTCGTGTAAAATCTGGTAGTCGGCCCATGTGCGACTTGTAGATCATTATGTTGATTGTAATAACTCTCCAATTACTGACTAATCACTGTAATTACTAAATACTTCATTACTTTTATATCCAGTGGAGAAACAGTAAGACAACATACAACTACGTACTCATTAAGACACTGAAGAGTAACCATTCCAAGCGCGGTTTCATTTGCACAAATTTACTTTATTTACACGAAAGCGGGACTGGTCGTCGACGGACACCTTCACCCACTGGCGGCCACTTCAAAGGGGTAGTGCTGAGGGAAGTCGTGGATGACTTTCAGGGCGTCGTTGTACAGCTGCAGGTCTGAGAGAGACGGGCAGAGCGGGACCAAGAGTCAACTCGGGTGAGTGCCACATCACGCGTTGCCGGGCACGAGGAGAGAGGAAGGCCTTACCGAAAGAAACACCCTTGTCCTCTGGGAAAATGTGGTACGCGTTGGCCATGATCACCCCTTTGTTGGACACCATGCCGACGATCTCCACGACTCCGCTCAGCTCCTCTTCCAGCTGGAGAAGAAAACAACTCGATTAACTCGTTGGCTTTTTTTTTGGCAGTGGTGTCTGAGACACACACACACACGCACACACACACACACACACACACTTCACTTTGACATCTTCTGGTGCTTTACGCTCCTCAGTCGACCTGACACTCATTTTGGAGTGTGGAGAGAAAGCCACTGAGGATACCTTGATTCGATTGGGTTAACTGAACGTCTGGTTCATACACTCATCGCAACAAAACCACTCACGGGCAGGTTGAGCTCCACTGTGGCACTTTTACCGTCCCCGTCGGCCACGGTGAAGGTCTTCCCGGTCGGGTGAACCTGCAAGGCCACAGAAAAGCAACACTCCGCGTTCACAATGAGCTCCAGGTACTTAGCTAGAGCATCTTTACCACGCCGCCCGAGCTGACCTTCTCCACCCGTCCGACGAGACACACGGCTTTGTTGATGTGCTGCTGCAGCATAGAGCAGTTCACTCTCGGCTTGGGACCTTCCAAAACCCCTGCCATCTCCGAGCTTCGCAGTCTGTTTTTGACGCCGGACAATGCGATATCGCGCGGGAAATGTTTCGAGCCGTGTTCGTGCTTCACGGCGTAGCCCCGGCGGGCGGAGTGACCGCGACCCCTCGCGGCTTTGTAATAGAGGCGAACTCCGGTATGTGAATCGAACGCACACAGCTACTGCCTACGACATATCCGTTTGTCCTCCGATCCCCGGGAAACATCTGCGATATCTGCACACGCGCCGCGCAGTACAGACTGTGTTTGGTAGCTGCACGACACCACAGACTGTATATAAAAACATGTATATAAAATTACCGAAGGTAATGGTCGCAAACGATATGATATAGTTTCTCACGGGAGTGATATGAAGGCTGAACACAAATGCCATTCATACTTTATGTTGTGTTTTATGGTCTGCTTTGTTGTTTTGCATTGTTTTGGATTGTATTTTGTAATGTACATTTTGTATTGTATTGGCATACTTTTTATATAATGTTAATTTTTTATATATAATGTTATAAACCCGATTTGGAAAATAAACTGATTTTCAGTAGTGAATATAAAAGAAAAGGCACAAGAAGAGTGCAGTTAGAGAGCATCGGGAGGAAAATCAGTAGAAAACGCTCCAGGGCTTCATAGACGTTTTGTGCTTTGAAAACGTACAAGGCCCAAGGTCAAACGTGACTATATTTATACTCTAAGGTAGATTTTATATGAAATGAATTAGCTTTAACACTCTTAACACGGACAAACAACACAGGCCATGTAACAGTACATAAATAAAAAAATGACAACGGTGCCCAGGGGTAAAAGATTTTTTTTTAAAAAGAAAAGAAAAAATAAAAACCAAGACCTCTCAAAGTTTCTTCTCCATGTTAGCTGACTCAAGACGCAGCACATGGAAAGTCTCTACAGTACAGGATACTACCCTACCCTCTCTTCAGGCATCTCTCTGCTACAGGAGTCCAGGCTCCATGTTTCCTCAAAGCAGGGGATTGTTTCTTCCAGTAGTGTGTGAATGCATACTAAGAGAAATAATAAACTTCAAATAATATGAAAGTAATAGCAATACTGATTAACAATAAAGTATGATAAGAAAATATCAATTATTATAGTAATAATCACTTATCACCATTAAGGAAAAGTCTGTTGGTGAATGTGCTTCCCATTTCAAAGGGACAATATGTAATAATTTTGTTTTTCATTTCCCAAAATTGATGTCAGCATTTTAGTTGTAGAGAGGCTTTTTGATACACGATCACTACCTAGTTGAAATATGTTTGAAATGGGGAGGCACACTGTGCAATACACAATTTCACCATTAGATGGGGGTAAATCCTACACAATGCATGAGATTTTTTTTGGACAGGATACACTTGTGTTTCCTGAGCATCCTTATTTCATCCACCTGCTTAACTGAGTCCAACTCAGTCCCAGTGGTCCTCTCTTGATCAGTTTGTCAAGAAAGTTTCTGTCATAGTCTGCTCTCTTGCAATGGACGGTCCGCCACGTCGACCTCATCGGCCAACACTGTTCACCTGCAATCTCAGCTGCATCTTGTCACCTAGTAATCAAATTCCTCTTTCTCTCTTAGTCTTTGTAAGATTGTCTAGCATGTCATGCCTCTCACCTCTCTAGTCATCTACTCCTGGTGTTTTTTGCCTGTTAAACCTCATTTGGACCTTGCCTTCTTTTTGTAAAATGGTTTTTGCTTGCCTGTGTCAGATTTGTTTGCTTATTTTCTGGTTTTGATCCAGCAGGCAGTGAAAGATTTTAAGATTCTCAGAAATAAAGCATAATATGACTCTTTTTGTACACCCTCTCCATGTTATTATATCCAATCCAGCTTGTCATCCAATAGCCAGAGACGGCTTCCAACCCCATACCCCCAGTGATATGGTATGGCATTAATGCCTCCTGACAGACAGACCACAGGTGGTGTGGATAGGTGACCAATCCTCCAGCTCTTGCACCCTTAACATCATGCCCCCTGAGGTTGTGTCATCAGTTCTCTGCTCTACTTACCTCAACTCAACTCAACTTTATTTGTTTTAAGTGCCATTTCATAACAGCCGTTATCTCAAGGCTCTCAAGGCACAAAGAGAACAACAATATGTACATAGTGAAAAACCCCTGTCCTTTCACACTTACTTACTGTCCTACTCAATCTAATACTACAAATATCCTCCAACATTAGGTGAACAAAACAATGAATGCATATATGTAAATTTAGATACAACTTAAGAGGTTATAATTACTTGTTGTCTCTACTATACTCACTGATTACTCTTAATATCCTGTCAATAATATTGATATAGTAATATGCATAGATTATATAGATAATGTGTATCAATAATGAATCCTGCAATGTGTACTGGTGTAAAGATAGGTCTAACCAAAAACATTGAAAATATTTCTTATATATAATTCAATTTTATAATTCTTTATATATTGCATGTTTACTTTAAGTTCTGCACAGGTATGCTGCACAACATTTTATAGCAGGTGTCTTGTACATTGCATATGAAAAATAAAACTCTTGAACCTACGTGACTGGAGATGTATATCTTCATTCTGACCTCAATCACCGTCAGCTTAATCCTGAAGGTGTTCGGCTGAAGGTGGTTGATGTTGATACAGCCGACAACTGCTGAATCGACCCAAAACATTTCTGATGAAAGTGTATGTCTGAGTTGCACTGGAAGTCTGATGTGTCCATTGAAAAGAAAAAAGGGAACAGGACTGTTATTTGTTATTTCCTCTTGGCCTCTCCCCGTCTGTTTTCCATCTCCTCCTCTTCCTCCCTCTCCTGCCCCTCTCCTTTGTTATCTTTCAATTTATTTTTATTTTTATTTTATTTTTATTTTCATTTTATTTTTATTTTATTTTTTTTTTGTTTATATATATATATATATATATATATATATATATTTCTTCTTTTTAAAAAAAATTAATTAATTAATTAATTAATTCTTATTTTAATTTTTATTAATATTTTATTTTTTAATTCTTAATTTTCTGTTTATTCTTATTTTACTTTTTCATTTTTCATTTTATTTTTATTATTTTTATTTTCCCTCCCGACTTCCATCAACACTGAGCTGGATCTAGGACCACCTCTACCTGGCTCATCTCACTGCGGTTCCTCCTGCCTGCTACTATGGACTGATTCAATTCAATTCATTGATTTATATCCTGAACTGTTAGCCATCAATAATGTTTTGTTTGTGCCCGCCTGTCCGTCCTGGGTGAGGATCCCCTCCTCTGTCTCTCACCCTGAGGTTTCTCCCCTTTTTTCCCTCTCAGGGTTTTTCTTGGGAGTTGTTCCTCAGCCTTTGCGAGGGTCTAAGGACAGGGGTTTTTTTCACTATGTACACATTGTTGCTCTGCTTGTAAAGTGCTCTGAGATAACAGCTGTTATGATATGGCACTTAAAACAAATAAAAGTTGAAGTTGAAGTTGAGACCCTGTGCTATACAGGAGCTTACTTGGGAGGCAGTTTTCAGGAGGACATTGAAGTCCACAGGTCAGATAGTCAATGGCCAAGGCAATAGTGCTGGTTTCGCCTGATGTTTCCTCATTTTTTTCACAACACAGCCCTGGCTGGATCATATTTAAAGCACTTGAGAGGTCAAAAAACATAAGCCTCACAGCTGCATCATTGGAAGTCCAGATGACAAGAAGACCTTTGCAGCATGTAGATGAGGCATCTTTGATATACAATGTATCACAAGTTATATTTGTATGTTTCATATGAGCTGTGTACATAGAGAGGCGGAGTGTCAGTTAAATGATAACTGTTAGAACTGACAAAACAACATCATTTATCACAATGACTGTGATATTCTAATGGGAGCCATTGTAACAATTATTATTTTAACCTGTACCTATCATGAATAATTAGACAATGAGAATTCATATATACAGATCTGAAGACTTTAACCTATTTGGAACAATAAGGTTGAAGTTTTTTATTTATATTTTATTAATCAAATAATAGACGCGCACTTGTGACTCGGAGTACACTATCTGGGCCAAGTGCTTCAAATACAGAACTGTGCCATGTTTTAATGTATGGCCAAGCGAATGTGGTTATGTACGGCCCTCACGTGTTCCTCACGCTTTGTCACATTTCAGTGCGAGGTGCCAGCTAGATGCCACATTTGGCCCAAAAGCCAACGCTAAGGATGTGAGGTCATATTCGGTAGCTGTGCTCACGATGAATGAGCGGATGACGCTGGCACCTGCGCAGTGGGAACCATGTACCCCGGAACTGTAGGCGGCGATTGTCGCCATTCGAGACGGACAAGGCGGAAGTGGAGACCAGTGACGTCGGTATCATAACAAAAAGAAGACCCCGAAGTAGATCAACAAAGTACCGATGGAACAATAAGTGAAAGCCCGTGGTGTGCTCTCATTTGGCGACACTAACACCCAGCACAGCTCCATGAAACAAAGTGCAGGAGCCCGAAGTAACTAACGATATCAAAACAGGAGGAAGTCATGAAGTGTGTTTAATGGCCGATTTGTGAACTTCATGACGAGGCACAACAACAGTAAGACCGTCATCCTTTACTGTGCGTACGTGGTTTTGAAGCCTGTCACCTGTTTTATGGTGTGCTCGGGAATAATTCAAAACTTCGACGAATGTTTCTTTGGATGAGCACACCCACTGAAGCTGGTGTGTTTGACATACAAAGACGTCCTCCGCTGTACAGTAACGTTTAATGTCACGATTTCTGTTTTGGGTGTATATAAAGATCATATCTCACTGTGAAAAAGAATTTCACCTGGTTTTGTTGTCGCTAACATTCAATAACAGTTCAGTTTGTCTCGCGCTCTTGTTGACCTAGGATAATCATGTTCAGTTTCCTGGGACTACGTAAAGACACCAAGAAGTCATCGTCGGAGAAGGAGGTAGATGGAGGCTTTGTTCTCATTGGTAAGGAGCAATTCTTCTTTTGGAGTAGTATGTTTAACGGCATTGTAAGTTCAAGTACAGGACGATTAGGTTACCGCACCGTTCTGTCACTTTCAAGGTGTGCCTGGAATGTCACGGATTTCCTCAGGGGCCTGACTTTGTGTGGTCACAATTGAAACACATTTCTCATTCAGCATTTGAACCCGAGTAAAGTTCAACATTCAAATGTGGAGAAATGTTTGAGTTTGCCTGAAATGCCGCCCCGCATGATCAGATTTCACAAACTCTGTAACGACCAGTGACATCTGGTCCCGCTTGTGTCCACTTCGGATACCTGTGATAACTTGGGGAAGGTTTACCAGGAGACTTAAATAAGATTCAATTGTGTAACGAAAGCGAGCTAATCGTCTGGAGAAGGGCATCAGACATTACTTTTTGCTGTTAATAGTAAGTGTTTTTGTCAGTTTTGTCAGTGCTTTTTCTGTGAATATTTATGCTGGAGTTCTTGGTATTTTAGAGCACCTTATTGACACTTTGCCTTCCCCAGAAGCAATGCGCCGTCCTTATTTAGTTTTTATCTTCATCTGTCATAGAAATGGGGTGTGACTTCCCTCTCGCGGGTCCGTTTGTAAAGAGCCGGTGGAGCCGGCACAGATGGTTAGGAGCTGCGTGTTATTTTTGGCAGGGGAGAGCAAGTGTCAGAGCCAGGCTTTCGCTTTCAGACTGAGGCAACCAACCGGGCTCACAGACACTCTCTGTCGTCTGCTTGTGTGCTGTGTAGTCACGTCCTCAAGGCATCAAAGTGGCCTTGTGTTTAGCAGTGTGCAGGAGAATGGTAAATATAAGCTCAAACGTGGCAGCAGTGATGAGGCCTTGACATTTCAGTGTATCATTCCATTTGTTCTTCAAGGTTACGTTTTCTCTTGCAGTCATGGTAGATGTCTCTTCCAGTCATGGTAGATGCTGCTTCTGTTCAGAAAACCGAACAGAATTCCCTTCAGGTGTCAACTCGGCATCACGTCCCTGAACGTGTTTTTACAGGCAGAACGGTTCTTGTTCACCATTAACACGAACTCGAACAACAATCAGCAGTTCGGGAGGGTTTTATTAGCGCACAAGAAGGACTTGTGACACTGGGGAAGCTGCTGTGGACACTCATGGATCTGAGATCGGACGCAGCGACGTCAGCTTCAATGATTTCAGTGTGTGTGTGTGTGTGTGTGTGAGCAGATCTTTCTCCTCCCATCTGAGCCTCTGCTCACCCACGGTTTCAGCCACTAGGAGAAGGGAAACAAATGTAGTGGAATGAATTTGTCTGTGCACTAAGTCACCGAAGAGCTGACTTGGACTTTGTTGCAGTGTAAACACACGTCTGCCGTGTTTCTCATGCAGGAGAGACAGTCGAGGATCAGAGGAGGAAGATGCAGACCATGAGCATCGCACAACCGTCCACAAATGTCATCGTGCAGCCGTCTAAGGTGAGCCTGCTGTGTTTTGTAGTTTCGAAACAGTCGGAGGAATTGGAGGAGTTGGAGTCACAAACGCTTACGAGAGGTTGTTGAACAGTATGTCTGTAGCCCAGCTGGCTTCGTCTGGCATGGTTGACAAGCACCGGGAGAGAGAGAGAGGTCTCGCATGTAGTCCATATGGCATCCTGGAGCCACCACATGGCGCACAGTTAGTGAGAGGCGCATCCCTCCAGTTTCAATCACCTGGTACAACGGAAAATTCTGTGATGCGCCACATAAGCACTTCGCCACACGCACACGAACGTACCTGCACGCGAGGTAACGGTTAGCATCCCATGAAGAATCCAGATCAAATCTAGAGAGCCACCAAGCCATCGAGCCCAAGCCTCCTCGTTTCAGAACAATGAGCAGATACTGATACTGCTATTTTCTTTAATGTTGCCATATAAGCTTGCAACCGGCACGGTGACAAAACAGTTGCCTCCCAGTTCACCGTATCGACAACATTTCACATGTGTAGTGATATTGAGTAAAGCAAAAGTATGCTCATCCGTGCACTATATTTTGAAAAGCAGCACGACTATTACAGCTCACTAGACAATGGAATCAGAGGTTTTGGTGTTAAGGTGACACGAGGCGTGAACCTTTTGCAGCAACATCTTGTAATAATTAGCATTCCCTGACTTGCAGCGCCAAAGTAATCCTCACGGGTGGGGATCTTTGTTGTGAAAGCCGATGTTGGAGAGCGTAGTAGAAAACACGACCTGCGACACTGGTGCTCCACCCTGCCTGCGTTCCAGTCCCACAGGAAACATCTGCCTGTTAACGGCAGGGGAACAACCATTTCCTGTAACGTCTCCTCCGCATTTGCCTTTAATTACATGACAACTCGCAAAATAAAGTCTCAAATGTATTAAGAGCTCATCAAAGGTGAAGCACGGCCCTGAAACTGGTAGACCTCAAAGGAAACAATAGAATTATAGCATGGTGACAGTAACACAAACATGTCCTCAGTTAATGACGGCATTAAAGCTTTGTTTTTATCACAGCAATTCATACGTGACGCTAAAACCCTCTCCAACACTTTAGAACTGAATTCAACGTAAACATCCCAGTGATGTAACGAACAAACTACACACTGATTTGCCATTTTCAGTCTAACTTTGTGAAGTAAAATGTGAACATCGATACACACAACACAACACATCGATAAATGATGGATCAAGAAAACATAGAGGGTTCTTTCTCCTGTCATGACTCCTAGTCAATTTTCCATGCAGTTGTTGTGACTGAATGGATAGTAAGCCACAAATCAATATGGTGTACAAAGTTATCCATGGAGCAACCAAAATGGTTGCGAAACACTTTTTAATAGTAATTCAGTATTTGTTGATGCTCATTGATGGTACACATGACATACATGAGTAGGCTATGAAAGGGTTGCAAGATAAGTTTGTATTCGTGCACCATTTCTATTTTCATACTCTTTCTCCAAAATGACACTAAGTTTCTTATCCCAATGTGTTTAAGTGTTCGAGCATGTACCACAATCGTTTAGCTTGTGCCTTTAAATATCAGTTCATTCAAAAACGGAATTGTACTTCCAATCTAGCCAAATGTAAAAACAACAAAAAACAACAGTGTTTGATACTCTTTTAAATATATATATATATATATTTATATACACACACACACACACACACACACACATATATATATATGTATATGTATATATACATATATATGTATATATACATATATATATATATATATATATATAAAACCTTAGTGATGTACTACTAAAAATGAAATGTTTGATTAGAACCATTGCCGTAGGGATCTTTTTTTTCTTCAAAGATAGAATAAACCGCCAACCTGCTACCTGTGAGGTGGACGTATCGGGTAATATATCGGCGCCTTAACACCGACTTTAATACATTGTCTCGTCTTCTTTCCAGTCCTACGGCATAGTTCCACCTCAGCCCGGCGACACCAAGCAGCCCCCGGCTCTGTACCCCATGGCGGCACCCACCGGAGCCCCAGCGGCGGAGGCCTCCTCCACTCTCCCGGACCTCCTCGGCGACGTCCCGTTCACTCTGGCCCCGCACGTCCTGGCCATGCAGGCGGGCCTCCCACTGGTCCCGGACGTGCTGCTGTCTCGGGACATCAACTACAACCTGTCTAGTTTCCAGTACGATTTCACCCTAGAGAACTCTGTGCTTCGCAATTCCTAGTCGGCTTTGGACGGCACCGGGACTGTCAGGAGTGCACGCGGCGGATAAACTTGGCTTCCAGCCCCACAACATGTTCAGGAAGCAAACGTAATGTTTGCTTACATTACAGATCCCGCTTGTGATTGGTTTCGGACATCATGAATGTCAAAGTAATAGGCGCACTGCAAGTACCGCGACGTACAGTTTGTTATGACGATGCTGTCTCGCTGTAAAACGGGTAACATAGTTTCCATGGCGAAGCCGACCATCGCTTGAGATCTGGGGACACTGTCACACAGATATCAGAGGGTTCAACGAGAGACTGAACACCCCTTAATGTTGTTACTGTTAAACTGTCAGAAAACCGCGTGCACGACGGCGGCTCAGAGAAGTATATATATATATATATATATATATATATATATATGCAGAATATGCTTGGTACTGTAATTATGTTGTCAGAAAGCCACTGCCAATGTTGCCCGGGTCTCGAGACCTCCCAACCACCATCTGCTTGTGTTTTTTTTTTTTTCCCTCATGGGTCTTGGAGAGGGGGTGTGAAGTGGACGGTCGCCCCATTTGAGGGAAAAAAAAGAAAGAAAAAAGACCCAGGTTGCATCACAGTTACCTAGGTTAGATTCTGTCGGACAGACATCGGAATCCTCGCCCAAACCAACTGTTCATTGTTCGTGCCATTTAAGTGGAAAGGACAGCGAGATCACCTTAAGACCCTTCGCCGGGTAATTTGAAGAGCCGTCGTTTGCTTTGTCTGATGCTTTGTACTCAGAGTAGAAATCGACTACCTCCCCGAAAATTAAGCCAACACCTTTGTTGGAATTGCTGTAAAAAAAAATACTGATAGATCTGACCGATCTGACCCGAACGACCTTTTTACGTATGAACTGCAGAAAAACTGTTTCAGTGTCGAAAGACAGATTTCTTCAGCCCCCCCCCCCCAAAATAGCTCCAGCCTTCGTGTAATAGCTTAACATGAAGACTTTTGTGTCGAAAACCACAATGGTTTTTACACTATCTGTAAATGTGCTTGCTGAATGTGGCCTTCCTGTTGATGCTCGGCTCTTTTCCCTCTAGCGTACGTTTCATTGTGTTATTTATGCAGCCTGCGTTCTCTTTGCCTCCTGGTGGTTATGGCGTACGTTTTTCACAAGACTGCAGTCGCGCATGCACGTCATTGGTTAGGCCTCGGTGTGAACTGAGTAGCAACGTGGATTGGACTCGGTGATCTTCGGGATACATGAACCATACTTCTTGGCCACAGTGAAGCGCCGTGGCACTAGAATGAAGACACTTTGGCCATTGGGTGCGTTTTAAGTGTCAGGGATTCGCAATATGTTCCTGTATCTACGTAGCTTTTAGCGGGGGTAATTCTCGCCGTTTTCTTCTTGAGGTAATTTCGGTTCTGAGGTGTTTTTTTTTTTTGGAAAGTGTGAACCAAGTTATAATCTCTGTAAAAGTCTCATGCCTCTCATGTTGTCCCAATTTTTAAAGACTCTGACACATCCATGACAATAAACTGTAAAACATCTGAATCTAAACTGTCGTGTTGTGACAAATCCATTGCTCTTACACGGCGCAGGGACAGGGGGGGGTATGACTACAACGTTGTTTTTCATCCGTATTCATCGGAAATCTGTATCAGAAGTGGTGATTTTTTTTGGGGGGGGTCATGAATCCCGTGACATGAATCCTGTGTGTGTGTGTGATGAAGAGCAAAAGTTGGATAGTATTATACAGGAATAACCTGCTGTACACACAGGATGTAATCAAAATCGTCATATCATTAAAACAAAAACTCACTTTGGGGAATGTAGGAAAACAATTTTGACTCGGGACATGACTGAATTTTGGGCCTTCATATCGGAACCGACTCGTGACTGGAATCTACTACCGGCTCACAGTTGGACTTGAAACACAGTCTTCAACTTCCAAAACGACATCCTGACTCACCTCCGGAACGCGGACTTTTCTTTCTGTACGCTTCCGTCGCCTCGTTTACTTTTTTATTTGACGGAGCAGGCAACCACGACCCGTCGTGTTATGATAATTGAGAAGGAATCCCATATGTCAGTTGTGTCACCGTGATGCCCACTCCACAAACGGTCCGCGTTGACCCGCGGTCTGCCGTCATGCTTCGAGCCGCCGGATAACGAGCAGAGAGAGCCGTGGCATAGCCGGAGGTCGTGCAGCCGCAGTCGGCGTTCCGCCCCTTGCCCCACCTCTTCTGTCACGCTCGTCTCCGCTCACGACTACTCTTAACAAAGTTTTGCGGACCCGGAGTTAGCGGGGGATGAAAAGGCAGTTTTGCAAATTAACGCGGCAGCAGTAATTGTTATTGTCGGGCAAGCAGTGGGACTGTGTACTTTGACTCATCTCTGTGGTCCTCGTTTGCATCTCAATCAGTCCGGGACAGGGCGTCGTGAATTAACTCGTACCTTCAGAGACAAACTTTGTTGACGTGGGTGCAGTCATTTGTTGAACAAAAAACAAAAATCACCTGTGAAGTTTTGGACTACTTAACGGGGCGTCATTGTCGTCCCACTGTCACCACCATTACACAAACATCTTTATCAGCTGAACGGAGCTGATTATGTCAGCAGCATCAGCAGCGGAGGGCATCTCATCCCACCGCCGGGTCACCCTCAGCGGCTCCACCAGCACCTCCTGCCCCTGCCCCCGCAGCAGCAGCTCCGCGGTCCGGCTGCAGCCCGTCCGCGCTACGGTGCCCTACCAGCTCAGCCTCAGCCCAGCCCGACCTGCTCCCTCCTCCTCCTCTTCAGCCCGGAGCAGCTCAGGACCCACCACGTCCCGCTGCTCCAGTCCCAACAACCCGGGTGGAAGCAGCTCCGGCGGCAGGCTGCTTCCCTGGCAGAGGCTCTCTCCGTCGGACAGCAGGGGCTCGCCCGAACACCCTCGACCCTCGGCTGCGTGTAAAGGTAACGCTTCAAAGTAAATGAAGTTATATGCGTCCAGTATCAGTGTGGTAGCCTGCTGCTAACTTATGCTAAGTGTTGTCCTGCCTTGTATGGACCGAAGGTCCTGCCAGACTAGCTTGAAAAAGCTGCCAATTGAATGACTGGTGCCATAAATGAATACGTTACGTGATATTGAAAACGACAATTATCATTTTGTCTGAATAACTAAATGCCACTCTTGTGTTCGGCGCTATTATAGCATACCACCCTGCACTCCAGACATATTAGCAATTGCGATTTAATAATTCACACCATCTTTCACCATGAGGCTCGGCGTTGTTTTGGTGCGTGGTGCTAGTAGCGGCGAAGCGGCTCAATTTTAACACTTTTAATTCAAATGAACGTATTTTCAAACAAATATATTCGCCGAATTGTGAGATGTGCTGAAATTAACTAGACAGACGTAGTGGAAATTTTGAAACGGCTCTATGATCGTCGCAGAAGCCAAACGACCTAGAAATGTATGCGTTTCCCTAGCAAGATTCGTATTAGCGAGGCGCCGTCTGAAACTACGATTGCACTAACCATTACAGGGCGAGATGCTAGGCTAGTGGGCTAGCTTTCTAATTAGGTCATAACACAATATGGATCAGGTCCTTGACAGTGCAAGAATCGGGAAGATATGAATTATAACTGCTGCAATCCTACGATAGCTCACGCGAGGGTGTTCAAATGATATTCCATCGGAATATCCGAAATATTTTAGCTAAGGTGTCTTCAGGCTCTTTGGTTATTGTGGTGAGTTACACGGGTTTCTTTAAAGGAAGTATTTCCGCGAAAGATAATGCTGTTGTTGTGTCGTGTCAGTGGCATTTCCCCGGCGAGGGTGAGGTAAATATGTCATGGTAGGGATGGCTGTGTGGTGATGATGCAGCTACTCTGTCGAGGATAAACAGGGCTCACTGATGCTCATGATGGATGATGTGCCGGGCTTTCAGGCTCTGCCGTGGACATTGAAAGCCAATGATGAATTTCTTACATTGATCTTGTTTACCCTTATTGAAAAGGGGGGGAGAAAAAAACCCCGTGTCGTCAGCTGGTAGGTCTGTTGCTTCTATGGCAACATTGGGGCCTAGCAGTGTGTGAGACATAAACAGAGCCCTCTGGGCAAGCAGGCCAGTCTCTGCTACTGCATGCATACATGTACAAACACTGTTTGGCAGCCAGGAACACATGAGATTATGTATTCAACCACAAAGACGAGTAAAATGTGCATGCAAATATATCATGGTGCCTCTGTAGTGCAGCATCAATTATGTGTCGTGGGGACTACATGGCTGTTTCATATATTTGCAAAGGGCTGTTAGTTTACATTTCTCAAATCTGATAGGATTGTACATACTAGTGTATATATATCTGTGACTGGACTGCACACTATTTCAGGTGTCAATGCTAGTAGCAGGGCCACATTTTGATTGGGGTGGTACACACCGAGCCTGAGCATAGTCTGGACCATAGCCAACAAGCAATAAACACGCACAGTGATGGCCAACTTTCATTTTGATGACCTTGCTAAACAATGACAGTGGATGTGTCATAGATAGATAGATAGATAGATAGATAGATAGCACAATATATAGGAATATAGGAAATTAATCATTATTACGATCACACATGAACTGCCATAAATGGTGTCATCATGCACATGTTCCGCATGTCAAAATATTTGTCTAATCATTGGTGCCCTACAACCCTGCTCCCCATTTCTTTTTTTTTACCTGCTTGGCTGAGCGTGATGTCACCTGACTCCTGGCCACTGATTGGTCAGGGTGTTCATGCTACAGACTTTGTTTGTATCGCACAAGTCATAACACAATTGCAATGTTTCCTTAATATTGTGCCTCCCCCGTAGAGAGAGAGAGAGGGGTAGATATCAAATTATTTTCAAAGTCCGTAAGGTGTTATGACCTAATTGGAAAGCCAGTGTGGTCATGCTGTCTTGGCCTACTGTTGTTATAGATCGTGTGCTAGATATTGTGTCATGAACTTGCATTTTCAACACATTTTAACGGAAAATGTAATTTGTTCTAAGTTTCTATTTTCTGTTATATTTATAGTGGCTGTAATAACCATCTGTAATGTGAAAGGGTCTGTAATTGTCAAAATCACAATGTGAATCTCCTTCTGAGGTTGTAATGTGTCCCTTACGGTGCAGTCACCTCTAAACAATATGTTGAAATTATAGTGTGCTCCTCAGTGTGTGTCCACCTATGGTTACAAGTTTGAAATTCAAAACCTAGTGAAAATATCTCCGAATGAAATACAAAGTTAGAAGCACAAATCTTATTGCTGTGATTGGTTCCATCTTGAACGAATTGGTCGTAAATTGAATTGTAGTAGAAGTTGATGTGTTTCACTGGAGGTGTTTTTGTCAAATTGAGTGAAGAGGGGAGCAGCTATTGGATGAGATGTCCATTAGATTGACAAGCAAGGCTTTACTTAAGTTCTAATATTACTCCGTAGGCTGCATGTTTAAAAGAACACTACTATTTTAGCCATTACATGATAATGTCGGACACATATGCCTTGATTTTAGTCTCTTCTATCAATAACATTTTATAGACATTTATAGACAATAACATTTTATAGACTACAGAGATTTTTAAAATTCATTCATTCAAGTTTAAGTGTTGTTATCATCACTGATTTGGAGGAATATGTAGATTGACGATATCTAATCGGTCAGTTTTCATTTAAGCGAAAGACCATAGCAGCTGATTGTAGTGTCACGAATGCAAGCGCTTCTCTAATTATAGACAGAAGCTGGCGACAAGCAAATCAGCAAAAATATGTTGTGCCATCATTATCATGGAGGAGGTGAACACATATGGGTTGCATGCGAAGAGAAGTCACTCCTCCCCGTGATTTAAATATTGACAAAATATAACATAGACGGACACATCAAGAGAAAAAAACTAAGTATCCTTGCATGGTCAAGCAACAAAGACAAAAACAATATTAATAATACATTTCATACATTTCAATACATTGGCATCATAATTATATATATGTAAATGAAATTTTTACAGTCAAAGATTCAGAGTGCCTCACAACATACAATGCATTTAAATAAATAAATAATTAAATAAATAAAAGGGGATTCAAATCATTAAAAACACAGTTACACCAGTTAGATTTCTTGTCAACCACAGCTCACCCACAGAGTAAGCATTGTGTCAGAAACTGCCCTTTACTGTTTTCTGTTGGTTTGTGTTGTAAGAATTGGTCGGGAAATATTACCGTTTTAGATATTTGTTTGACTCGCATTCCTTGGACTAATGCTCATGTGATCCACTGTTATAAGACCATATAAGATCCTCAACAGCAGTAGGTGAAGGGATTTGGCCAAAAGCAAAGAATTATTTCAGCTGTGCGGATGCATGTTTCAGTTTGAGTCAACCCACTAGACCCCTATAACCCTTCCCTGGCAATCATTGTGCACTTAGTATATAAGACATACTAAGGCATCACATGCTATGAGAATATGTTATGGACGTTAAGATGCAAAACCTGTGAAATGGTCCTTAAGTAAAGGCCTCTGAATAATGTATGAGCCCCTGGTGTTGCACTGCTGTTTTAGATGGTCATAGGACTCAATGTCATTCTGGATGACCTTGTTATCCCACACACATTTTCACCATCAACCCAATGTGAAAATGATCACAGTCTGGACAGGCTCCGAGCCACTGTACCTCTGCAGCATTCACACACTGGAGTTGCACAAGCCATGCAAATCCGGTGATCCCGCCCATTCACTTCACTGGAAACACTTAGGTGTTGTTCATGAAAAGTCTTCAACTCTGAAGAATGATGTGTTTTGATGATGTCTTCTGAAAACAAATTAGATCCCACCTATAATCTGTGCCTGTGCCTGTTTGCCAATCCAAATATATATTTAAATGTAGAATAATTGAGATTTGACGATTGGTGTGTATTATAACCCTTCACGTGCCTGTTATATCAGTCGATCAGTGACCTAAACCGCAGACTGTGAATGGTGATAGTGAATTATGTGTTTATCTATGACACTTCTGATTTGAACTTTTGTAACATCCTGTACCAGATGGAAAATGTAAGAGCTGCCTGAATGAAGATGGAATCCATCATCTTGGGTTGCTCTTGCATGTCAACCCATGTTCCCCAAAGTATATAGTGTTGAGCCACAGGGTTGATAACATGCATTACATGAAACCTTCGACTTACCATGTCCATCTGTTAAAATGCACTTGAGTAAGACACTAAATGGGCCCTGAATAGTATCTGATGGGAAGCCCAGTACCTTGCATGGCAGCTCTGACATGTGAACAGTGGCGGTCCTCTCCATCTTCCAACTGATCCTGGGACCTGGAGTTGGCTTCTTAGTTATGGGCTGAAACATGAATGTTTTAGGGTTGCAGCAATGACTACTGTTATTATCATTATAAGGCTAAAGCCAGCAGCACGTGGCTCTTGTTTTCATGGCACGACAGGTAGAATAAAAGTGTTCTGTTAAGTAGTCGTGTCGTTGTAACTTCAACGTCGAGATTATATGAATCGCGTGTTCCTCCACAGCATTCAGAAACCTGTACTTACCGTAACTGACAGTCTGGCATACGACCAGTGTCTCTTCATGGCAGCTATATACTATGTAATTACATCCGCTAAAGCGTGATGGAAACTGCAATGCCACATTGCCATCATGCTCATGCTTATTTGAAATGAAAAGGGTAAATGAATCTAACTGTTTTTTCTTTTTTGCTGTGTCCACACTATCGGTACTCTTTAGCACCACCGTTTGCTTAACAAAGCTGTGATTACACCGTAAAGCATCATGTAGCGCCGTAAGGTCATAGGATCACAAAGATTGATGGTGAGCGTGTGGTCGTTGCTGTAAGCCTGGCCACATACAACCAACAAAATGTTTACATGCTGTGTGGCAGTTGTTAGGCACCTATATACAGTCAACGCAGTTGTTTGTGAAACTGGGAATGTATAAAAGTTCTGTGACAGATCTTAAACTACATACGGATTTTTGATCAGTCATAGTTGAGGCCATTGTTTACCAATTTCTACACGTGATTCTTTCCAGTGAGCCCATAGTCAGGAGTAGGGCTGGAAAATATGACACAAATTAATTGCTATTGTCAATATTATCATCAGTACGAACATGCACAACACACATATGACAAAGACTGCCTGAACTGTGATAAATGGCGTGTCCATGCATGATGCTTCAACCTTTAGCCAGGACAGGATGACAGAAGTGATCCAATCTCGAGGGACAACTTGGTAAAAAAGGAAGGAATAGGAAATGAATGCTGTGCTTGTCAATACATTTGGCCAGCTGGAACAGCCCCCCCCCCCCCTTTTACCTGCTCAGCTGTGCTCCCGGCCACCCTAGTGCTACAAAAGCTTCTAGTGTTTTCACTACAGACTTTGCCTATATATGGCAAGTCATATCGCAATCGTGATGCTTGCTCACTTGCTTATCATGCACCCCCGGTCAGGAGGGTCACTGCTACCTTGTCTTGTTGCCTTGTAGCATCACATTAGATTTGTAGATCTGTGGTACCACGTAAAAAATTTCAGTCCGATCCACCTCCGTCCGTCTCCGTCAGATGCCTACAAAAGCGCTAATGCGTTCATTTTCCCCCATTAGATGTCTGTAATGCTTCTTGCGGGACTTCCAAAAATAACTGGGACGGGTCCAGCTCATTGTGATGCTGCTGCCGGAGTTCTCAGGGAGACGAGGAAAACAAACACGTCTCTCGTGCACTTCTGCCCTTCGCTTTGCTCCTCCGTCTTCTGATAAGATACAGGATTTGTCAAAAATATTTCTCACTCATCAAATCACTTCTTGTGCTGGTTCAAACCATCGTGCCCACTGTGTGTGTGTGTGGGTGGGTGGTTTTGGTAAGTTTATGTCGGGTGGACAGGATATTAATGTTTTTTTATGAGCTAATGTAGGTGTTTAAATATTTATTCATGTTCTGATTTATTTTGGGCAAATAGGTTGCGTGTAAAGCACCTAGCTCGCCTTGACCTCAATTGCATTTGATAGGAAATGGGTTGCCATGACGGATGATCCTTCTTGGTCAGTTGAAGGAACTCTTTGCGCCTTTAAAAGCGTATATTTTGTGAAAATCACATGCCGTGTCGCCTGTCATCAGAAGCGTGTGATTCATCCGTTCATTTGCCCATCACAAACAAACTGTGCCGGTGTGTGCTTGATGGCTGACGGAGAACTGGTTTCTCAGGCGAGTTCAGTCCAGTTTTTGACTGAGTTGTCAACGGCTTCTCCGCCAGCACAAGGGAACTGCACCATCGGGGGGGAGACGCATCAGGTGCGGCTTTGAGTGCAGCGTGCAGGCTAGCGGTAGAGGCGCCCTCAGCGGGTTCACATTCACCTCGCGAGAGAGGAAGTCCAGTAATAGAAGAGAGAGACTGCGTGAGGGAGAGAGATGTTCTCCCGGTGTTACAACCCCGGGTGCTGTGTCAAGCTCCTTAGCATGTTTGGGAGATCACGGCCGAGTCTAATTTGGTCCTTCCAGTGTACTCGTAATCCTGTAGATTTAGAGCCTATGGCTCGGACCCCTACCTTGTTTGATAGGATTGTCTATTGTTGGACCAGAAGTCAAAACATTGGGTTCCAATGTTAGCATGCAAAGGGTTGGTAGGTGTGGTCCTTATTCTAACCATCACACTAAGAGTTTGACAGCTTCATGCACAAACTATCTCTGGCATATCCATTGTCAGCTTGCTAACTAGCTTTAGTTTTATCATTGCAGCCATTGAGTGCAGATTGAGAATTATCACCACATTTCTGTGGTAAGACTGGGTGAGGGATAGGTAGACTGCATTTTTTTTGCAAGAAGGAGATACTAACCTCTTTTGAGATGTGATTTAACAATGGAAGGTTGTGCACAAGCTCTGATAGATATGGTCTATGGAGTTCCGGAGTTCCAGAGTCGTGTCTGGAGGTAATTTTGGTGTGAATCGAGGTTTCAGCTGTGGAGAATGTAGGACAACCACGTATGGTCTATGACATGATCCTCTTTTGTGTTGCCGTTGTGGTTTGTGTGGTGCGGTCGTGGTTGAAGACTATCTTCAGATTGCAGATTTTAGGGAAATGGAACAGTGGTGTGAGGGCTTTGGGACCAATGATAGTCATGAGAAATGTGTCGCAGTTCAGTTGGACAAACCATGGTTTATTTTCTGTGATTCAGTCGGCGAGGGTGGCTGGAGTATGCTGAGGTAGTGATGATATGAATCTGGAAGGTGTGAAGACAGACCAGGATGTCCTCTGCATAGCAGTAGCACATAGAGCCGGTTGAATTGAGTTCTTTCTCTTCGTCTGTGAAGGTGAAAGGACAAAAATCCAGCCGGTGCGGAGCTCGGGGGCCATTTGGCGGACATCCTCCCTGGGCGCCATCACTGGGCCCTACCTCACTGGGCAGTGGCCTCGTGACCCCAGTGTGCACTACCCATCTTGCATGAAAGATAAATCCACACAGGTAAGCCCGACCTCACCGGTATGCACGTATGATGTTAGCTATGTCATCGACGGGGATCGGATAAGGGGTCAAAAGTTCACCTCAAGCGTGAATATGAATTCCTAAGAGCTCTCGGTGTCGCTCAAGCAAGCCAGTACCAGCCTGAAAAATCAGTACAAACCCACCAGAAAGACGGCGAAAACGTTACGCAACGTAAACGGAGACCTTCGACCCCCGATCCACCCGCCCATCTCCCAGTCCATATTTCCCCCTCGCTCTTGTATAAGACACTGAGACCACTTGCTTGAGGAGGGGGTTCATCAACTGCGAACCGTCCCGGACGCCCCCAGCTCCTACTGTGGGGGATGGCTAGGGGGCGATCGAAGCCTGGACACGGGCGTGGATGGAAGCGCCCTCTCGTTAAGGCGTGACAGTGTTGCCCTATTGTCTTACGGACGCCGCGTCCCCTCCCCTCACCTCGCTCTGGCCCGGCGTTGCCTCAGACGGTCGAAAGCAGGCGGGACTCCGTAGCAGCGCCGTCATTCTTGACCTTCATTTGTGCCCACACCCCTTCCTGCCCCCCCGGTCCCCGCATGCTGTTCAACCCCGCACACACACACACGCACACACACAGTGCGCCATACGTCCCGTCTCTTCCAGGCTGCCTGACATTTACCACCTACACATCTGCGCGGCTTCAAAAGGCAGATGACCCCTCTGCTCCGCGCTCGCGATTTATTATTGACTGCTGGTGCGACGCGGAGGCAACGTGCTGTTGGCGCAAGGAAGATGACCTGCCCGTTTTTGTTGCTGTCTTTGATCCTCTGCCTCTCAATTCTCCCCTGTAAAACGTCTGTCGATGAACTCATCGGACCAGCAGCCCGGTTTCACCTCAGCCTCCCAACGCAACATGGAAACAAAGGTCCCTTTGAGTCGGACACGCGGGGGATTAGCAACACTTGTCAGTCCAGTGTGGAGTTTGGACCGGGAGATTGCGTCGAGCGCGCGCGCGAGTCGGCTCCGCTTTCCAAAAGCAGGAGCGCGTACGCGTGTGTGTGTGACGTGCGCCGGACCCCGGGTGCAGGTCCGGGTGCGCTAATGTGCCCGTCCCTCTCGTCAGACCCCTGGATGTCGGAGTGAGGAAACCGGGGAGAAAAGGAGCACCCACCGGCGCTCCGCCCCGCTGATTCTCAGCAGCAGCAGCAGCAGCAGGGAGGCGGCAGATAACGCTATCTCGCCCTTAACTGCTCACTTCCCCTCTCTGAAATAGCCGTAGCCCACTGCAATTTATGGTGAGCCACGCCCCCGGCTGGCTCCTCTTCGCCTCCTGCAGCAAAGGGAACAATGAGGGCCGGCCAGATGCGGGCCCCGCTCCCGCTAATGTGTGCACGGGCACGTTACTGAATTACAGGTCTGCGGAGGAGGAGGAGGAGGAGGAGGAGGAGGAGGAGGAGGAGGAGGAGGAGGAGGAGGAGGAGGAGGAGGAGGAGGAGGAGGAGGAGGAGGAGGAGGAGGAGGAGGAGGAGGAGGAGGAGGAGGAGGAGGAGGAGGAGGAGGAGGAGGAGGAGGAGGAGGAGGAGGAGGAGGAGGAGGAGGAGGAGGAGGAGGAGGAGGAGGAGGAGGAGGAGGAGGAGGAGGAGGAGGAGGAGGAGGAGGAGGAGGAGGAGGAGGAGGAGGAGGAGGAGGAGGAGGAGGAGGAGGAGGAGGAGGAGGAGGAGGAGGAGGAGGAGGAGGAGGAGGAGGAGGAGGAGGAGGAGGAGGAGGAGGAGGAGTAGTGCTGACACCAGTTCCGCACATGTCGATAGATAAGATGCAAGGGGAGAAGTGTGCAGCTGCTTCATAGGAAGACAACCAGATTGTCTGCTGGTCTGCTTGCCTTGCCCGGTCGTATCCGACTGACAGTGTGTCGGGGCAGATGTTGCGGTTTGCTTGCCGTCATGCCAGCCTCAAAGCACAAAGTTGCGTTCACCCTAAAAAAAAACCATCGCGTCTCGCTCCCGTCGGAGTTCTTAAAGCCATTTCAAGTCGGAGAAAGTGACACCTGGTGCCTCCAATGGAATACTGATGCAAATCTAAGCGCTAAACCCCCCCCCCCTAGTGGCTTCTTAAAGTATCGCGGGCGGTCATTGTCGACTGCTAGCTTTATTATGCATGCACCGCGTGCATATGAGTCTTTAATGCATATATAGGAGGGGGGTAGAACCTGGTAGGCTGACCGGTGAAAGGAACGGCTCGAGCTGCGTTTGCACGCCCTGCCGCCAGCGCCCGGGCGAGGGCCGGGCGGAGGCCGAGCGGGATCAGCCGCCTCGCACAGAGCCCACACTGGCGAGCGCCGCGCGTGTTGTTTTTTTTGTCTTCGGCGTAGGAGGGCCGGTGTCGGGGGGAACATGCCCGGGCACGTGCCGCTGTGCTGCTGCGCAGGGGAGGCAACCCAAATTTGTTGCAGAGTCACAGATTAAAAGAGAACACTCCAAAGTGGCGCAAACTGTGTCCAAATTACTTTTTTCTATCATTAAATTATCAGTCATACTCATCATCTATCATTAGATGATGCGTATAAATGTTTGCATGGGTTTTCTCTTATTTGTTTTTCTTTGACTTGTATACTATGTATACTTATATAGTATAGTTATACTACCATGTACTACATAGCAGAAGGAATGCGAAAACGGAGGCTTCCCTCCTCCAGACGCACTTTTCCGGAGTCGTCCTCGGGATGGCGTCGATGCCACCCTGCTGTGAGCGAAGGCCGAGGTGTGTTGAACGGGCTCCATCTGCTGGACGCATCCTTGCCCGCACCTCTGACGCGTCCACTTCTACTTCCTGCCAGTTACAATAGCTGTCCAGACACTGGATGGGAGAGAGGAGGTGAAAAAAGCACAGGGTCTGCAGACACACCTTGTTGTTTTCAACAATAGGTGGCGTTTACCTTTATGTTGTATTTTTATCAAAACAAACAAAAAACATACCTACCTATCAAGCAAATACAGCACTTCCAGAAAGAATATGTGACGGTATCATGGAGGTTCCGGGCCTTGTAGGCCTCTCCTATGTGCGTGTGGACCCCTGTTCCCATCTGAATTTGAACTGTCACCACATGCGCTGCGATTTCGCAGCAGGACGGGCCGCCGTCGGACTTCTCTTGGACAACCTCGTGACCACCTGTAACGCCTCTCTCCCCTCGTTTGACCCCGGCAGATCGCGAAGCTCCGCCAGCAGCTCCAGCGCGGTAAGCAAGGGCCACGCCACGGCGGAGACAGGGACCGGCTGTCCTCCCCCCCTGCCGCAGCACAGCGCCGTCGCCCACGGCCCCCTCACCAGCGCCGCCCACCGCATCCCCGCAGCCAGTCACATACAGGTGAGCCCGCATGTGTCTGTGTTTCAGGCCCGGCCATGGGACCGCACCGATGTTCTCCAATCTGTCTCCAAATGGCAGTTACATTTGCCTTGGAAGTAGTGACATATTTGCAGGCTTGTCATAGGATTATAGAGTAGGTAAGACTGTCTAAATGGTCAATTTTGATGCTATTTGGTTGACTCAGACACTGTCTGAGTGGCCTTAGAAATGTTTATTGGATCATTGTAAATTTCCTGTCGTTCTGTAGTCTTTCTGAGACCTAAGTTGTTCCCAGTCACAGACATGAATGTAGGAAATGGAAGGCCTAGCAGGACACTGCGCCGTTTCCTCTCCAATTTCCTATACTTGTGCGTGCATGCGCGTGTCCCGCAGCCATCTTCCATGTCGAAGTCGGCCCAGATGCCGCTGTCCAACATCACAGTGCCAAAGCCCTCCATCTCCCGGGTCCCGAGCAGCATGGAGGGCATCAACCACGAGCTGGAGAAGGTCTTCATCAAGGACAACGGGGAGAAGGAGGAGCTGAAGGCGAGTCTGTCGTCCCGTCTTTTTTTTTTTGCCTTTGGCGGGACGGGGACGTGGCGTCGTCCCGCCTGGCCCTCAGCCCTGGTTGACGCGAGTCCTCTGCTGCCTCCCCCTGCAGTCCCTGGAGGTGCCCGACGGGCGGCGGGCGCCGTTCCCCCCCCAGCAGCGCAGCAGCAGCACGCGCAGCGTGGACACCCAGACCCCGTCGGCGCCCGGCCGCTCCAGCAGCTGCTCCAGCCTGTCACCCTGCCCCTCTCCCGCCTGCCCCCCCCGGCTCCCACGACGGCAGTCCCTACTCCACAGAGGATCTGCTCTACGACCGGGATAAAGGTGGACCCCCCAGTGTCTCTATTAACATATAACAAGAATATAAATAAGTAAAGATGTACGTTATGATGAGAGAACAAACAAAACAAGGATCATTCCCTTCAATGTTTACTTTCTGGACAATTATGATTCAGTGTACATAAATATAGAGACAATATTTATGTACACTGAATCATAATTGTCCTTCATCCATGTTCCAATATCCATATTTTCCATATTTCTTCATACATGTTCAAAGAGATCTTGCCCCCCCTTCGAGATATAGCTCATTCCTTCCGATGGAAGGCTTGACAGCGTTTGCTCTGCCCTCAAATCCATTTTAGGTCTGTTTGTATCTTTCCAAAATGCAAAATACTCTTTTTGCATCCAACAGAGTGATGTCCCCCCGATGTCCGCTCATGCTCATTGAGTAAACGCTTCTCTGGGTACAGCCCAAGTACAAACATTTTGGGATCTGATGGAATTGTTTTTAAAATCACCTTCCCTATTGTATCTCGTGGGTGCTCCCAAAAACTACTCCAAGATACAGTAATTCCTTTCGCTTCAATACACTTGATACAAACATCTGGTATGTTTTTGTCAAATCTGTTCAAGTTTCTGTAGTATAGGTTTTCATTCAGTGTAATAATCTGGGATTCACATTTCTTGTTGTTTATTGACATTGGTGCATACCATCCTCCAATTTTACTCTGTAATTTCGGACCCTTAAATCTTCTCTCCACTCACCTAATCAATTCAATGGAATTTCACTTCATTGAGATATTGATAAACTTTCAAAAACTCAAAGACCAGCAAAGTTTATATAACAAACGTGGGAGGAATAGTGTATATCTACTTTTGCTCTATCTGTCTATCTATCTATCTGTCTATCTATCTATCTGTCTATCTATCTATCTATCTATCTATCTATCTATCTATCTATCTATCTATCTATCTATCTATCTATCTATCTATCTATCTATCTATCTATCTGTCTATCTGTCTATCTGTCTATCTGTCTGTCTGTCTGCCTGTCTGTCTGCCTGTCTGTCATGCCATAACAGTGCCTTACAGTCTATTGCTGTAGGTTTCTTTAAAGTGGTGACTTTGATCAACAGCAGACTTCCAACGACCCTTCAACAACCACCACAGGCGTTTATGGCCGTTGCGTCCAATGCCATGTTCTCTGTGTTCACAGACAGTGGAAGCAGCTCACCACTGCCCAAGTTTGCCTCCTCGCCCAAACCAAACAACAGTTACATGTTTAAGCGGGAGCCACCGGAGGGCTGTGAGAAGATCAAAGCTTTTGAGGAGATGAGGTACAGACCATTTCCTCCCGTGCCGAAGTGGGGACGCGCCAATTGCGATTCACTTGATTCGTCCCCGTTTTTTTTCCCGTGAGGCGCGACCCGCTGACACTTTCTCCTTTGACTTCACCAATTTGTAGTCCATTCCCCCGCGCTTCCCTCGTTGAGACAATTTTGAAAATGGTGCTCGGCGTCAGGGAAAGAGGCACAAATGAGAAAAGGGAGGAGAACGAGGAGGTGTGAAACCGTTTTACGCCCATCCCGTCACACACTGATGGCATACACTACTGTGTATGCTTCAAATGGACCGGTGCAGATGTAGAAAGTTATGAGACTGACCATTTGGTCTCTGGTTGGAGCGAACTGAGAATCATCTGCGGCTGGTCGATGAGTGCATCTACTCCATCTAAATGACATCCATGCAGGCTCAAGAATGTCTGATCCGGTCACTGACACTTCATGTGTTTCTCCGCAGTGCCAGGCAGTCCACATCTGCATCAGTACCCCTCTTCTCCTGCCCGGACAAAAACAAGGTCAACTTCATCCCCACGGGCTCTGCGTTCTGCCCCGTCAAACTGCCCGGCTCCCTGCACCTCACCCTGGCCTCCGAGCCCGAGGAGGACGAGGAGAACGCCAGGCGGGCGCCACCTCGGACGCCCAGGGAGCCACGTTGGTGTATGGCGCCCCCACTCAGGTCTCCACCAGCACCAGCACAGACGACCCCCCTGGAGGAGGCCGGCTCGCCCTCAGAGACTGCAGAGCCCCAGACAGAGAGCCCCGCCATCAGCTAGAGCCCGGCAGGGCGGGGCCCCCGGCCCCAGGTGCTTCTCCAGGCACAGCAGCCACCATCACCACTGACTGTCCCACCGACGCTTCCCTCTGCCGGGGGGCGGGGGGGGGAGCCTCCGTCTCTCTGTGCTGTCCTCCCCTCCACATAACCCCCACACCCCCACCCCCCCATCTGCATGACGTAGCAACAATGTCCCAGATAAGCACCGCCGCCACCACAAAGACTCGCCACCTTCACGTTGCGTCCTGCATATCGTCTGACAGGTTGTTGGCAGGGAAGGACCTGATGGTTAAAGGTTACCACATGCAGGCATTGGAGGAGAGAAAGGAGCACTATGGATGGGGGGGGAGGGGCATGCATTTTAAACTGGTAGTATATTTCTGATTAAATTATGTGTTGTGTTCTCTTTCAACATTCACAGTATGAATAAGCTCTCTAAACATGTGTATATATGTATATATATGTGTATGTGTGTGTGTGTGTGTACACACATACATACACATACACACAGTATATATGTATATATATGTGTATGTGTGTGTGTGTATGTATATGTATGTATATATATATATATATGTATATGTATATATACATAGACACACACGCGCACACACACACACACAAACGTATATCTCTATGAAAAGAATGCTTGTTAAAAAAAAAAATCCAAATGTGTATTGCTGTGTTATGTACCAAACAGGAAAAAAACAGCTGTACTATTCAGGATTATGTTTACACTATCCAGGTCACGTTCTTAAATCCTCTCTGAAAATGCAATGAGGGGAATAATTAGGCAAAGAGAAGGAACAAACAAACAAAACAAGATGGCCTCAAATTGGTTGCACAGTGTCCGCGTCTGACCTTGCTTCAGGTATCTCACAATCAAGAGTCTATACTCAGGTAATTTGGAATGTATGTCCATACAAAATATCTGCAGCTCGACGAGGCAGAAACCGATTCTCTGAGTCACTTATCGCCCATCCCCCCCCCGCCCCCCCCCCCATTTCCCGGACAAATCATTCCCTTTCGCTTTCAGTTGGAGGTTGGACTCGCGACCCGAACGACACCCGGTGCTCGCGTGTCACGTAGGACTTGGGAAACGACGAGATTTCCCCGACTCCGTTGACGAGGGAGGCCAGAGGCGAGCCGTCGGGTCGGGCCGAGGCGTCGGGGGGGGGGGGGGGGGGGGGGGGGGGGGGCCTGCGGATTGGAGCTGCGGTTGTACAAACGGGTTTTTTTCCCCTGAGCTACGATTCAACAAGTTAAAAAAAACAACCCCTCTCGGTTTTTCCAAAGAAGCAGCCCGCCAACGTGCAGCCCGACCCCGTCGAGCCTTTCACCTGAGCGACACTCGAACGCTGAGGCCGATATTCACGTTTTCCCCGGAGACAGATACGACGGTAATCCGTTTTTTGAGGGGAAAAATTTTGAGTCGGAGCGCTTTCGACCGCTACGTGTGCCTGGCAGGAGGTTTCCCATTTGAACGATCTCTGATATCCCATTAGCAAAACAAATCACGCTGCATGACTTTCAAGAGACGCTTTAGAGACTCTAAAGAGACCCAAGACGCCCTGTCGCTCTTTTTGCTGCTGTCCAGGATGCTGAAGAGTGAATATCAATAATGACAGTGGGGCAAGTCTGATAAAACGGCGAGATTTCCATGGCAAGATCTGCCTTTGCCGACACATTATGATACGACATCCACCACTGTAAGCCTCTGGTTAACCAGACGCAGTGTGACTGTTGCGGCGAAGCCATGCAGTCACTCTTTTGAAGTCACGCGGCACGATTTTGATTTCGGTCGAAGAAAAAGCGAGGTGCCCCCCGTTCTGAGCTGTGGTAAATGCCCACAGTGTATTTATATTTTGACTTAAACCTAAACCTAAGGCCTCTGCGATAGCAGTTGGGCTCCGGTAAGGACAGTTAGGGTTTGCTCGCCGAACAGTTTGAAAACAAACGTTTTGAAAAAAAAACAAAAAAAAACCAACCGTAAAGAGTTTGATCCGCCGGACTTCGGACGGCTGCCCGAAGACGCTGGCGCGCGCGGCAGGTCTGCGCCCGTGACACGCCGCCCGGCTTCGACCGGCGGGCGCAATTTAAACGCCGCACTGGTCGATTTTTTTTTAATGAAGAAAAGGCCACACGCGTGTTCGTTTCCCATCCGGCCGCCTGCTCTTTTCCCTCCAATTTTACCCAATTGCTCCCCCCCTCCCCCCTCCCCCCCTCCCCTCCCCCTCCTCGACACTCAGCCCGAACGTGAAATCTGGCCGGACAAGACGGGACGTTTGTACAACTCTCAACTCTCAACCCGCGCATCCGAAACATCCACCGTTCCGATCATCCGGATGATTTCCCGCCCGTCCTCCGGGCCCGTCCTCCGAATCGACCCGACCGGGTGTAAATGACCCATGACTTTCATTTGCAAGAGTGAAGTGTAACCCACATTTGTTTTGATATCTGGTGTGCTTGTGGAATCCCTGCATTGACGCTCCATTCATGTTTTATATAATATATATGTGGCTTTTAAGGAGGCTCAATGCAATGTTGTGGTTTCTGAAGACATTTCAGCACCTTACCAAGAGCTATGGCTACCCCAATGTCCCACATATACCTGGCATTGGTTAAACTAGTTTTGTGCAATAATAGGATCAAAAAAAAAAAAAAAAGGTGTTGTTCTCCCGGATGTTGTCCGTTCTTTGACACGCGCATCTCATCTGCATTACTTTGGTTTTGAGCATGTGGGCTGGATCAGCAAGACGTTTGTTGCTAAAGCCATCAACTGATACAAAACCAGCACTGAGAGTGACCAGAGCACATCACTGGCAGGTCAGAGTGTTCATCGATTCACTACATGATACTCCCTGTGTAACCTGCAGTGTCAAAGTTCATGCACAATGGCAATAAAAACAAAACGATTGTTCGTTTCGTCCACTTTTTTTCTTTCGTTTGTGTGTGTGTGTCGGGTGGGGCGCTTGCGGGCCGAGGGGTAACCTCTCTTCCCTTGCGAGGCGAAGCCTGTGAGACGCATTCAAGAGGGCTGCGAGGGATCTGTTTGTCCTTAACGTTGTCCAGCTCGAGTGCAACACCACCACCAGGCCTCCAAGTCACCCAAGGCACCGTCCAATGGCGCGCTTCATGTGGTGCCGCGACATGCAGAGGCCTGCAGTACGGTTTGGATTCTCCAAGCTGCTCTGAGTCTGTGCCAAGCTATCCCACCAGGAGACCCAGTCCCTCAGATTCGGGTCCTGGGTAGAGGTAAGTAAGGACTCTTCCCATGTCCACGCATGTTCAGGACAGCCGTGGGACTCGCGGAGGCCCGAGTCCACCGGTTCCCCGCGCTCGGGGCACCTGTACGAGGGAAATTCCGTTAGGGAAATCGTTCAACGAATCACATTTGTGAGATGCAATGAACCACTATTCAGCATCGGCACAAAAGCTGCCGTCCGGAGAGGAAAAGTGAAGTTGCGTAATCGCGTTCCAGCTCCGAGCCGAAACGATCGGCCGCTGCCCCGGACGGCGTCCTGGCGATCTCCGTTCCGCACTCCGCGATGTTTGGCAATAACGCTGCAGGCTGTGGGGTAGGTGTCAGCGCTGTGAGCAGCGCGGCTGCTGATCGACACGTGAACCGGGCCGCGAGCCGGGCGGAAGCCAGGTTTTTACTGAAACACCTTCCGGTTTCCCTGAAGCGCCTTCTGCTTTAAATGGAACGCCCTCATGCACACCACTGAAATGCTCTCACACATATATATATGTATATAAGTGAAATGCTCTCACACATATATATATGTATATAAGTGAAATGCTCTCACACATATATATATATGTATATAAGTGAAATGCTCTCATGCACACCACTGAAATGCTCTCACATGCACATATATATAAGTGAAATGCTCTCATGCACACTGCTGAAATGTGTTCACACCCATTTCGTTTTCACGTTCCTCAACGTAGAGTCAGTGAAATGCAGAGAAAGAATAGAATGTTAAATCCCAGTGATATTATAACGTGTCTTGCAATGCAATACACTGCAAAGAGGGGGATGCCGATTAATATTATCAATGAATTATCCATTAATTGATATTCATCTCTGCAAGTATGAGCACTGATCGAATTGGTGGGGATTTAACCAGCAGTTTAATTTCAGTTTCAGAGCGTTGTGCTCGATGCGTTTCGTTATGGCAGACCAAAAGCGGATGTTTTATCTTTTTCGAAGAAGGCCGAATGAGAACGAGACACAGGGGGATAAATGGAAGGCCATGAGACGGGAAATGAATCTGATCCAGCAGATGGCAGTAGATAACCATCACAAGGCCGAGGCGGCGGCAGAAATCCTCCCGCTCGGTCGCACACATCCCCGCTCGCTTTCTGTGGAACGCGAGGCAATAAAATAATTGCAATCGTTCCCCATTAAGCCCTGTCCGAACCCATACCTGTCTGGTCTAGGCGCTGCTGGGAATGCATGCTAGAGCCGCCGAACATTATGGTAAAACACAACACGCGGTAATTCATATTTTGTCATTAAATTGGAACGGGAAATCGAAGCATTTCCCTGCCTTGACAGGGGAAATTTTACCATAAGACGCATTTCTCTTCCTAACAGGAGAAATCATTGTTGGCACTGTTTCAACCGCTAATCGGCTTTGTCACAAACTCGATTCTCTGTGCTAATCTCAACCTCCCAGCACATCCTAACTGGGCACATAGAACAAAGGTAAGACTCTTTTAAAATCAAATTACGGGGCAAAAAGCCTCTTGTAATCCTCTGTTTCCTTGCTGTCTTAGCAATGCTCCTGTTTCTCCATTCAGATGCAACCTCGCGCAAAAAGACTAATCCCCATTTATCAAGTAGAAAAAGACAATGGAACACGTGGAACGTGTGAAATAACTGCTCGTATGCGTAGGTGATGCGTTGCCCCGTTTACAGTTTGCGTTGCCCTTCACTCTGAATTAATGTGCCGGCCAATCAGGCCTTTAAATTACCAGCTAGTTAGCCGGAGTTGTCTCCAATCACAGGCCTCTCATCAGCCAATCAGTCCAGGCACAGCTTGGGGTCAAAGATACTTCCCAGCACACACACACACACACACACGCGCACACACACACACCTGCATCTGGAGAGGAGCGGAGCGTGGTGTTGTGTTGCTGCTGTCACCCGCTGCTTTTTATTCACATGCTAATGAAAACAAATTAACAGCTGAGACACACAAACCTCGGCAGATGCGTCGAACAACAGTGTTCGTGTCGCGGCTGGGGAGACGGAGGTGACCGGCTTGCCTGACCTGCTCCTCATCTCCCATTGCTCTTTGTGCTTTGCTGTACATTTTACACACACACACACACACACACACACACACACACACACACACACACACACACACACACACACACACACACACACTCACACGCGGACCTTTTCCAATGTCTTGTAAGTTTCTGTGAACGGCCCTAACCCGCAGATTCAGACAGCAAATGGTTGCTTAAATACTACATAAATCTCAGGTACTTACACCTTAACATTTCTCGTCACCAGCTACTCTTCCAGATAGAAACCTCTACCATAATTTTCACCGATGATGAAGCGGATGAACCGAGCCTTAAAAAAGAAGCTTAAACGCTAACTTTAACCTTATTAGTCGATATAGATGAAAAGAATGGGATAGAATATACTTAATTGTCCCCTAGGGAAATCTGTCATGGATTCGAGTGGTAGCTGTCCCGCAGACAATGAATAAATATACATAAAATATATCTCGCTAGACTCTTATAATATATCAAATTATTAACTCAGCCAGTGGGTTTGTGTTATTTAATTTGAGTTATCACTATTATTGATGTAGAACAATTTAATCATTTGATAGCAATAATTTGTAACTTGCTATAATTTAGGGGAAACTTTTAATGCCCTAGAATGAAATCACAGAATTATGGGCTAATAAGCGACAAAGAAAAAGTGCGGTACTAATAATGATTTGTGGGTCAGGGCTTAGCAGAATCTGTATCCGGGGCTTTGTCTGGCACGTCTCTGTCTGTCTGTCTGTCAGAGTCAGAGTCCACTGTAGCAGCGTGTGGACCATGTTTCTGTGGCTGATCCACTCTAACGGGTTTATCATCGTTTGATTAGCCATGAAACTCAGGCTGGGGCTGCCAGCAGGAGGCCACAGCGGCAGCCCAGGTGAAGCTGCGTAGAGAGGCATTCAGCTAAAGAGCTATTTCCAGAACAAAGCGCGCGCGTGCTGCCTCCAGTTTCCGCACCTCGGTGCACGGAAACCCAGACACCCAGACGACGTGCCATAAGTTTCACGGCCCTTCCTATTCAAATGAGTTTATTCCCCGTGTGGCTGTTGCCGTGCGAGCTGCGTCTAGTGTGTCACATCTGTCAAGTCTCGGGCACAATGCAGTGGGAGGTCTTTGTGAAGGTGGAGGAACTGGCGGAGAGCTGCTCGTCTCTGGGGAGCGGCCGGCAGAGTGGACGCTCTGTCACATTCAGCTCCTTTGTGCATGTGTCTGGTCTCGCAGGCCCATTGTGGAGGCTGGACAGGCTGATCCCAGCTCCACCACAATTGCGCCGCCCTCCCTTGTATGCGTGTCAGACGCCTCCTCCACCCCCAACGCACACACACACGCGCGCGCGCGCACACACACACACACACGCACTCGCACACACTCATTTCCCTGAGAGGGATTTCATTGTCTCTCCTCCCTCCTCCACCGCTTTCAAATCAGATGCCTTGAATGCTACACTGATCAAGGAAAAATAATCAACTGGCCTTTTGTTTTAGCGGCCGGTTCAACAGGAAAAAATAAACTTATGGTAATGTATCCTTATCGTGCATGCCTCAGACTCGGGGTGTGATGTGATGTGCCCTGCAGTGGTGTGGACCCGTCCAGCAGCAAGCCCCTGCTGGAGACCAGGGCCCGCAGCCAGCTGAGCCCGCTCCAGCTCCTCCTGCTGCTGCTGCTGCCACTGCCGCTACCTACAGTCAGCACCTGCTGACTAATATTAAAAATAATAATTACAATAATTATATGCCCAGACGTGAAGCAAACACAAACAGCGGCTCGATCCACGTGCCGGGATGTCGTTGTCCTCGAAGGTTTAAAAAACAAGCCGGTAATGAGCTTGGAGGCCATTTACTGACTTTAGATTTTCATTATGATAGATAGATGGATGGATGGTGAAAGGGAAGGGTGGGGGGGGGTGGCTGGACGGATGGAATACAATGTGTAGGTGAGTGTCAATGTAAACCTCGTTTCGGGGCTCCCTGTGTTTGTCGAGGCATTTCGGAGCGACAGCCAACACTTAAACGCGTTGTTGCTTGCTCCCCAGAGAGAGGCAGAGGGCATGTCCTTCCCATCCACAGGAGAGACACAAAAAAATTAAGTTTCTGCCATGCTTGAGGTGTAAAGCGCTTCATCGATTAATGCTCATTCCTTGAACGTTTCCATTTCAACCGTCAAAGCCTCGGCAGCAGCAGGGTTGCCACATAGGTAGGTATTCAGAAAAAAAAGGGACAGGACGGCAAATGTATCCGTAAAGCAAGAAGCGTTTCACTAATTAATTTAACCTTAATTGGTCCAAAAAAGTCGGATGGCATTTTTCCTCTTACGTGCTTCTTTATGAGGCACAGTTGATTTTAAGGCGTTAAGTTTAATTATCTATTAACAGAGATAAAGCAGCATCCGACCTGGCGTGCAATAAAAGCACATTCATGCATAAAACCGATGAGTTTCAGTTGTACCACGCATGATGTACACTGGCATAACACAAATTTACATTCGTGATTAACACTGGTTCTCAGCGGTGAAAGCCTGTATATGTATATTGTATATATTGTATATTGTATATATTGTAAATGAATATATGTATATATGGCATACAGTGGATACAAGTCAGCTAAATGTACTGGAAAATCAATGCACGTTTTTTTTCCTTTTCACATTCATTTTTAAATCCCTCCTTACCTTTGTTTTTTTTCTCTTTTGTCTCAATGCCCTGGATTGAGACGATGAAATGTCAGGGAGGCTGTGTAGCCTGGGTGTGTGCACGTATGACTCTCACCATGATCCCAGTGAAGCGGCAGCAGCGAGCAGCTGCTCATGCCGAAGATGTGGACAACGTTAAACAGCGCTGACAAACAGCGCTATGTGTGAGTGTGTGTGTATGTGTGTGCGTGTGTGGGTGAGAGAGACAGAAAGGGAGAGAGAGGGTCCCTGTAGGTCACAGGCCTACGGAAAGGGAGTGTTTGAACTAGAGAGTCCGGGTGATGACCCTGAAGAGAGCCTCATTTGAATGAAGCTGCTCCACAACGTGAGATTACACTCCGGGGTGTGTACAGGACACGCAGCGCTCATACACAGCCAAAGCGGCCGGGAAGATAAAGATGAGAAAACGCAGGAAAATTACAGCGCACCTCGTGCTATCGCCCCCCGGCAGAGCTGGAGGTGAGAGATAGAACCGTAGTAAAAATGCTGGGCAGAGAAGAACGACCTTTCACAACATTATCCTCAGACAGCGAGCTGGGCATCAGTATCTGTCTGCTGCACTGCGCTCCGCCCAAATGGCTGTTTTTCCTCAATGTCAGCCCAGTGAGTCTGGCTGTAAAGACAGCATGGAGAGAAGCACATCCGCCACTTGAATATGATTAAAACTGTGCTGACCAGGAGATGCAGGATTCTTTCTGCTTTTGTTGTTTTTTTTTCAAATAGCCTTGGAGGACTCCGAATAGAATACATCATTATTTCAAGGCAACCGGAGTCACCGCGCACATCCCAATCAATCAAGTAATACCCCATGCCTCTCCAGACTTCAGCCAGTATTAATTGACTGTGACTGTATTTTTCATGTTTTCATGTTTTCCTTTAATTGACTCTGTAGTGGGTGCCGGCAAAGTGTCTGCAGCGGGTGGCTCCTCATCCATTTTTCTCCGCAGTGTATGCATCTGTTGTACGCGCACGCGACGGCAAACCTAAGAGTCACTTTTACGGGGCGCGCAAACCTCTCTGAATGAATCCCGGATGAGTGGCGGAAATGATAATGATAGAATTAACATCTCTGTGCGCAAATGCCTCACATGCGCAGGCTGCCTCACGCCACCGGACTGGGTTTTATTTCTGCCAGATGCATGAAGATGACTTCATCTGGGCCTAATTAGCTGTACAATGAGACCACATAATGTACAATTACGGCGATAGCGGTGAGAGCCGCAAAAAGTGAATATTTCGTGTCTTTTTCTAATGGTCAGTCTAGATGATTTACCATTCAAACTGAGGAGCGTTCTATTATGTTTGTCGCGTCAAACACTGTAATACCCCCAAAAGCAGCATGTTCCTTTCCGAGGCTCTTAAAAAGCTACTGAAGGGCCCCTCCAACTGTCATTGAGCTGTAGAAATGAAACAGAAGATGCTACTGGCTCAGGTGAGGTATCAGTCAAAGGGAAGGCAGTGGTGTCCGTTTCTCACCTCTGCACGAACCTTCTTACGACGGAGAAAATAGTGTAAGATGGATAATTTGTTACTGTAGATAATTTGAAATGATGAACAGTTTTCCATGGAATCAGGACTGGAACTAGGTATACAGAGGTATACGGACCACTGACTTGGAATAGGCAACTCCAATTAGATGACACAAGCACATTGCTTTAAAGCACTTTATGCGATGAGGACAATTCTATCACAGCAACGCACAACTCCCGTTGCCCTCCCAGATAAACACCTGATGCGGGGGTTTGTGACTGTAAAATCCCCATCGAGAGAATAAAGCCTGTTTTCTCATTCGTCCCACTGCTGCTGCAACATTGCATCAGGTAGTTGTGTTAGTTAGCTGAGGAATTACACTGTAGCTGTGCGCGCGTGCGGGCCGGGGGAGATGGCGCCACCGTTCGGCCTCGATCACGCCAATCAGCACCAAGACGACAGCTAATGCAACAACAGCAGCATGGCTGCACCTGGATCAGCCATCAAACGGCGGCGTTGTGGGAACCGTCAGCGTCCCACTAATTCCGTGACGAATTGGAGCAATTGCGCATTTTATGGCGGCTGGAATGAGCACTGTGGTCGGAGGAGAGCACAGAGAGGAACAAACCGCTCATAAACAAGTCTTCAGTGACAGATCAGCCAATTCATGGAAATATAGCGACGCCATTACCTCCCCTTGTAAAACCAGCGATGACCTTTAAATATGTGCAAAGCCGGAGATACACACTCTGCCTCGGGAAGATTATTATAGATTCTTCAGCCCCCTTTTTTTTTTCCCCGCTATTATCGGCACTGGGAAAATTCTGCACTTTGTAGGACATTTTCTAGTGTGTGATTTTTAACTCGCTCCCCTCTGAACAGAAGCGTCGCTAAGGGCAACCACAGCCAGACTTAATTAGATATTATTAAATGGATTCACGTGTGCCGCTGAAGTCTATTGAATGTTATTGAAAGATAAATGTTTTGTCAAGATTATCGTGTAGATTTGATACCTCATTTAATAGTTGGCGGGGCAGCTGAATTTGAATGATTTCTCACTCCATCTATGTGTTTGTAGGCTATGTGGTCCGGACATTAGGCAATACTAAATACACTAAAAGTTTTTCGTAATGTGTTAAAACATCAATAAGAAAAAAAAATCCTTAATTCATGCGTTTCAAGTGTTGGGCTTTACGCTCCAGTTTCACCGCTAACAGAAACTTCACTATATGTCCACATTGCAACGCAGTCTGGAGACACCTGATGGGGGGGACTGACACTTGATGACTTTTTAAGTGTTAGATCTGAAACGCCTTGCCCCTTGGCAGTAGGGAGTTGTGACTCCAAATGTCACATACTAACAAAGTTTAAATAACTATATACGCTGTATAAAGATAGAACGCGTTCTTAAGATTCACGTAAAACAAATCCCCTTGAAAACTCTTTTTCTTTATGTTTTAAATCCAAGGTGAGCTTCTGTTGCTGTTTGCAATGTGTGAGTTCAGAACGTGGTTCTTTATACTGATGTCATACTGATTGATAGGTGCCTCGGATGTAAACGTTTAATGCATAAAATGTCTGTGTTTTTCATCGTATAAAAACTGCATGTGTTTGTCATCAAAACACGGCTTAAAGGGGACATATCGTGCTGTTCCATATTTCAGAACATATTTACAGTGTTGTAATGTCATATGTCCATGGCAAAGTGGCCTAACATGAACTATAGCGGGTGAGATTTCTGCGAGATCTGTGCAAAACCTGATGTCAGATTTTACTGTCCAATTAGGACGAGTGACAAAATAAGTCCCTCTCTCTCTCTCTCAAAATGTCTCTCTCTCTCTCTCTGAGCTTTGTCTCTCTTTTCCTGAGCCGTGTCTCTCACTTTCTCATTCTCTCCCTCTTTCACCTACGTGTGTGAGGGAGAGAGGGAGAGACACACGCGCACACGCAGCTGTGTTATTGATAAGTCATATTCTCACATAATTCTGGTGCTTTAACGCAGCGACAATGAAGCGTCAGTATATCCGAGGAGAACAGACGTGGGCACGCGCTCGCAGGAGAGCGTGTGGTCGTGTGTGTGTCTGTATGCGTGTGCAGCCGGGCAGAAGCCCAGCAAGATAAACAAGAACCAGTGGGGGATGGGGCTGTGAAACCTCGCCTGCCTATGAAGAACCCTTGACTGAGGAAGCCAGTAAGGACCCATCAGAGGGAAACAACCAGAACAAAGCGTTCCCCGGAAGTGGCTGCAATAGGTATTTTTTTCTTGACATCCATGCAAGACAACGTCAGAGTTTTTGGGCTAAAGATTGTACAGAACTACTCTGTAGGTGTTGAAAATTGTCACAGTTGTGTCACAGCCACTGCTGCGACCCCTGGAGACCCGTAGGGCCCATGGTTCTCCTCCCTGTTCCTCCCATCCCGTGGCTGATTACCTGGCGGAGGCGGAGCCGTTGGTCGCCATCACCTCCAATCGTCTGCAGTACTTGTTCCATGTCTGCTCGTCCGCTCGTCGCCAGAGAGTCCCGCGAGCCATGTGGTATTGCGCTTTTAACCAGCTGCCAGCCAGATATTCATCTCTCTCATCGACCCTGCACCTCCATCCCTCCACCCAGTCCCGCAGAAATAAATCAACTAAAAGAAACTGTCCAGCTTTCCGTGTGAGGCTCGGCTTTTTGGGGTCCCAATCCAACTCTCTCGTGACAAATTGCCCCATTTACATGAGGTCTTTAATTCAGAGTAAAAAGAATTTAATTCCAATTAAAAGCTAATTCCGCTTTAAAAAGACTGTATAAACATATAATTCAGAAGAAAATATTATTCGTAATTAAACTTAATTTAAAAATAAGTGGGTGGTTTATTACACTTTTAAATGCGAATTTTGAATGCGAATGCGAATTCTGCGAGCATGTAAACCTTTATTCCTCTTAAAGTTTGTTGAAGAGTTAGCGAAGTTTATGTATATCAGTGCAAAGCTCGTGAAATGCACAGGTTAGTTGTTGTACAAAGATGAATTTTGATTCTTCCACTCTGGGTGGAGTGGAGCAGCAGCAGGTCCAGCACAGTGTGAAGGTTGGGATCATAAATTCAACAGCTAGGACAGAGAGAGACTCTGGACCATGGGCCATCTCTCTTCTCAGGAAGTGTGATGCGTCACAAGCATCACCAGTGCTCCATGATCCCAGCCAATGCTGCCGGTTGCTCTGGAATGGTCACAATCCTCTCGTAATCCCATGAAACTTTCCTGCGGGGGTAGATATATTGATTCTGACATCTGTAAACACAATAACTAGACATATTGATGCTGGAAACGTTTTTCTGCCTCAGCTTTTCTCTCTTGTCTGTCTCATTCAGAATGTATGGGGGACAACAACATGGACATGCGCGTGCAGCTTTTCGATGACATCTGCTGTAACGGGTCTATAGGCCCTATTCTCCATGGTTACATGGGCCGGGCCATCTTGTTTATTTTGTGTTAGAACTTCCGGTGGTACGTCAGGCTCATTGATGATAATTGATATTGAGTGCCATAAAAAGTGATTTAAAATGACGAGTATTATTTGCGCAGTCCGTGGCTCCCATAACAATAGGAAGAATTCACCAGGAATGTTTTAATGACAGGAAGAGGAGTGAATGCTGTGACCTTTAACCTTTAACCGCCTCCCCAGCGTCATTGGCTGAGGACGCTTCCTCCTAAAAAGTCCTATGTCTGTTCCTTTCATTTTGTGGATGGGAAACCGACAACCCAACACCCCTGTCCCGAGAAATGGCTTGGCTACGAAGCTCAAGTGTGACGTCCGCACCGGCAACTTGCGATGATTGATGAGTGGACCCAAGTCCAAGTCTCTGTTTCCTCATTGGAATACAACTACACCCTCAGTTGTGGTCAGCAGGTCCCCAATCGTCCCTACAGAGCGGACAAATGGCCGTTTATCCCTCCTGAGACGTTTGCCAACGGTTTGCGTCCTGAAAGTTTTCTCCCATGGTCTCAAGAAACTTTGTGACCGTGGAAGACTGTGGAAGTCTTCGCAGACTTGGCTGTTGAAGGTGCGCGTTGTTTTGCCTGCCAGAACTCGGCAGATCATCTAACTCTGGACTCCCACAGGACTCCCTTCATCTCTGTCCACCAGCAGGGTTGGGGATTATGGGCATGACCATCTAGGGCAGTCATGTGACCACAGCTCCATGTGACTGTCTCAGCTGTGACTGTCTCAGCAATGGCAGAACATACACCATTCAGTTTCCATATCCATTGGACACCACTGGAACATGTTCAAGGCTTTGACAAAGACACAGTGGGTCAGTGAATAGCGCATATCTTCATATCTGAGACAGACCGAGGGCCTTTCTGTGTGGAGCATGTACTCCCTGTGTGTGCTTGAGTTTTCTCTTGGAATTCCAGCTTACCCTACAGTTAGAAAACATACATTACGGTCCAATGGAAACTCTTAGTAGCTTTGGACGAGCCCAGGGTGTATTCTCTGCCTTCACACTAAAGCCACGTTTCCACTACAGGAACTTGCCCCACAGGGACATTTACAGGAAGTTTTACAAGGACTGAGTCTCTGCTCTGGGGCAGGTACTTAGATAGGTCCAGAAACCAGAAAGGTGGCAACTGCCTCATCTTTTTCCATGTTTACCGCCTCCCTTCTTGCTGTTTTTTCAGTAATGAAAACACACGAGTCTGATTGCGAGTTTTGATTGCCGCGTTCAAAACTTGTTACATCACTGTAACAAGGATTGAGGGGTCCGATCCTTTTTGTGGAGACACAACCATGGAGAGTGCAAGTGAGAAGAACGGTCCCTGTAAAGTTCCTGTCCCATGTATTTACCAGGAACTCCCACAGTGTAAACAAGGAAACGCAAACACACACACACACACACACAACAGATAAGGCTGCGATGAGATGACTGTTATATTTGATCATGTACACAAGACTTGTAGACATGTATCAGTATTTAGTTTCAGTAACATCTCCAAGCCAACAAAACCCAGCAGAGCTGGATCAGCTCGGCGAACCAGTGCGCCTTGCCTGTAATTTGGACAGGAGGAGAGGAGAGGAAAATAAGTCAGACACAGGATCATAAACAAGCATAGAGTGTTTCAGCCTGATGTGGACCCCCCGTCTCCTCAGGAGCCAATCAGGAGCTCTATTTTTAGAGCCTGTGAGTGCAGCGCAGTTCAGCAGCAGATGGTATTTGAGAGGGAGTGGGGCGCAATTTACAGTAAACAGATTTTTTATCCTTGGCAGGTCATGGAGAGAGCTACAACAGTATGGCAATTTAATAAGAGTGCTCAAACAAACTCTGGCAGGACAAGAATTCAGTGTGAGAGAGTGTAACCTCAGCCTCTGCACTCTGGCAGAGCATGTAGATTTGGAAGCAGGTGGTTGAAGAAGCTGGGAACTATAGGAGGAAAACATTCTTCAGCTAGCATAGTAAGACATTTTAAAAAGTCCACTCGGAGGGGCCAGGCTTTTGCACTTGTGTCAGTACAAAAGCCTGATGTGGCGCAGTTTGGATCACTGTTATCTCACAATGGCGAGGGTTCTGTCACAACGAGAGCAAACCTGAGCAAAAGTCCGACTGATCTTTCAAAGGACATGAATGTTCCATGACGCTGCGACAGCAATGAATGCGTCATTATTTTAGCAACAACGATTACTGGAGCTTCAAGTGTAAGGCCAAGTCACACGCTAAGTCTGGCTTCCCATAAGGATTATTTCCGTCTGAGCATCTTCCTCACTCTGCCCTGCAGTGCAGCCACACTGAAAGAGCTTTCACTGCAGGCCACCCCTGGAGCTGTAGCTCTGCCTGCACCATATCAACAGAGGACCACAGTGATAACTTTATTTTATTAACCCGTACCCTGACCCTACAGTCAACCCCCCACTTCTCAACCCCCCACTATATATCAGTGTAACCCTGCTGGAAACAGTTGTTTGTTAATGAACAGCAAAGTGTTTGGCGCACAGACGGGATGATGAGGGTGGGGGTAAGGGTGTGTGTGTGTGTGTGTGTGTTTATCTGTGTGTGCTGGGAGGTGTAAATGATGTGCGTGTCCTTGGAGGATTGAGAAGAATGGCAAGGGTTGGTGTGCAGTGCTTAGCAGCAGCTTCCTCTCAAGTGGATGCTTTATGAGACAGAGAGACGCAGTGTGTATATGAGCTGACCCCAGCCACCAGACCCCCCCACCTCCCTATACCCCCTCCCCCCACACACACACACAGAGCTACACATTCATCAGTCAGGAACGGTGTGTGTGCGCCTGTGATACAGTTTACTGCTGATACGTGCTCTTCAGATGGTGAATTTACAGGCGTGATTAAACATGTTTCATGGAAAATAAGAACAGAGTTGAGCATAGTGGGAAAAAAAATCACAGTGTTTTCCTCATGAAATGGTGCTGGAGATAGAGGAAAGCTTGCAGAAGCAGATAACGTGAGCAGAATATAATTTTCCATCATCTTATCCACTCCTTTATAGGGTCTTTCACTGGTTGAGGTGTTTTGGAGGCACTGTATATGGGCTGATAATTTTCAGAGGGGAGACAATTCTCAGTTAAAGCTCACTGGTGGGTGATGTCTGTATGAATTACACCTTCCATAAAGCTGTAATAGGAAGGACAATCAGCAGCTTGTATCTGTGCAGCCTTGCAGGGTATTTACCTTTTTATGTGGGTGTAAATTTGACATGTGCCAAGGACAAGCCTCTCTCCAGATGTCTTCCCTTTTTGTACAAGTTCATAGGGCCACAAATGGCTCAAACCGAGGGCCACATTGGTATAAATCTGGAAGATTGGCCTAAACGTGATTAAAAATCCACATTTTCTCTAAATGGTCCAAGCCAAACGGGCACGATAAATGCATTTCATTAGCCCATTAAGTCCCTGAGTAGTACAAAATAATTTAAACAAATTAAATGGCATTTGAATAATAAAATACAAAGAATAAAAGAAAAAAAAAATAGAAAAAAGAAAAGAATAAAATACATGCCCATTATAAGACAATTTCTTTGTAAATTTTAATTCAACTTTTTTGGTTCCGATGTTTTTAACGCATTCATTGTGTGGCATATGAACAGTGGCATACAAATGAATGTCCCTTGCTTTTCCATGCCTAAACATGCGATGGACAAAATAGCCTGTTATTACGTAATTAAACAAATGTGTTCCTCTGTGAGCATTTGAAAACTAACAGATGTACAGAGTGTGAGAGGAAAATCCTTGCAATGGATGTATCTTAAGTATGAAGCAATCAGTCCGAGAGCTCTGATTGCCGCTTGTTAGATTTGTCATAACAGCTGCAGGTACAGAAACAGACTGAATTATAGGTTGTTGGTCTGATGAAAGACAGCACAGAGGTGGTGAATATTTATGGCTCCTATCTGACATGCCGTGGACTGTTACTGTATGCATGCACTGTATGGGCAATGGATTTCTAAAACTTGGATTTACACACGGATTGAAGTTGATTAAAGAGTATTTTTGGGCACTGTCTGAGACAAGCTGCCACTCACTCATAGACTAAAGCACCAGCTGAAGCCGGTTAACTAAAACTCTGGAAAAAATACATTCAGAGCACATATGTCTGAGGGGGAAAAATACATTTTGAACTGTGAAAGTACCTAAAGGGTATGGAGACACCACACTAGTTCCTTTCACTTTCCTACATTTACAAATCATCAAATACATGATAATAAACTGTTTATAAATGAAGGATATGTGTGCTCTCCGGCATGTAAGAATGGATCATTCTATCAAGGAAGGCACCATAATCCACTTACTGTCCTGTCTAGAACATCTTCAGAGAAAGCCAGTGTTCAGAACGTTGGCGTTACTGGGAATATTACATTTGACGCTGACATTTCAGCGTTTCGAGCAATAATCTGTTTTTAGAAAAAAAAAATCACATCATTTTCTGACGCATTCACGTTGCAAGTGCAACTGCTGCAGTCCCGGCGAGCAACCTCAGAGGTTTATTCAAACAAGAACTGAAGAAACACGACGTAATGTGTGCGGGGTGCCACACGCCACAGAGCACGCCGATGCCCCTCCAGACAGCAGCCTCTCGGCGACGCCGCTGTATATGAGTAAAGCCTGAAAAGGTCATCAAACACCCTCACATCCAGCAATTAAAACGGGGAAAACAGAACAAGAACCTACTCTAATCTTTCGCTAAATGTCAGAGTGGAAGCAAATCACAGCTCAAAGCCGGCGTGCATTTATTCGCCGGCCCGCCCGCAACAGGGTGGGATCCGAGTGCGGCGCTCACAGCACGTGCGGCGAGGTGCCGCATCCTCCAGCGCACTGGCTCTGAAGTGTCAGGTCCAGCTGTGCCTCCCTTTTATTGCCGTGACTCAAGTTCAGCGGATCGCGCTCTAACGAGGGGGATTAGTGGCCTATGGATCGCAGCGTCACCCTGTTCTCCTTGTACGTCACGTTGGTTTCAAATCAAGACGTCATCTCCAAAAAGAAGAGGGAAAAGGATGATTCGTCTCTCTGCGCATGGACCCCATCGTGGGTTTCTACACGAAGGTTGCTGAGAGTTGCTCTTTTTAAAGCCGCTCTCGTACTTTGCGCTACGGTATGGGGGTATAGACGTAAAACCAAGCCAACATGTTGCGCCGTAAACAAAAAATGCTAATTGCAAGCACATGCCCCGTGAGAACTAATTTGAGCACATTCACTCTCTTGGAGACGCCTGAATGGCAACACTGACAACAGGTTGTGTACTCCAACGGGCACATTGTCCACAGTATGTTCAGCATAATGTGCCCAGAAGGCTCTGGCGAGCCTTTGTACTTGTCTTTTAATTTTTGTCGAAATGGCCTAAGCCGCTTGGAATTGGAATTGAGGCAACAATATTAAAAAAAAAAAAAAAAAATCACAGACCTGCTTAGTGGGATAGAGCAGGACTTACTTCCAATGTACAGAATTGTGGATGTACAAATCCTTTGGTTGTTCTGCAAGCTGGATTATAACTTGAATGGACAAAGCCCTCCCCCATTGAGTGAAAGCATGACAAAAAAAAGGGAGACAAATGCTTTAGTGAATATCCAATTTGAAGAAGGTATGCGCAAGCCTACGGACTGACTGACAAGAGGTGAAAATGGGTCCGTCACTCTCCCCCCACTAAATGATTTACTGGGAAGAGTGGACTGAGCAGCCGCCTGCCAAAACCCACATCATAATCACATCTCCAACACCAAAACACATCTGCCACCATCAATCCGACACCAACTGCAGTTTGTTTCCTCGTAAATTGCCACTAAATGACTCCACTGTGTTTGCGGCCAGCACGGATTTGAGTGTGCTCGCTGCCTTCCCCAGCCTGTCTCCCCGCTCAGGCGGGAACCTCCGGGAGTGTCACAGCGTTCAGCTTTATGCAGCCGTAGCGTCTCAGACAATGTCACCCGCGACTGTTGTTCTCTGGTGTGTGTGCGCGCGCGCGCGTCTTCACTTCGCCGACGCCGCATGTCACCTGCACTGTGCAGGTTGATTGGCGGACAGTTTGAATGATAAATAAGCAAGAACCCCTACAAACTGTGTTTTTGCCATTGTCATCTTGTCTCTCATCACATGGGAATAGCATTCTGACGAGAAGACTCAGACCTGTGAGTTGTTCAGTTGTCTTCTTTCCAATTTAAAACTGAACGGGCTGAAGACTCACAAAATGGTCTCTGATATGTACATCTCTGATATGTGCATCATTTAGTATCTCTGATATGTATCATTTAGTTGAATCATCATTACACCTCTCAAACGAACGGCCTCATCAAGGCATGAATTACATTTACATTCCATGCTAATTGAAGTTATAACGCCACCAATGGCGCAATTTAACGAATATGGTGCGTTTTGTATCCATCTCTCCTCGTGAGGCGTATTTCATCTACCAGGTCAAAAAAAAAATAACGTTTTTAAATCTTTCATTTTAACGACTTCACAAAAAAAACAACAAAAAGTTTCTTGCAAATTATTTGGTTTTTGTTGACACCACCATTTTATCATGTCCTCCATGGCTTTTGATCTTTTTGAACTTTTTTCAAAATGAACTGATAATTACTCAGTGCAATCTCATGTTTTTGTGTCCGAGTGACCCCTCAAATTTATATGCGATTATATTATGTGATTATTTGTTGTTGAAGTTGCCTTTATTTTTAATTTGGTTTCTCATAGACCTGATCCAACAAGCAAGTTACATGATGTGGCCTCTTGGAATGCCAGCCTTGATTTCAGAGCCGCACGGGTGGAGCATTGTTATTCGGACGCGCTGCCTCCTGCCTCTCCTTCTCCAGTGCAGGGGGGGCATCTAATTAATTAGAAAATATTCGTTCATTTTTCAATACGTTTCAGGAGCACATTAAGACGGATTCCGTTGTGTACATAGAGGCGTTAAAGAAAAACACTGGTCATAATTTTGAAAAAAAGAAAAAAAAAGCCTAATGCTTAATGGGATGGGAAAATATGTTTTTTCTGATAGATGGAAACATCTTTAATGCATTGAAAATACACGTGAAAATGTAAAATTCCAATTTGAAGCATTCTCTCAATCATACAGTGAGTGATGGGATGACAGTGATGCTGACCAATGTTGGTATTGCTTATTGTTGTAGTGCGGTGGTTATCATCTTTACAACTGAAAGGTCCTTAGATTCATAATTGGATGGAATCATGTTCTTGTACTGCCTCTCCCCGTGCCTGTTTCATCATCAAAGCAAATTCCTTATCTAACCAGTTACTTCACAATTAATGTGACCACAGCTGGGATTCTTATTCCGATCGATGAAACTGCTCTCTTCAACTGAAAGCCACGTGACGTGACCGTTCGAGGCTTTGCAAATGGCCCAGGTACTGCGGTGCTCAGGGACTGTACCATGGATGTGAGGACACAACAAAGCGAGCGCCGCTTCCATCCGCCGCTGCGAGCTGGTTGTTAACCAGAGCTCCTCCGCTTATTGTTCTCCTCGTCGGGAGCTGTTTAGTATGCTGCGGCTGTAAATGGGAAATTGGCGGGGCACTGGGTGGCAGAGCCGGCCACTCTGTCATTAATGTGCCCATTGCCGTTATCATACGCCTAATGGCATCGCTCTCAGATGGCATGCTGGGAGCTCGACCGCAGGGAGCCCGACACAAACGTCTGCGGGCGTCAGCGCCTCTTGTCATCAATTTTGCACGTCTCCTCACCAAAAATCTGAGGCCTCCAGATAATGTCTTTCACGGTTCAGCAGTCTTACAGGGTTTCCCTCCTGCCTGGCCCTGAAATGGGCAAATTAATAGTTCCTTTGAAACAAATTGGAATTATACCCCTCGATGCCTTAATGTCAGAACGCGTTGACGTCCTGGATCTGACTGGTGATGGAACGTTAAGATCTGTGAAACACTGGAGAGGAGGACAGTGTGAGGGGGTGTAAAGATATGCAGGGACCCCCCACTCTCACCTCAAAACCCCACTACTACTGAGTTAATTCTCAGCATTGAGAGGGAAACTGGAGCCCGGAGAATCCCATCACATTATCCACATTATCCAAAATTGCCTGATTTTTTTCTAATCATTTTTAGAGCAGTGTTTATGTGAGGACAAAACTTGTTGAGGAATGAGTCTCCAACACGTGATGTATATATATACATATATATATATATATATATATATATATATATATATATATACATATATATATATATATACATACATATATATATATATATAAATACACACACACACACACAGACACACACTATAATATATTAATAAAAGAATTCACTCACCTGCCTTGACTCCCTTATGAACTTACGCGTTTGTCTCCACTCTAATTCATCCCAAAGGTGTTTTATAGGGTTGACATCAAGACTCCAGTCAAGTCAATCCAGACCAAAGTGTCTCATCCTTGTCCTCATGGACCTTGCTATGTGCAGTGGCGCACAGTTGTGTTGGAGCCCATGCAGTATGGACCGTTGAACTGTCCATCTCTTGATATGCTGAAGCTTTCAGGCTCCCTTTCACTGTTTCTTAGGGGCCGGGCCCGGCTCCGCACGCCCATCCCTGCCACACCTTAACCCACCGCTCCGACAAACTTTACACTTGGCACGATGCAGTCAGACACGAAACCGTCCTCCTGGCAACCGCCACACCCAAGACCAGTCCATTAGATTGCCAGATGGAAAAACCCCGCTGGGCGCTTGGCCCCCCGTCAGCAAGTGGGTGTGCAGCAGGTGCAGAGGATTTTGGGACCCTGGTCACCGTTTGCCGCTGGGGGCGATCGGTTCCTGCCTGCTGCCCACTGTTCCCCTGGGTACTGGCAGCAAACTTACCGAGGCTCTTTTCTGCAGAAGGGGGGGGGGGGGCATGACTTGGCCAGGTGCACCTGGCCCTGGAAATCGGAAATCATCAGGTTCTGCGAGGGCTGTGCTCACTCCAGTGCCTTGGCCTAAGGCCTTGCTGCCATCTGAGACTTTGTGTAGGGCGATCACGACTCCCACCCATGTTGGTATCCTTTAAAATCTGTATATATGTATGTGTGTATGTATGTATGCCCCTGCAAACAGGCACGCACCTTTTCATCCATCTGCCTCAGCTTGCTCCAGCTGCCAAGTGTTCTATGTTGTGTTGATGATATTTCCATTTCAAACTATACTACACCACACTACACCATACCATACCATACCATACCATACCATACCATACCATACCATGCCATACCATACCATACCATACCATGCCATATTGTGGTTGTTCAGCTTCAACTTCCAGTTCATGGCAATGTTACCTCAATGTTACCTGAGCAAGGCAATGTGGTCGTCTATGAAGATCAATGGCATGATCCTAGCCCGGTGCAGCTTACATGTTGAATTATCCATGGGCAAGATACTGAACCCAAAATGTGCTCTGATGTTGTGTCATCAGGTGGGAATGGTCAAAGCAGATGGACTGTGGAGGGTAGCTCTGAGACGGTGAGAAAACCTCAGACAGACTCAGAAGGGGCAGTTTTCTGCCCACTACTGGTTGCAATAAATGTGTGTGTATAGGACTGAATCAGTAATAATATGAGATTGTTCGGATTCATGCTCCCAGGTCCCGGGTCCAGTGGACGCATTGGAACACAACCACAGTAGCAGTAGTAGATGGAGGCTTAGATGGAGGCTTAGTTGGACCTTTACCTTGGGCCAGTTGAATGTTTTTGCTGTTATATGCTTGTTGTATTGACGGTGGTGTTGTTTCTGCTACTGCCATCACCGTCCCTCTCTCCTCTCTCTTCCTGCTGTGATGCTGTCGTTGCTGTCTGTTGTTCCTGGTCTGGTCAAAACAGACAGCGGTCCAGCTCGCTCAACCCGTCCAGGGCTGTCGCAGATATCATCTATAAAACACATTTTATCAAGAGACTTTTTTTCTCCCATGAAACTGGTGAAGAATATAGAACTGCACCTCTTGTAGAAAAAACGTTGGCATGCAGTGCGGTTCTGTACAGAGAATACCTCTCCGCTGCTCTGGAGTCCAGTGACATGTGTGCTTCATTTCACTGCATCCAAGGCTTTACATTGTACTTGTTGACGTATGGCTTGGATGCAGCTGCTCAGCCATGGGAACCGATTCCATGAGCCAATCTGAAGGTCACATGTAGTGTGGAAGTCTGCGGCGATTGACTCTGCAGAAAGTCGCCAACCGCTGCGCACTACGTGCCTCAGCATCCACTGACCCTGCTCTGTCATTTTACGTGGGGCTGGGTTGTTGGCATTCCCAATCACTTCCACTGCTATAAGACCACCGACAGTTGCCCGAGGCGTATCTGGGAGTGAGGAAATTTCTCTATTTCGTATTTGTCTCCATCTTGTTTTAGGCGTGAGTGAAGGAATGTGTCATCAAACAGCTGGCAACTTGCAGATGTGTGGCAAAATGCCATACGTTTACTGGTTTAATTTTTGAACTTCCCTTTGGAGACGAATTAAGTGCTACCTATCTGTCTATCCATCTATCTACAGTGAATACGATTATTTATATGTCTGCGTTATGAGAGCTCTGTTAACATGTTAATGTCTTATTCAGAATATCCTCCTCCTCCAATCAATGTACCCCCATGTGTTGTGAGTAAGAGAGAAAGCACAGTGTGTACTACGTACGTAATGCACTACATTTTATGTGCTACATCTTATATGAAAATTGCTATGCAAATAAAGTCTGATTGATTGAATTGTGCGACCTTCATTCACAGACTTACATTTGACATTGGTTATATCTACAACTTACTATGTAGCTGTGATTCATAAAAAGCTGCACTTTCTTACTGCAAAGTGACTATGAGGACCGGACTCAAATGTAATGTAAGTGTCCCAAAGCGCTGGTTGTACCCCACCAGAGACACTGAGCGTTCCAGAAAGCCTGTTGTTGTCATGGGTTTACCAGAAGAAAAAAGAAAAAATCACCTACTAACTTTATATGTTACTACTTCACTACTGTTTGTCAGAAAACTGTCACAGTGACTTAATTCCCATATCATCAAAGACTCTGAGTGATCCGTGGCCAAATCTGATGATATAGGAGCTTTGATGAACTGACGCAATAGATGTCATAATCAAAATCAAGCATATTTAGACAACGTATTTAGACATTTTAACTGATTATTTGACTAGGACCATACTCTACTCTACTCTACTCTACTCTACTCTACTCTACTCTACTCTACTCTACGCGACTGCCTCCAGAGCTTCAATCAACTGTTGGTTTCTAAGCTTTGCAGGCAAGTGTGTTGGCAAAGTTTGATGGTGTCAGTGTGGATCGCAGACTCCCAACAGCGCATGGAACCATCTGGCTAAGAACCCCAAAAGAATTCTGCTATGTGGGGGAAAAAAAACCTCACACGTGAGCGGACGCCCCTTCTAAACATGGCAGATTTTTAAAATTTTTTTTATTACAAATCCAATGACAATATAGATTGTTATGTAGCACTTCGAGGTACTGTAAATCAGAGACTTTAAAAGAGTCAAACGAAAAGAAAACTTTACAGAAGTGTAAATTCATACATGTGAAAATAAGTACATATTTAATAGGCGGGGTGGGGGTGGGGGGGGGTTGGTGGGGTGTGGGGGGGGGGGGTAAAAAGGTATGCATGAAATATAAAAATAAAATCCTCCAGTCGGATGTCGAGTCATGGACATAGGGGACAGGACGGTCACTCTTTTAGTATTCAGCTCATTACGAAGACACTGAGGGTGGCCTGTGAACACGTTGATCGTTAGTGTATGAAAATAGATTACACAGAAAGAATCATAAAGACATCAGGAAACTGGGAGATCCACTGTCTGTCTGTCTGTCTGTTCTGCCCTGTCCACAAAAAGTACAAACTCTACCCTTAAGTCTAAAGATATTGCCTTTAAAACGGTGTTTTTTTTTTTCTAAAATACTCCTCTGCTGGCTTGACTATTTCGATGTGGATGCCATCGGCTGGCCGTCTACGAGAGCTCGGGGAGCCTGTGGAAAGGTACATGTGCTGCCGTCCGAAGTGGAAATGCCGGGAGCGGAGGTGGAGCCGCGCCGGAGCGGCGGCGCGTTCGTCCGCGCCGGGCTCAGTTCGGAATCTCCGGGTCCGCCGTCTCCTCCTTCACGGAGGCGATGGGGGTCTCTGCTCGCTGCCGCTGCTCCTCCTCTTCCTCCTGCGGACGCAGCGCACATCCGACGGTCAGACGCGTCGTGCCGGCAGCAGGGCAACCCGGTCGGGACGCATTTGTCCCGAGATGTGGTTTGAAGCGGCAACCGAAACCAGAAAAAGCGGCGGGAGGGGAGGGACTAACATTCGGACGGATGGAAGAACAGCCAAAGCGGCAAGAGACTCGGCCAATGGCGAGCTCTCAGGTGATCGCAGATTAGCTGCAGATGCTTTTCCGGGCAGCCCTAGAACACCGGGTTCAAGCCGCAACTCGGTCCTCCATTCACCTCATCGACCTTGAGCGATCTTTTCTCCGCTCCACACTTTCCGCTTCACACAGAGGCTGAAGCCGTGAAGTGGAGACTTCACGGCTTCAGGACGCAGCCTCCTTTTGATCGCCGTACGAAACAACGCGCCGGCTTGCTCTCGTACGGCCCACGCCTGCGCCTGGTGGGCTTCCGCGATCGACAGACGGCTTCCAAACGGGCTTAAAGGCAACGCGGGGGGGGGGGGGCGGGGGGCGAGGGGGGACGGAGGGCGAGCGGCCAGCTGATTTAGCCAGGCGGGCAAAGCGAAAGTGACAGCGGCGCGGGCCGCGGCGGTGATTAAACGACTCTGACAGGTGCAATTACCCCCCCACGCCCTCCGGGGGTTAACGAGCAGGTCTCGGCGGCGGGACGCGCGACCTCCGGGTCGCGGACCGCGACCCGCCGGGCCTCGCGGGCCCGCGTGCCCCCGGCTGAGCGGCGGCCGAGCCCGACATTAGCCGGGGGCCCTAATTCGCCGTCAGTCAAGCCCATAGTTTTACTGGCGGACGCGTGTTTTAAGATCGAGCTGTGCGAGCGGCGCGAGGTACACAGAGACAGGAATATATACATATATATATATATAACCACGCTGGACGCGAGCCAGTGATGGGACCACCCAGCCGCCTGGCCAACCAGCCGCCTGATGAAATCTCTGCACATCTTTCGCACGCTTTCGCACCAGGCCAAAAAGACGCAAGGCCGGACGCGTGTTCAACATCTCCGCGGGCCTGCACTACGCCACACGCCAGCCTGACGGTGGTGAAACGCTTGACTCCGAGCCCATCTTTGCTTTCCGACTGTCTCGTAACTGGGGGAAACACGTCACACTGCAGTTGTAGTTTGTATGTAGCATCTAGGAGCTTTGTGATCGGTCACCTATCAATGCGAATGATCCCGGCATCGCCGACTCGAAAATATTCGGCTGGTCATCGCCGCGGGTCGTACTGCGCATGGCCCGACCGACACGACCCTGCTGCAGGTCTGATGCACGGGGATCTGTGGCGTGACATCGCCCGGGACGGCGCGAGGAGGAACTCCAGCACCACTTCCTGGACCTCGGTGTCGGTAAATCAGTGTCGAGGGTGCGTGGAGCTGTTTGTAGCAGTCGTGGGAGCACGTGTAGGGACGGTAAATTGAGGACGGGGTTAACGCACAAGACAGACGATGTATCATCTCCTCACGAACGGGGGACTCTGCGAGCGTCCTGATATGCAGCCTCCCCCCGGAGAAAAATGCGCTACTTTTTTCCTGAACTCTGGACACTCCGGGCTGCAGCTCCGCGGGGCCGACATAAATCTGGCGGTGGGGCGACACCTCATGAACTCCGCCATCGTATACATTGGTGCCATCCACCAAATCTCCCTGACAAGCCTGCCAATTTTCCAATTACCTGTGGCGCCATCCGTTATCGGAGGGCCAGTCAGCTCTTAAATGGGAAACAAGAGGAGGGGAGGGGCTAGGGCATGCTAACTATCTCATAAAGCCAGAGATGTGACCACCACCCCTCCACCCTCCACCCTCCCAAACCACACACACACACACACACACTACTGTTGATTTACTGTGTCCCTGGGGAGAGGGGTGACACCTCCTGGCCTCTCAGGGCCTCCACAGGAGTTCTCCCGTGCTCTTCATCGCCCACAACTCCGGCCTCTCAGCCACCCATCACTCCGTAGTCCGCCTGAGGGAGAACAGAGGGGCTCCACGGCCCCGCAGTAGCTGTAATCTTTGCTGCTACTGTAACCCCGCTGCCCATTTGTCCACACATGCCCCCCCTCCCCCTCCCCCCCCACCCCTTACGTCGTGTTCTCCTCTTCGCCACCCTTTGGATGCGATGCTTCCACTAAAAAAACGCCTCACATTACAGCCCGCGCCCCATTCATCTGCTCCTGTGGTCGAGCCGCTGCAGCGAGGTACGGAAATTGCCTCGCGTGGCGTGAGATTTGAGGCATCAGAGAGAGACGAGGGAGACAAGCTATTAATCATATTTGAAATGAACAAATCGCGTAAGGAGGACGTGAAGGGTTGTTTGGGGGGGGAGGGGAGGGGAGGGGGGGGGGGGGGGTCCAGTTAGAAGGCGCATGTGTCTAACAACATAGCAAAGATGTCGCACGAGGCTCCTTCATGTGCGATAGTGTTACTGAGCGCTGCTGAAATGGGGAGGGAAACGTGATCTGAACCACTTGCCAAATGGGAAGACTGCATTCACTGGCAAAATAAAAGAAAAAAAGAAAATTGAAAAATAACATTATCTTTTTTGTGCCATAAAATCTAGCGGCCACAAAGCAGAACTAAGAAATGTGGCTGTGGAATAAAACTGTGAGACCCATTCAGTCCTGCTTTAGCTCAACTTTGAATCTTTGAATCTGGACAGAGCCAAATTCAGGCTTTACAGGAACTACTTGATGCTTGTTCAAAAACACAAAACAATAATAACAACAACAGTGACACAAAAGCACTAGTTCTCCACAAATAAGCCTCATCTAGAGCAGCGAGCAATACGCATTTGTCACTCACAGTATTACAGTGATTGACAGTGAAAGACATGGAGTCCGTTGTGCTCATTTAACAATAAATACAGTAAGACACAGAGGAGTACAATTTTTGCTTAAATCCATACACGTGTCATTTGGTCAACACACGTAATTAACGATCTACAAAATCAAAACTGTCAAGATCCTGCTTCATCCTTGTTTTCTTGAGAGAAGACTTTGCTCTTTATTGCTGCATTACCGACACAGGCATGTTTTGAGGGGCAGCTGTAGCCAGTGATCCAGAGAAGCGGGACAGAGGGGAGGCAGCCCCGTTCCGCCTCCCACCGCTAAGCCTGCCCCACTCAGCCTCCCCCACGCTCCCTCACTGGGCACCGCTCGAGCCGCATTTGCATCCGTGGCCCCCCCCCGTTCCAGACGTTTGCTTTGTGGTGAGCGAGGCGGAGGCAGACGCTTTCCCCCACGCGACGCGCCCGCGGGAGCCGATGGCTCCGGCATTGTGGGACATCTCCATCGGCTCCCTCCGGGGGGAGACGCGGAAGGGGAGAGGAGGAACAGAGGGGAAGAGGAGAGGAGGGGGGAAAAAGAGCGAGGAGGCCGGCATTTGTTTGCACTGTTCGCTTTCCATAGGCTGGCAGGCCCTCCGGGCGCCAACACATACATGTATGATAATGAAATGCCACGTTTTTTCCACCCGCTTTGCGGTGGGTGTCTTAAAGGGCAGCCTGACGCCGTCGTGACAGGGACGGGGGGGAGAGGGAGAGAGAGAGGGAGAGGGAGGGAGAGGAGGAGGACGAGAGCTCAGACTGAGCCCTAGGTGGCAACAAAGACCAGCGGAGCTCTGACGCTGCTCGGTCTGGCGCCATGAACTGCACACCTAAACACATGCGAGCACGCACACACACACACACACACGCGCAGAAAAAGAGAGAGAGAGAGAGAGAGAGAGAGAGCGATCTGCCAGTCACGCGGCCTGTGCAATCAGCCTAATAAAGTTGGATTAGACGTGCGCACTGTGAAGGAATCACAATGGTCAACACAGCATGTACTTTAATAAGCCGCGGCTTCCTTTATCAAGCCCGCGCAGCTCTCAGAAGAATTAGCGGCTAATTGGAGGCCACAGATTGTCTCGCGTCGCCCCGCTTCCGCCGTGTTTACTCGCGAACGCGGCTTTACAGCGGAGGTGCACGAAGGGGAGTCCAGACCCTGGACTTTTCCGACGGCGATGGGGTGGATGGCACCGACCGAGACCCTCATCCGGGGGGGATGCGGAGAATCTCGAACAAGCCGCATCAATGTAATATGTGTGTAACAATAGTCCCAGTGTAAATGCCTGTGCCTGGCCGCAAACACTGAGGGGAGGGAGAGCATGGTTAGCTGGTAAGCTAAGTTAGCTGGTAAGCTAAGGGAGAGCATGGTTAGCTGGTAAGCTTTCGTTAAAACAAAAACAAAAACAAAAACCCCTAAACCCCCCAAAAACAAACAAACAAAAAAAAACCAATGTTAACGCTCATCCGGCGTGAAGCGAAACTGTCGCGTAATTAAGTATGCATTAAGAGTCATTTTGGTGACCTGCAGTGTGCCAGCGTCGACCGAGAGGCTGAGAAAAGGTTGGGAAAATAGCCCGACGTTCGTTTGCAAAACAGACCCTGCAAAACAAACTGTTTGCCGAGACAACCTCGTCGGCCGCGTCGTCGTCTTTTTTTTCATGTGAAACCCAAATGAAATTTGGCGGGAAAATCGCGACGGAAAGTGAAGAGTGAAGATCTCCGCTAAATCGCGAGGAGCTACGCAACCTATTGCACATTGAGGTCAATATTACGAAACGCCTCTTGTATATTAATCCATGTGCGACACCAGTGTTACGGGGGTATTTCCTTTTCTTGAGCTTGTTCCATTCAGTGTGCTAATTCACCAATCAACTGATCAATAGCGGACGGTGTTTCATGTCAGGCTGCCAAAAATTCAAAGCACAAACACAGTAGCGCAGATGGAGTGCGGAATGCCATTTTTCCCGCTCCCTTTCACCTCGACAGCTTCCGATGCTGAAACTGTCAGTGTGTTTTTTTTAAATCACCGTTTAAGGCTCAAGAAACCCAATTCACGCGACTCAATCGCGTTCACGTTTGTCACGCGTGCGGCGCAGCGTTGAAATCGTATTTCTGTTTCGAAATCCCCAGCCTCGTCAACAGTGCCCGAGTTCACCGGGCGTGTTAACTTGATGCGTCAACTATAGGGGCGATTTTGCACAAGCTGTGGTCGCAAAAGGACCTGGGCTCACGTTCGGGGCCTTCCCGGCCTGCAGAGGTGCATTAAAACCCGCCACTGTTCAACTGCATCCATAACTCCAGAAATACGCAGTTAGTTCTAGTAGGATTTTTTTTAAAAATTCCGATCAGAAATCACACAATAAACCAGGAAGCTCACATGAATCACTTCCAAGAAATATTCATTTATCTTAATTTGGCCATTTTACTGTGCGGCCGTTCACTGTCACCTCTCTATAAAGATCACACACCTTTATAAGCTACTACAACGATTGAAAATACGATCGCCTCAAATCATATTTTGGCTTCTCCACAGCATCGTGAGATCAGTTAAACCCACTCTAATGCAGTGTGTGTTGTCCTGTGGGTGGCTGTGCGGTGTTTTCAGTTTGAGGCCTCCTCTCAGCCCCGTTTTTCATTAAAAACTAATTACCGAAGACAATGCCACATTCGGCGAATCGAGGCACTTCCGGGAACGTCTATGCGCTCGTGTGTGCGCGTGTGTGCGTGTGTGCGCGTGCGCGTTTCTGTTCGAGTGGCTTCATGTGTGCATTGGTGTCTCTTTGCCATCCGAGAGATGACACAATTCCGGCAGGTCGTAAACAGCGGCTTCATTAGCCCGTTCAGGCAGTGCATTACGCGCTACATTTAACCACCTCTGGCCCCAGCGCCTCCGCCGCGCCCCCCTGCCCCCCCCCCCCCCCCCCCCGCGCCCACAGAACCCGCCACGAGAGAGAGCACAATTAAATTTCATGACTGCGCATATTTGCAATTCCGCGTTTCATTTATTACAAAGGGCATTCTTTAATGTCCATCCCCCCCCTCACCCCCCCCACCAAGAAACATATTTCCATTTTAGTGAGGCATGACTGATACCGAGGCGAAGTTACCAGGCAACACCTAATTTAATCAGAGGTAAAATTCACAAGCAGGTTTTTTTCTCTCTCTCCCCCCCGCCCCCCCTCTCCCCACCTCCCACTTTATCGCCACGTCTGATAACTGCAGACGCCCGCTCGAGGAGGATGTATGGCCGCGGAGAGAGGAGGCGCTTTCTCTCCGTTTTCAACTTGAGGCATTTGGAACAAAGCGGCGGATTACCACCGGGTCCGGGGGTCCCGCAGAGGTGGGGGGGGGGGCGAGCTCCGCTCCATTTCTGAGCGGGGCTGAGGGCATGCCTTGCTTGCCCAGTTCTACTTGGTCAGACCTGGAGAAGTTTGAAACGAGTTGAATTGACTTTTTGGATGCATTTTAGTTATCCACTTGGGGATTAATAAAATTATATACATATATATATATGTATAATATACTTATTTGTCATGTAAGCGTACTGACTGACACTGGGTTCTGAACGGGGCTTTGATATCTTGCCTGCTTTGACATGCCAGGGTTCAGGTGCAGGTAACGCTCAACATCACGATTTGTGGACCAGCTCCCCGCCATCACTCCCTGAAATTGAGAGTTTGAAGTAATTCAATGGCGAGCAGCTTTGTTTTTTGTGGCATTGTCACAAGGGGCGCACCGTGGATTGATGGAGAGCTCCATCGTCTCCCGCGGCTGCGATCGCCGGAACCCCCGACATCAGCAAAAATCCGCCGGCCCCCGCGCCGGGTGTCAGCGTTTCGGAGCCGAGAGGCTACAAACTGCAGAAGGTGGGACACCTCACCGACACGTTCCAGCACAGCGGCGCGGGAGATCTGCGCAGTCAGCACACTCGCAAGGCTTCGCGGCAGCGGGAGATGAGTGTCACCAATTCACTGTTTGACCGAATGCGAATTTCTCCCTGTCCCGGGGTGAGGCACTGAATGACGCTCGAGAGGGTGCCACTACAGAGCGGACTTTTGCTGTGACGGTTTCGATCATTTGAGAATGCAGCACAACAACGAAGGCCAAAATGGGTCTGAGTGTGTCTGAATCTGCAAACTGAGGCCTCAGGTTTGAATGACCATATCGGCTGAGGTGTCCCTCGGCAAAGCATGACACCCCAATAGCTCCCCAGCATATTATATTGGCCATATTAGGGATGAATTACCCTCATGGGATGGATAACGGGATGAATAACTCCATTATTGTACATAATAACGTGAGATTAGGCGAGATTCTCTCACAATAACCTTTGACCATCTAGAGCTACTCACTGATTCTCAGATTATGGCCATAGATGTTTACAATGATGCGCCTCGTCTTAACCAGCAGCTCGGGGCTTACCAACATGTATAATAGCAGGATACTGGTCCTCCATTGGTCAGCAGAAACTGCTCATCTTCAACTCATCATCAAGATCTTATTCTGCATGGTCATAATGTACCATTAACGGGCCTTAAATTAATCGTTTCCAGTTTCATTACTGCTTATTCATACTAGGTAAGGAGGTTGTGATGTACAAATCATGATTTCAACGACATAATGACATAATGCTTCTTGATTCACTATGAGCCGTATAGGGTGTGAGCCTCTTAGGCGTTCAAATAACAACAAAGCAGTGATATGCTAATTTCCGATTGATGTCTGATGCCTCTGTGACATGTTTTGGTCAGAAATGCTGCAGGACTGGGCACAGCGGGGTCCTGCACGCAGCCCCTCTGAGGCACGCCGTTCTGGCCTGTCCCTTTAAGAGCTCCTCCATGCCCACCTGGACAGCAACCGGGTCTGCGTCTGCAGCCGCACTTCTCACTCCGCCTCGGCACAGGAAAGCGGCGACGCCAGAGGGTGAGTGGAGATAGTCGGAGGCTGCCTGCCTGCCTGCTGTGCGTGCGTGTGTGCGTGCGTGCGCGTACGCTCAGCACCTCTGAATTCCGTGCGCGTGTGTGTGTGTGCCGTGTGACAGGCGACGTTGCTCTCTTTCACACGCACGTTGTCGACATTGCGGCCGACACGCGATCAACTTGCTCGACTCGTTCGAGATTCAGTTGTCGGGTGACAAAAGACCTGCCAGCCGCATGATCCAGAACAGGATCTCGATCTTGTGCGTGGGACGTAAGGCCACGGCGTCGCAACGGGGAGGCTGTTGCCGCCGAGAGTAGTAAGTAAGGGCGAGAAGATGGCGGCTCCTCGCCTCGGCAGCTGAGGTCTCTCGGAGTGAGGGCGGGATTACGCGAATCAAACCCCTGGTTCGATGACGAGGAGGCCGACATCGAAGGGTTCATTCAGAGGCACACTTTCAGACGCATTGACTCAGTCGAAACTGACGCTTAAGTGGTGGGGAGGCAAAGCCCGGGCAGGCAAATGGAAAAAGCCAGTTTTGCATAATATGTCCCCTTTAAGTTGAACATTTAATGAAATGTTGTGTTAATATGTATTTCATAATTCATAATATTTATGAATTAGCGGAAGTGTTTGTGTATGTTTAAGTCAATCCATTACAGCTTAAAACCAATCATTGAATCCTAAGTGTAGACTGTGATGTATGGGCTATATCAACGGAAGAGTTATTTATAGATAAAATACTGCAAATTTAAGCGACATTTAAAGAGACTGAAGTATAGGAATAAACTTAAGATCCGAACATTTGCGAAAGCGGATTGCAAGTAAAACTGTCAACTCACACACGGCATTTTAGCTATTCTGACATATAACGACGTGTTAAAAATACGTTAAATCATTGACCCCGAAGGGATCAATAAAGTTAACTCTAACTCTAACTACATTTAGCCAAAGCAGGAACAACTACGCCTCACGAAAAGAAACATTTCATAACATAATTATAATTGTGTACATTCCTAGGGTAAAACTGGCCGTGCATCTATGCAGAATGCCGTCGCGGCACGCCTCCTGCCCGCGCCGCAGGACCCCCGCACTCGCGGGGACGAGGCCTTGACGAGGGCCGGCCGCCCTGCCGCCCTGCGCCCGCCACGCCGCTCACGGCCGTGAAACGCCGTCCTGAAAAAGGCGGCCTCTCCGCGCGCCCTCTCTGCTAAGAGGGTCATTAGAGCGAGCCCGCGGCCCGGAGAAATGGACTGCCGTGGGGCCCCGCTGGGGACGCCGAAAGCAATCACGCGGCCCTGCTTTCGCCACAAATTGGCCCCCGAGAGGGGCGCGGGCGTCCGCGGCGCCTCGTTAAAGTGATCGAGGTGACTCCTGGCCATTGATTTTCTCTCCTCCGTCTCCGGCCGTCCCGCCCGGCCACCCTTGACCGCGCTCCCCCGCGCTCCCCCCCCCCCCGGCCCCGCGCGCCCGCACTTCAGCTAGACGCCCCCGTTAGGCTTTAAATCACACTAAACCGCCGTTAGGCTCCGGCCGCGTCCGGGAGACGGCCATCATTGGCGAGGTTGGCGAAAAGGAGCCCGGGCCTCGTCGGGGCTCATCGATCGCGCGGCCCCCCCCGCGGTGCTGAGATTAAACCCGGGATACAGATAAGAGATCGGGCCGCCGGGGGGGGGGGGGGGGGGGGGGAGAGGGGGGGAGGGAGGGGGGGGTTTATCTTCATTCGGTGAAAGCACCAACGATACCGATTAGGCCAATCAGACGGCTAATGAAAGACGCCTCGCTGCGAGAATGCAAAGCGGGAGAAGGTAAAAGAGAGAATCCCATGCCCGACCACAAACGCTGAGCATCTGATGAGTGATGACGCCTATTTTCCTTTCAATTTGCCCAATATAGCCGAGGCAGCCGAGCGCGGCACTTCATTAAGCTAATTAGGTTGACTTGATTACGGTCTTTCGCAGGTCGAGCGACGAGGCTTCTGATTGATGGCACGGCTCGGAAAAGGTAATCCCCCCCCCCCCCCACCCCCACCCCCCCCACCCCCACCCCCCCCCCGCGGTGGAGAGACAAACGGAACCGAGCGCCCCGAACTGTCGCGAACGCGCGAACCGCGGCGGAAACTCCGGGGTCGCGGGGGGGGGGAACTTCGGACGCGAGCCGAGTTCGCCGAGTAGGAGTGGGGCCCGTGGCGGTGTGTGTGTGTGTGTGTGTGTGTGTGTGTGTGTGTGGGGTGCGGAAAATCCAACTTTTACGCGCCGCAATCTCGACGGTCGCAATCCTTTTGATGACAGCGAGTCCGAGCGCGGCGAAAGCAGTGCGTCCCACACAAGTTCACACTTTAAACACTGCCGAGGCAACTTTGAGAGCTCGCGGCGTTTCCAACCTTTCATCTGCCAGGGTGTAAATAAAGCCTTAAACAAGCGCCCCCCCCCCCCCCCCCCCCCCCCCCCCCGGCACGGCGACGGGCCTGAATTAAAGGCCGTCCGTATATTGAGGCGAGGCTGTCGCTTTATTGCCGGAATCAATTCAGCGAGGGCCCGGGGAGAGAGCGGGGGGGCGGGGGGGGGGGGGGGGACGTGGCCTTGGTCGGAGCGAGGTTTATCTAAGCTGAGCAGGCCGAGAGAAACACGGCGTCCGTAATGAACTCCGGCCTGTCGAATAAAGCCTTTTATTGCCCCCCTGCACGAAAAGGAAGCGTGCCGGCGACTGCACCCGGCCTCAGCTCCTGCTCCACGAATCTCTCAGCGGCGCAAACAAGTCACGGGGACAAACGATCGTCCCATCGGATGTGCGATATTGCTCACTCGCTGAAGCCCCACGCAGGGCACGCCGAGACAGACGGGCGACACGCAGACGGCAACGAAAGCTTCTCGGGGCCCTCGGCCTCGTTTCCTTTCGCTGGCGGGGACTGCTATCGCGTCACGACCTCGTTGTGTTTGTTTGGACGACCCCCTGATCCCACCATGCCGGGCCATGGACCTGTTAGGCGAGAGGACAACGAACACATGCGGAGGACGTGAAATGGCCGCGCCGTTCGCAGTCCGGTTCTGGAGCTCGGTGACAAAGGTTTGTGGATGTAAAAACGCATAGTGGCGCATAACGTTTGAGAGGGGAGGCGAAGAGTGGTGCGAAAAAGCGACATCTGGACGCATTATAACTGCTATCGTAGGCCCGCAGAGGGTGCGGTGAGTCTGCACTTGTTTCCAAAAACCAAGTTCCACTCGGAGCCAAATGTGCCAAACTTGCAAGACGAACAAAAAGGGGAACCCGTCGATCAAAGCCACTCCGCGCGGCCACTGGCCCGGCACTCTGATGCGCGAGAGCGGTTTTTTTTTCGTTTTTTTTTTTTTTTAACTCCCGCCTATTTGCTATCCGCGGCTCCGCGCGGCTATCGTCGCATTCCACGCGCGCAAACAGCCTCGAGGAGGACGCCGCAAAAGGGATCGACTGGAAAACGGACGCCTACGTCTCACTTCTGAGTCGATGCGAACTAGAACCCCAGTCATACGCCGTTCAAGTGCCTCTTTGTGGCTTGCGGATACCCTTGACTGAGTTCTGGAGTTCGGACGTGCCAGTCCAGGCACACGGTCCCCTCGCTTTTTGTATCTCAAGCGAACACTCGAAGCCCCGGACAATTCGCAGAGCAGACGGGACATTTACCGCCGCACGATCGCGTACTGTAAGGTCCCCCGCGCTGCCCCCCCCCCCCCGAGCGCCTCCTCCCTCGGATGTCACACATCTCGCTCTCAGATAAGAGCCGGGGCTGCGGGTGGCTCGAGCAAATCACTCCCCGCGCCTACTCCGTGTAGCAAACCGTCGGGCAGAGGAGCTGACCGCCAGCCACTCCTGCCGGCGGCTGAATCCCGGCCGCAACGATCAGGTAATATTCTGCACTTAATGCTGGCATTTAAGAAACATCCCCCCACCCCCCCCACCCCCCCGCGGGCAGAAAACCATGCACGGCTTGGCATTTAAAAGCAGATAATAAAACTTTCCTTAAATACAGCTCTCATCTCAGAGTGCTTTTTAGATGCCCTTAGTGGAGTCAATTATCTCCCCACATTTGCCATTACTGAGACACTCTGAGCACTTTGCGCCTTGAGAGGTCCGCACGCCACGCTTTCTCAAAAATGTCACATTCTTAACAGCTTCTCAAAATGCAGACCCCGCAGGATCAGAGACGGTGGACGCGCGCTGACGTCTTTCATCCACTCGTGGCTCATACGCGAACCGTCAACGTGCCGGGCGAACTCGAATGGAACAGTGACGATCCGTCGTACTCTGAAACAACGCAGCGACTTCTTCCGATGGGACCGTAAGCAGATTCGCGGAATCAAAAGACACACAGTCGATGTCCGGCGGTGATCTCCGCTCGCGAGACCGATGACGAGGGGAAGGCGTCGCGCTAGTTTGTCACGTCGGCGTGGCGAATGTCGTTTGCCTGCCATCAGAGGAACGTCTCCCCGCTCCGGGCAAATAGGACCGGAGGCCCGAGCTTTCCCCTTTTGATGTCAACAAGTGGGAGGGAGGAGGAGGAGGAGGAGGAGGAGGATGGGATGAGGAGGAGGAACAACTTCTCGAGGACGAGTTGCTCCAGTGGGAAGGGGCTGGCAGGGCTCAGATGTAGCCGTAACGGCCGATGACGGGACAGATGGTGTCCGCCTGGAACACGTATCGCTTAAACGTACAGACGATTACAGCAGTACAGCGAGATGTAATTACACGGCGGCGATCCAGAGCTGACCCTTAAGCTGGCCAATCGAGAGATGAATCGGATGAATGTGAGGCGGGCATGGGTCCAATTAACGCTCGGTGCATTTTTGTGGCGATGGGCCGACACGTCAAGCGCCCGAGTTGTCAAGCACGTACACGTATTCGCCCGGAACAAAATGCACGATCGAGGGCCCCAAGTAAAACCAAACGGGGCGCCGTTTCCTCCCTCCCAGACCTGCTCCGTCTGGAGGTGTGTTGGGCACCACAGTCGAGTCTACAGGTCTTTATTGTCCCCTGTGAGGGCAGACGGCTCGGCAGCTGGCAGTCAACGGCAAGAGGCCACAAGCACGCGAGATGTGATGGATGTGAGCTCCTGGTCGGACAGGGTGCCAGGACACCTTTGACAGCTAGCGACCTCAGCTAGCTGGTCGTCGATGGTCCCAGGGGAAATGGCGGCAGGCTCCTTTTCCAAGATCTACGGTCGCGCCCTTCGTTTTCCGGACGTCAACCCCAAGCCAAGGAGACTCGCACCACCGTATAAGATTGTTAGGCACGGGGTCACAGCCACGGTTTTCCTGGCTCACTGCGGACGGCGGGCTCCAGCGAGCACTCGGATGCAAAACAAAACAAAAATGTGATAAAACACAACCTCAGGTGGATCCGGCGGATGATAATTTGACATTTGATGTCGCAATGCCGACCGTCTGGGGCCTGCTCCAAGCCTCTGGGGAAAGCTGCTGTTTCTTATGGCTTTGGGATCCATTTATCCATCATCCTGCCTGGTTTGAACCTTGGCAGTGTCTTTTACCCTGATTCCGTTTTTCCCTCATTACTTAAATGATTTTACTTAACATCAGTGCATATACATTTCTAAAAATGAGACAGTCCACCTTCTAAGAAGCTGTCTCTCTCTCTCCCTCTCTCTCACAGCTATCCACACTCAGCACCGTTACCTGACAACAGAATGCAAGGGGTCAAAGAGAATTTCCTTCTACGCCCCATGTCCGTGATCTCCCGAACTCCTAGAGTTCGGCGCGTGCCATCGGCGCACAGGGAGTTTAAAGGGGTCGGAATAGAGGAGAGGGGTTCACATTTTGTCAGGCGCACCTGCGAGTCCGACCCTCACATTTCTGCATCGCGCGTTTTTCACCCATTTGGAAGACGACTCCGGGTAAAAACGGGCGCGAGCTTGTTAGTCAAGCACGACACTCACTGTGACACTGTCGCGCACACTGGACGTGGCAATACCAAAGCGTGTTGTAAAGCAAAACCGAACGGCGCTCCCTTTTAAGTAAGAGCTTCAACCTTTCGGTTTTGTGGATAATTGAATGTTAGGTTGCCGTGAGCGAGCGTTCGTTTCCTCTGTGGCTTTTACGACTCACTTCCCCCCGCGGCGGCATCCGCAGATTCAGCCAAGCAAGACAAATGTAAATAAGGCTGAACGCATCGAATGGGTTGAAATGCTCCCCTTCCGTGGACACAATTTGAAGTGAACAGGTAAAAGAAAAAAAGAAAGTCTCCCAGAGAACAAAACGCGCCGTTTGGTATATGCGCCGTATTCTTCAGGCTTTATGTGTTCCCCCAGAGTCGACGTGTCATTTTTTGCGTCCTCGAAAGACATCCAATTCGAATCAATTTGCGGACAGGGTCAAGCTCTTCACTATTTGCTCACAAAGACATTTTTTTGATCCGCCGCCGTTCCACTTCCTGCGCCGACTCGTGGGGAAGGCATGAGCCGACCTCAGGGGGACCGCTCGCGCGAGCAGGGGAGGCCTGTCAGACACAAGCAAGCGCATCAAGACGAGACTTTTATCTCCTTCTCTTTTGAACGACGCCGTTCGTTTGGCTCGCAGCAAGCAAGTTCTCCGTCTAGATGCTATCGCTCAGCTGTACTGTGCTGGCTGGCAATTAAACGCACCTGTCCTCTTTCCAATGCCCAGCGTTTGTGGAGTTTGTGTTGTGTTGCACTGTATGGAAGCCGGTCCACCCAGCGAGCTTCGCAGTGCGTTCTCATTCTCCCTGGCACACTGTAAGCGGTCCCAGCGCAGCAGGATAGATCCGTCCTTTGTATTGTTATTCGCTTTGCCTTGCCCTCGTCTGCCCATATCCTTCATACTTCAGCAGCAGCAATTCACACCTGTCATGGACAAACTTTAGCCGCGCAGCCGTGCTTCGGGAATGAAAGAAATGCGACACGCAAATGAATAGACATTGCTAAGATCCCCATTCGTTTTTGAGCAGCTTTATCAAGCCGTAGCTTTAAGGCCCTGCCACGACACTGAGAGCCACTGGGACGGAGCGATTTCAGCCCATGATCAACTCAACTCGACTTTTATTTGTTTTAAGTGCCACATCGTAACAGCTGTTATCTCAGGGCGCTTCACAAGGAGAGCAACAATGTGTACATAGTGAAAAAAAACCCTGTCCTCAGACCCTCGCAAAGGCTGAGGAACAACTCCCAAGAAAAACCCTGACAGGGAAAAAAAAGGGGAGAAACCTCAGGGTGAGAGACAGAGACAGAGACATGATATTTTGTGTTTTTTTGTAATCCCACATTACTACTTTGTAAGGTTAGTCTTCGCCACTGCTGTTTTTAACTGCTTATCTCGGAGGCGGAGGATGCAGTGTCATTTGTCCGTATTTCCGCAGGGTGTGCGTGCATCATTGCTTTGCCTATCGCCATTTCCCCCCCCCCCATTTGATTTTTAATTATTTGGCTTAATCGTATCGTATCAGCAAAGCACGTGAGGGGGAGCAAACGCTGGGAACGTGCCTTACGTTCGGACGTCTAAAATATTCTCACGGTGGCAGAAAGCTCTCGCGTCGCCCTGGCGCGCGCGCACATCCAACGCGGGCTCACCTTGGAGGAGGACGTGTCACACTCCTGGCAGATCCAGCCGTACCCTGTCTGCTTGGGGGACTTCTTCAGTGGGGGGTCCAGACACCCGAAGTGATAGCAGAGCCGGCACTCGTCACACCTGCGGTGGTAGAGAGAGAGAGAGAGAGAGAGAGGGAGAGAGAGGGAGGGAGGGTGCGCGTCATTCCTCACATAAATAAAGCTGCTGTCCTCTCGCCATGATGAGGCCAGCTCGGCGGCGATGATGGATGATGACAGGCAAGCTCGTTGTCAGTCATGAGACTTTGTTCCTGCATTCCAACGGGCCCTCTAATCACTCCACTCCCTTGACCTTACACGGCCATTGAACGTCCAATGGTTCATGTCTGCGGCCAGATAAATAAGCGCCTTGTTGATGTCAGGCGCAAGCCTGTCAGCTCTCCCGAGGCGGCACCGTCTGCGAGGCAGCGAGGGGCGGACGACGCACGGGACTCAGCGCGGAAAAACCTGGAAGAGCGCGCGACTGCGGAGGGTGACTTCCAAATACTGCGTTTTTTTTTTTTTTTTTTCCCCCCCAGTCAAAATGTCGTGTGATGCCGTGGCGTAGTGGGTTAAGGTGCCGTACCATGAACCCGGGTGACGCAGGTTCGATTCCGGCCTGAGGCTATTTCCCGATCCTCCCCATCTCTCTCACCCCATTCACCTCCTGTCTCTCTTCCTACTTGAATAAAAGCAAAAAAGCCCCAAAAAATATCTTAAAATAACTGTGTGTATTAGAACGTTCAAACAAGCAGGCAAACCACGCGATTGGTGGAACGGAGTGACCAATCACGGGCCGGAGCGACCTGGCGGGCAGGCAAGTGGATCGGCGCGGTGCGCAAATCTTCAGGTCATCAAACTCTCTGTGCGTTCACAGCAGAACAAATCAGACACCCTGAGATGACCGATTCTGGACCCAGCCGCCTGCAGTCAAATCAGTCACGAAAGACAAACAGAACATATAAAGTGAGAACACCTACCGGTGTACTAAGTGCACTGAGTGGATTTCAGGAAGCGGTCTCTGCACTCCGAAAATAGCTATTGGACTGCGAACAAAAACGCCTTTATGGCGTACAGTAAGTACAATAGCACAGGTAAAGCAGAGGGAAACGCCATTGGGACATCAACACACTGTAATGTTGACTCCATGTAACGAAAAACATTATACAGTAAGTAAGTGCTACAAAGCTGTAATTTGAGATGGTTCAGCCTACTTTGTTTTGTCTTCAATCTGTCTTTTCCGAAACCACAGAGCTTTTGTACAAAGTATGTCGTTTTCAATCTAGTTGTTGCTTGTATCAGACCATAAGGTAAATGATCAGTTTTGCACACACATCTGTCTTTGGCAGCCTACAAAATGAGAACTGCGTGATCTGGTTTCATATTTTGGGGTTGGGCAGTTACACCAGATTCTGAATTGAAGCACTCACAATATACCCCCCCCTCTAAAATGTAATCATTGGTCACTTTAAAAATTGCGTTCTGGCGATAAAAGCATTCTAAAGTAAAGGTAAGAAACGTCGCCTGTCCTTCTTTTGCGCTGTATGTGCATCGTGAAGCCCACAGCGCTGCTCAGTGAGACAGACGCAACATGCATTTTTCTCCCCGTCTCCAGGCCTCTCCAGGCTGTCCTCTGCTGCTCTGTAATGGAGACGAATAGAGCGGGTTCAGGTTGACCTGCCTTGGCTGTTAAGCTGTTATCAGATTTTCATTGGAGAATGTGAATCTCCTCCATTGATTAGAACATAATTGGCTCTAATTGTGGAGAGTGTGTGTTTACTAGGCAAGGCCTTGTTGAAGGGCAGTCAGCCTCATAAACGACTGAAGGAAAGAGCCAGTTCTCTTTGTGCCAGAGGCAGGTTCGGCTGTATTAACTGCTACGCACTAACCAGCTGGTTTCAGAATATTTTCTTACGATAACCACGACTGGAGACTGCATACATACTGACCGTCATGATTAACAAGCTAACTGAGGTCAACTGAACACGTCAACTAGTTTCTAATAAAACTGGATGCCCTTGCTTCGGTCAATAAAACGAAATGGAGATATTGGTTCTAAAACTCTGCTCTGACTCGGACTTCATCTTGTTGAAATTGTTGTACCCATGCTGTGGTTTCAGGTTGAGCATCATGAAATCAGATCAAACTCTGCCTGTGCTGGCTCCGTGCGTTTCGCTTTTGGATGTGTTTCGTGAAAGCAATTAAGCTGTTTGATACGAGCAGGCCTGATAGCTCGCAACTGGGTTTCAACTGGCTTCAGGCTCTGACCGGAGTTTGCAGATGTCAGACTCATCCTCGACTCATCCCCATCGGTGGGGACGAGTTTAACAAACGCGGGGGATGGACCATTTGGTGCAGCCAGAACCACCTGCAGTTTAATGCACTGGAGACGGTTGACTTCAGAAAGAACCCAGCTCCCAGCAGCTCACAGCAGAGTTCCCTGAGGTTCAACATGCATAAGACAATCACGGTGCACCTCTAATACATGAAGTGCACACTCTGAATGCCCTCTATGCACGTTTGCACCGACATGTATTTAACACCATTTGTATATCTTGTGTATTTTGTGTACTAACCTTATATGTAAGGTTATTGTTGTCTTCTGCAGCTAACTTACGTCATCCATCCTATCTGTTTTCTCTACCAATCATTTAAACAAATTTGTGCAGCTGTATAAGCAAGTTACCTGGTAATAAATACGATTCAGATAATACATGCATTAGGAATGCGGGCACAACGTGTACTGTCTGGTATTATAATAAATCTCTTTTCTTTGATCTCCTATTTTCTCCTATTTTGTCAACACACTGGAGAGTGCGTGCAGACACGAATCTTACCACTGAAGTCAAAGTTCCACCAGCTAAACCAGTGACACTACATCATCACAATTAACATTCGACATTCTTTGTTGGGTAACACTGAGGGCGAGCGCGCCTGTGATGCTGCTGATAATCCTCGACTCCGCCTGGAAAGCCCATTGAGGGTCTGATGAAAACGAGCCCGTGACCAGGGAATCAATCTGCAGACCGTGATCAATACAACGATCGTGTCATTCACTTGTGTCTTCGGGGGCAATTATCGCCGATGATGACTTTCGCCGGTGGTGATCGCTCGCGGTAGGGAAGGACGGACGAAACGACAACGAGCCGGGCATCGCGGAGCGGCGGCTGAGCGAGACTGCAACGCCGCGTGGGGCGAGGCGGGCGAGGCGAGCGTAACGCCCTGGACGTGCCCTCTGGCACAAGACTCTGTGAAACGTGGTCTAATAACATAATAACAAACCCGCGGTATTTACACATTAAGTGTGGTAGGTTTGCTCAAATCAGAGTAGAAGTTTAATTGGCATAGATAATTGGCATCTTATGAGTTGTAGGGGCATAAGCCAACATCTGCTGCGCATTAGCACAAATACGCCAAGGCAGGTGGCTCTTACACATGCACACCTGCACACACTGCGCACACGCACGCGCACAAACACATGCTCCTGCGCGCGCACACACACACACACACACACAGCAAAGACTTTGATAGGCTGAGCAGGCATATCCACCTTGGAAACGGTGGGAATTTAAAGCACCCTCTGGCCACCTAGTGAATAGAAGACAAATGACCAAAGTATGTGTGCTCCACTAATGAGCACACTCCTTTTGTTGCGCACCAACCGGCAATTGATTTCACACGAATCTCCAACTAAGGCGAGGAGGAAGAAACAAACTCCTCACTTTCGCGGCTGGGGACCCTTGAAGACCTCCCAGCCTCACAGGAGGCGCTTTTCATCCAGGCACACGCGCTTCCGTAATAACGTGACTTTAATGAACTCGTGGGGAAGATCTTTGAATTAGAGCAGCTCTCACCGATGCAGACGGAGGGATTGCTGCGCGCGCGCATTAATCTGGCTTTTAATTTCCAATTACCAGTGGCAGCTGTGTTGAACCCGACCGCAGATCTCTGCAATATTGAGAGTTATAGCTTCATGCCCTTAACACTGGCCGAAACCCTGCACAACACACCACTCATTCTGGCCACATGTATTGTTTATGGAGTCAGTAAACGCATGATGAGTGCGCTGATGCTTGTTTAGTGGAGAATCAGCCGTAGCTAGTAGTTATTCAGTGGTGAACTTTGCTCATATGGTTTGTAATGACTAGAATGAAAAGAAATTGACAGTGCTGACCTGATGATGTTCTCTATTTTCTTTGCTATTAATCCCCCCCCCCCAAAAAAAAAAGCCATGATGTATTCAGGACTAACCCTGTCCAGAAAAGAGAATGTCACTCACAATTCAACCAGTCCAGAGAGTGTCTTCATATTGGCAGTCACCCAAACCTATTGAACTCTGGTAGCCTTTGTCTGTCACGTAACTGCAATGTGCGCATTTTGAAGTTTGAGTTTGAAGTCACATTCCCATTCACCAGCCATCAACTGACCACCATGGTCTGATGGTGAGAGGTCACAGCGTAGTTCCTAAAGGCGCTGCATCAGAAACAGACACTGGCTTGCGACTCCAGAAATCAGACACACTTGTGTCTTTGCACTGACAAAACTCAACCTCTACGAATCCCAGGCGAACCGCAGTCTCAGGTGATGATACTCCGTGCATTCAACACGCTCGTAGCGTCACACTCATTTAAGCTTGTCGTTTGTCGAAACAAAATATATGTTCGAAGAGTTTAAGGCTTAAACAGATGTACCTTTTCGGGGTGTCTCTGTCGTTGTTTTCATAGCTCAAATTAATATTGCCGTTTTTAAGGTTTTTGTGCAGGTTGTGTTTTGGGGTTAGAGGTAATGGTTACAAACACAAGTAGAAGGCCACAAATGCTGTTCACATAGTCTGGCTTAGTCTGACATAGTCGCCGACTCCTCCATAGAAAGCGAACTTTGGCCCACGCCGGCCATTCTCGTAATGAAGCCACTGTTCGGTCCCCTCCACCGTGGCAGCATGTGGCTGCCACGGGCGTATCTGCTCCCAGTGCTGCCCTTACACACGCCACCACAACAAGGTCCTTGATGTTATCAAGGCAATTTGGCCCCGCTTTAATCATCGGAAAAATTGAGCAGCGGCACCCCCCCCCCACCCCCTTCCTCCGTACTTTGGAAGCGGACAAAATCCAATCACTCATAAGAGAGGTTATTGATTGATGTAATCTTATTGGAGGTGAGGTGGTGGAGGGGACATGATTGATTGCTTTTGTCTGCTACACGTGTTGCTCTTGGTTAGCGATTTGTGTCCACTTTCATCTGCTGTTTAATCTCGGTGTGAGGTTTTTCCGTTCCCCTCCTCTCTGGTGTCAACCCCCCCCCCCCCCCGGAACTCATCTTCACCAAGGCGCCATTCTAAGATGGCATCTTTTGATCCCATGTACTTCTGAAGGAGCATATCTTTCTGTTGAGACCTCATTTACGGTGCACAAGCAATTGTAATGAACCTTCTTCACCCATCTCCCTTGCAATTATATTCAATGATACCACTACTTGATACACGTTGATGAGAACATTTGTGATGCTGTATCAGATTTAGTCTCTTATACTGTCAGTTATTTCTAAACCTCAGCCATGTGTAAGTTAATGTGAAGAAAGTAACTTGTTAACTTATTTATTTCTGGATACATCTACTCTAGTTTGTGGATTCCAAAGGGAATATCTTCTGTATCAATGTCGACAGGGAAATAGTCAAACTCTATACTTAACCCCTTGCCTTTCTGACAATCTGGTGATCTGATCATCTGGTGGATTCTACATTTTCTTCAGAGCCAATAATATCCCAGGAAAAATAGACAGTTGAAGCGACTCCATCACTCTTTTCTGTCCCCTGCTCTTGCTCGTCATGTCTGTGGCTCTAACAGCCAGACTAGCATGTACCTAATGAGGTACATATTCTCTCCAATGAAGTATGATGAGGGTGTGTGTAACAGTTCTTCTGGAGTCAAATTAAAGAGCAGTCTAGTCTCGCTGGATCAAACGATCTCCTTATGCCCGAGAGTCAATCCCAGGCGTAAGGCTCTCACATGGGTCCTCAACCAACGTGCTTTCAAATAAGGCAAACTTGGCCCAGTTGGGTCTGTACCAATTGGGTCTGTCTCCAATGGGGTCAGCTTGCCAGCTCCACAAACAATCATGTTGGGAATGGTAACAACACCAGCCTCCTGAACAATCCCCTCCTCCTGAGCTCCCAGCCCTGGCCCATCAGTCCTGAAGGGTAATCTGACATGGCAGAATTAAAGCCAACAAGATTATCTTTCTCCCAGTATGATACATGACATCAATGGGTAGGTAGAAAGAAGGGAGAGGGAGAGGAGGAGAGAGAAAATGGAGAACCATGGTGTTTTTGCTCCCACCCAAAAGGGAAAATCCTAAAGCAATAAGCTTTGATAGAAGTTAACGTTTATTGAAAAATTACCTGCTGATATCAGCCTACCCGGCAGAGAGATTAAATGCTTTCCAAATAATGAACCCTGGGTCACTGGCAGCAAAAAGCCCGGCTAAAACACAAGAAAAGGCCTTCAGGGAGGGTGACGGGGAGAGAGCAAAAGCACTGCGCAAAGGACTGAAGGTCAAGATTGAGGAGGGAAAGAAGATCTACAAGCAGAAGTTTGAATTTCACAGGATCTAGTTTGGCACGAGGAGGAGTAGGGGCCTGGAACCAAAAGGCGGGTCACTTCCTGATGGAGGCAAGGACCAGTCTGATAGCATGAACACACATTTGACACTTCCTCCTCTCAGCTACCTGAGGCTCCAATGGTTGTCAACTCTCCAGGAAGGAAAATAGCTATTGGCTGAGCTATAAGTTGCTAGAAGTCATTGGATAACGTTGCCTAATAAGCATCATTTTCAATTGTAAACAAGTGTAACAGACTCTGTAAGCGAGGAATAACATAGGAGAGTCAAAAATTGTGTATAAAGCAAACCTAAATATGATTAGAGCTAAGGTGAGCTTTCCTATGTTTTGCCTTTTTCCTTAGCAACAGTTGGGGTTCCAGTGCTTTACCCCCAGTCCACCAGATGCATCCACTCCTTGTATGTATCTTCCCCTTCCCTTCCCTATATCAACACCCCACCCCCACCCCACAGCTCATTCCCATTATTCTGTCCTCCTCCTGCTCAAAACCATCCTTCCAGCCCACACCCCGGTCTCCCCCTCACACCCACCACGCCCTTCCAGCAGCTCATCCATAACATTCCAGCCATTTCAAATGTAGAGAGGACTGGGCGGGCTCGTGCCGGGAAAAGCAGCTGGTCTGACGGTGTTAGCGACAGACTCCTTTGGACTTGCTCCATTCCGTTGTGTACCATCCCTGCGCAGCCCTTTAACCTGAGCTCGAAACAAGAGAAAATCCCTGCTGTGATGGAAACATATTAAGACTAAAGCTGTTTTTGCTGCTGTAAAGCTGCTGTTTTTACTATATAACACACACACACACACACACACACACACACACAGAGGAGGCAGCCACCGACTGCAAGAACACACGCCTTTTGCGGTTCCTGTCTAACACGCTCAAGGGCAGTACAGAAGCGTCAGTTTCCCATTACAGCTTGTTGTACAATCTTGCTGTTGTAGCGCAATCATCTAGTATAAAGAAAGGGAGAAACAGATCGTCTGCTGCCTCACTCCTGCAACACAGTCTGTTGTGACTGTTCACCTTGCCTCTCCAGAAATTGTTTTTCCATGACACTGCGCTTGAGGATGAGACCGCCTGCCGACTGCAATGCCGACAGGCCGGTGCTGATCACTCCCCATTATGAAAACACTTAAAAGGCTCGTTCAAGGTGAAGGCGTACATGGATCCTCTACAGTTTGCACATCAGTCAAGCGTCGGAGTGGACATCATGTAGATGCTGCTGAGAACCTCTTGTCATCTAGACTTCCACGATGCAACTGCGAGGATTATGTTTTTTTTGATTTCTCGAGGGTCTTCGACATTATCCAGCGAGGGCCGCTTTGTGAAACGATGAGGATAATACTTGTCAAGTTGGCATTCAATGCCTGGACCATGGACTATCTAATCTATGGATCACGGCATGTCCAACTAAGGAACTGTATCTTGAACAAACTTCTGTGTGGCTCAGGTTCTCAAAGAACTGTCCTGTCCCCTTTTGGCTTCAAGATGTACACAATAGACCTCTAGTGCGACTCACAGATATTTTCACTCAATCACTCATCGTATCAGAGGACAATAATTACAGTATAATGACAAGATAATAATAAGAATATAACACGATTGCAGACTTTGAGGACTTGTACATCAACCACTTTCAAGCCAACATCTCTACAGATATGGTGATTGGATATGGTGGTGACTTTAGTATGAAGAGATGTACACATTCTGCATTCGCTGAATGGATGACAAGCTTGACTGGTAGACCTTAATAAGGGTGGCGTGCCAGAGGACTCAAGGTAGGCTTTATTTCCTTAGAAGGTTAAGGCCTTTTTCGCATTTTTTTTTTTCACATTTCTTGTCTGCGTTGTGCTTTTCTTTGGTCTGGTGGGCTGGAGCAAGGGGGGCTTGGTCTAGAGAGAGGAACAGGGCGGCTCAGCAGGTGGCCGAGATGAGGATGCTTAGGAAACTGAAGTGCCCGTACATTTCGAGGCCCCGTACATCCCATACATACATCCCAACCTTAAGATGTTTCAGGAAGGCATCTTCAGCCACAGACCTCATCAGTGCTAATCACCATCCGACTTTTCAATTCCTTCATTCACTAAGTGTATTTTACTATTTCCATATCTTAATTGATTTCATTTTGAACTGGTTATTAATCTTACTGTCTTGTTATCATTAGAACAGGATAATGATTATTCTATTATTATTATTATGCACTAATGTTTTATTATCGTTTACTTATGTAGTTGCTATTTCATGAATCTATTACTGTGACGCTACTGACAATGTGCTGGACGGCAAAATTTCCCATTAAGGAAAAACGGAGATTGGACGCTGCTGCAGAGATACACTTAGAGAGCGGCTACGGAGCATTCTGGACTTCAGCGATATGCACCTGAATCTTGGCTTGGACTGAGGAGCGGCATGTAGCCTCCATCCCCGCATTGTTGCTGTTGCGGGGCGGCTGCAGGAATCCTCAAGTTAATTTCAAAAACTTTTAACACTTCCCAAACACCCCTCAAAAAAAACTCCCTCAAAAAAAACTCCTAAGACCTAATTACCATTTCAAGCTGTAATCAGCAACACAACAGATGCGGTTTGCAATTAAATCTATGCTAAATCTATATCACCATACAGTGGGACTCAGATCTGCTGGGGAGGAACGAGAAAAATAAACCAAACCAAAAAAATGAACCGAAGAATAAATTGAAGGTTAATTAAAATGTATCTCTGGTCACAGGAGGCGACACTCAATTATTTACCACGAACACACCTGACTTTTAGCACCTAAGCTATTTCGAAAGAGCTTGAATATCAACAAAACGCAATACCTCGCAAAGTCACCATCAAGGCGAAACACTGACCCAGCGGCAGAACGGTGTTTAAAATGCAGCTCAAACTTCAAACTCCGGTGCGGACGAAAAAAAAAGACAAACATCCACTCCGCTTCTCTCTTTTTTCTTAACGGAGTCGAAGCGGAGCGCAGAAACAATGACAAGAATCAAAAAAGGGTGGGACTGAAGCGCCGGGGACAAACATCCCCTGCGCTGAGACACGGAACACGGAACATGCGGGCTTATTGATGCTGGGCACTTTGTATTCGCACTCCTGGGTCCATGCGTCGATGGCGCGAGCGCAGCCTCAAAAGAAAACTTCTTTTCACCCCAGCAGCCCGGCAGTGCGCGGCCCGAGCGACTGGAACGAGGCGGCGAATTTATCACGAGCGGGGCGATGCAATTACCTCGGGAGGGGCCACGTGACGGAAATCAATGGGACACAAAGCGCTCGGCCATTGACTCGCATCCGTGACAGAGTGCGCCGGTGTCTTGTCCACGGGAGGGAGTGGATTATTGGACTTTGTGGGGTTCCTAGTTTCTTTTGATTTACTGTTGGGCCACCGCAACATTATAAGAGAGCCATTGTTTTACAAGAGGGGGGGGGGGGTAATGAATGGAGTGCTGAAGTCGCGCCCATGGAGGGAGCCAAGGGAGAGCGGCGGCCTTTATTAGCCCATCCGGACACAACTCATTCGCGGCGAGAATGGAGGGGAAAGGGAAAATGAGGGAAACATCCGCAGCTTTCACCTGGACCTTTGCCTGCACAGGTTTTTAACAGTTTCCAGCAGGGGGCCTCAGTGAACTGGGCACAACCTGGGAGAGGAGTTTCGGGGCGGCGGGTCTCTGCTGTAGACTGTAACAGCGGGACAAGCTGGAGCTTTGTAAGGTCTGATTGGGTCATAAACGCGGCTCTTCTCCGCGGGTACCTCCTCGTGCAAAGCATCCACGAGAAATAAAAACGGTTCTTGCGACTCGACGTAAGCGTAAGTCCGTGACGAGGTGCTCAAACGACATTAAGCGCCCATTAGGTGATTATCACGGCTAGCGTTTGTTGTGTGATGATTAAAAGGTGGCTGGGAGGGCCGCGGGGTTTGGGGCTGCCGAGAGAGAGACCGGCTGAAAAGGGAAGCGGAGTGTGTACCCCAGGAAGCGTTCGAGTGCGCCCACACTGTGACGGAATCAGTGGGATAAAGAGACAGGGGAAGAACTTGAGGAGTAATAGATTTTAGCTGCTTGGCTGCACTTCCCACACAGCCCTGGTCCCGGCTCTTGTGTTTTCTGTTTTAATAGGAGGGGGGAAAAAGGGTGAAGTCAGCAAAAACAAAATGCCGCCATTAAATCATCTCCCCGAATCCAGTGTCAGAGCAGTAATGGGAAATGCACTCATCATCGGAAAGGTTACTGCTTTCCAGAACCTCCTCGCAAGCTTTTCTCTCTCTTTATCCTGCAGCCCCTCCCCTTCGTCCGCCGTGTGGCCCAAGTCGCGTCCCCTTACCAGTGAGCAGCTGTAGACACGCTGATTTCTAGTTTTCCTGTCGCCATTTGGTCCCCAAAGACCCTGGGGTCGAAGATGAGGGATTGGGGCAGACACAGTTTGCTACGGTGAGTTGCTTCCATCTTACGGACGCGTTCAAGACTATGTCTCTCTCACTATCTGTCTAACAGAAGTGTGTAATGAACAAAGAGGGTGCCTTTGCTGTTTATGCGGTCCACTTTCATTATCATTTTGCTGCAGTATGCTATTGAATTTTATCTTGTCTTTTAACATGAATGGGACAGTTTATGAAAAATGGGATAAAAAAAAATCGGCAAAATATGAATCAGAATCAGTAGCAGAATTAGATCTATTGCCAGGTTGTTGTAGAACTTAGTATACAGCTTTGAGGATTTTGTTCTGGTGATTGGCAGAGGGAATGGGCAGGAAAACAGGCAGGTCAATAACACAAGTCAGTAGCATGAGCCAACAGTAAACATAAGAGTACAGAGCACAGAATACACAAAAAATGCAAATGCAGACATTATATGCACATTAGCGCAGATGTGCATGTTGGGCATTCAGCAGTCCGTGATAATGTCAGATCCTGGAGGGAGTTAAGTATGGGTGTCAATGGGATTGTGTGCATGTTTTGGTGAGACTGTAGTTGTGTATGTTGGGGGGGGTGCAGCATGTTGTTGGAGTGATGGTAGGCGTGGAGGGGACGGAGGTGGACCGCAGCCTCCTGCCAGAGGGGAGAGTCACAAACCGTGTTGTGTCCGAGGTGGGAGTGGTAAACCACACAATCTTGGCGTACATCTCCCCAAGCGAGGGCAGCTTAAAACTGATAGCCGTCTCTGCGGAATGAATGATATGTTGCAGCCGGATCTTGTCGCCAATAGGGGCTGCACAGTGCTCCGTGGTGATGGAGGAGTTGAGGATGGACTCAGTGACAGCTCAGCGTGATTAGGTGTTTGACATGTTGCAGGGTTGCTGCTCTTCCCAAAGAGGAAGTGGAACGCGCTGAGGTCATTGGCAAAGCATAAATTGTAGCTCTGAGGAGTGAGCGGTCTGAATGAGCCCTTTCCATGCAAATGCAGTCATTAGCCGAGAACTGCTGCAGTGGTTTCTTGCCATGTGACTGTTAAGCATTCCCGAATGCCTTGCCAAACCTGGTCTGAGACACTTGGTCCTGTCCCCACTCTCGGAACACCAGCCCCTGCTGCCTTCTCAGCTGTCTGAGTGCAGAGCTGAACTAGTGTGAGTCACTGTTGTAACTCACCCTGGCACTTGATCTCACAGAAGCTGATGTAGAAGCCTGCAGTCTCTGTATACTCCTCCAGACTGAGAGTGGTAGTTGTGAACACATTTCAGCCAGTGCACTCCAAGCAGATCCTCCGCAGCCACCCTGGTCGACTTCTTTACAGTCCTCGCCACAGTCTTGCCAAGTGTGAACCGGAGGACTGCGGTGGAGCAGCCTGATGAGCGTACACGGAAACTGCTCGAGCAGTGGAGGACGAGCGCATCTGGGTTCATGCTCATCAAAAAGTTGAAATGACTTTGGATGTTCGGACACCAAACTCAGTCTTCACGTCAGGCGACGGAGTACCGTGTGGCTGGTACAGAGGTAGAGACGAACATAAAAGCCGCAAAGGAGGCTTAAAAAGTGAAACGCCAACAACAACCCATGGCTGGCGTGTCAGGGACAATGGGTCATCACCAACCGCCCGTAATTAAGTCATTTCCATCCTGCTTTAAGAGGAAGAGCCTGTGTGCACGTGCACTGCCACCACTGCTCACAGCACGTGCACACACACGCTCCAGGAACAGCAGGTGGGGCAGGCGCTGATGTCAGTGAACACGGGAAAAGCTGCTGGACCAGACACTCTCTGTACTCAGACGCGATGCCTGCCTCAGCCCACACCAGGACTCGCATCAGTTTGGTTACAAGGCCGACAGGTCAATGGAGAACATCTTCACCGCAGCATCCTTTAGCTACGCTGAGCAGCCATTTTTTTGTACAGATGGAATGCTTTTTGCCGCTGCGCCGGCTGGAGAAGCGCCGCAGTTCCATCGTCCGAGCCGCGCGCGGTGACTTCGGTTTCGAGGAACGGTTTCGGTTTCTGTTTCGGTTTTCGGTTTCTCCCCTCCCCGGTCCGACACGCGATGCGGCGTTTGTGATTTTTTTTTAAGACTCGCTGGGCGAGAGCGGCTTTGCAGCGGGTCCCGGGGGACGACGGCCACCGCCACCGACCGTCCGGTTGGCCCTTGACTTGCGTAGTTGCGGAGGATTTAAGTCTCGACGGTTTTTGAGACGTCTTGTGGGTGTTTTTCGTTTCGCGCCCGAGGCTGTGTTTGAGTTTTTTCTGCGAGGGCTTCATAAAAAAATGGTCTAAAGTAGCGGCGAGGATATGGCCATCCTGCGGCTAAACCAGCGCGTGCGAGCAGGAGGATCTTGTGTGTTTTATCTACGCCCCCCCCACCCCCTCAACCTGCCCCCCCCCCCCCTCCGACAAGAAGGCCACTTCCCAGGTGATAAATCACAGATGACAGAGGACATTACACGCACAAACGGACCGCCGCCGCCGCGCCTCCGCGACAATTAATTAGCCGGCCGACACTCATTCATCACCGCGGCAATAAGGTGAAAAAGTCAAGAGTTTATTAAAGCTCTGCTCAGTCCTCGGGAGCGCACGGGCCAGGGGGCCGGGACACTTCACGTACACAACAGCACTGACATTCACATTCTCGCTCCACACAGAGTTACAGCGTTACAGCACACGGCGGGTCGGAAGCGTTCCCCCTGGTTGCAGCCCTGTGGACAAAGTTTGGCAATGGAGAGAGAAACTACATCACACGTCAGGGGGGGAACCCCCGTTCACAACACAAGCCTACGATACAAGAGGTGTAGGTTTTGCCTCGATTCAATAAATACTGTACAGATCACCACACTAAATAGCTACCTTGAATGGCATTCAAATCGTACAAGACCGCGTCACTCCACTCCGGCTTTAAATTACTGTACAAATCTCGTTAAATAGATAGAGCCATGCATTGTACGACTGACACACTGTCTTCGAGACTGACTGGATGTGAGAGAGGGAGGGGGGGGGGGGGGGCGGCGGGGGGGGGGGGGTCACTCTGCTCCAAGGTCCCATCTCTGAGGACCAAACCCGGCGTCCTATTGGTGGACACACTCAAAAAAAGCGGCGAGCTGCGCGGGTTTGCTCCCAGAAGCATGCATGTGGGGCCCCGGGTGACGGGCAACCGATTGACGTGCGAGGGCAGAGTGTGACACTTGTCACGGGCCCTGACAGAGTAGCAGGCGGCTGCCGCTTTTTGACAGCGCTGACTGCTGGGCCGCCAGGGACGCGGACACAGAGCCGGACTTACGTCGAAGGACGTGTCAGTCCAGCTGTCAGCTCAAGAGTGCGGAGACAGAGGGGGGGCTTCTCCATGCCTCAGGACACTGGAGGCACGTGGACAAACACTGAAGCGCTATAACTGCTCACTACACTGCTTTTTGTTTCTACTACATACACAAAGACACGGACGTTCCTTAACTCTGGTCCGTCACCTACTTGGGAGACGCGGCACTCGACTCGGACGGACCCTTTGTTCCGAGTGCATCCGCGACGTCACACCGAAATACCAAAGGTCACTGGGTGACAGGCGGCTCCGATCGATAGCGCTGATCGGCGCTGATGGGGGGTGGGGGGTGCGTGGCAAGTTCGAGGCTTGGATCAATGTGGAGGGAGAGGGGAACGGCTCGGGACGGTGAGCGAAAGTGACAAGATGCAGACCTCAACCGCTCAAGGCGGCTTTCTGCTTTCTGCACTTGGGGCTCGTTTTTTTTCTTCACTTCCCAGGGTCTTCCCAACAGAGGGGATGCCGAGTGAGCTCACGCCAAGCTTGTAGGCCTCGGCCTTGGCCAGGTCTAGAACCTCCACACGCGCACTAAACTGGGCCTGGGGTAACTAAGGATGCGAGTGTCCCGTCGCCTTTAGCTATTGATTGAAAAAAGAAAAGAAAAACAAAAAAATGACACCATTCCGTGAAATTTAAGATAACAGGGCTTACAACTCAAGTTTGAATCATTCGATGACCTGGCTCGGTGGTTCACTCGGACCCGCACTTCGTTTACGTTTTCTGCCACCCCCCAAACAGCACGAGGTGAGAAGGCCGATTTGAGAGATGGGTTTTCTTTTTTTTTCGAAAACAGTTTAATACATGAATGACATGGACATGAAATGGTCTCACTCCGGAGGATGTCAGACAGCGGAAAGATGCGACCGGAGCCACGACGGGCCAGAAAATGTACTCGAAGGGTTCAGAAGCAATAAAGAGTCCGACAATAACCCCCCCCCCCCCCAAAAAAAAAACAAACCAAAAATTTGGTCTCCAACAACACTTCAGCATTTATGCTACAAGTCAATTTTGGACGGCTCCAGTTCAATTGTCGCCGGGACAGTCGTGGGTCCAGTTTGGGCCAGGGGCGGTTGCGGGGCAGCGCGACGGTCTCTCTCTCCAGCCTGACTTGAGTGCCACTCTTCGAACGCCTCACTTTGCCTCTCTCTGTCTCTAGGCCCACGGCCCTCTGCGCCCCAGTTTTTATGGGGGATGAGGTGGCTGCCCCCCGGCTCTCACAACCTGTGCAATGCAAAGATAGAAAGAGTCAGGGCAGCACACCTCACACCCCCCGCCCCCGCCCCCCGCCCCACCCCCCCCCCGACCAGCAACCCCTCACAACGTAAACACTGTCCGAGGGCACGGCAGAGAGGAGGACACAAACGAACAGGCAGGCAGGCAGGCAGGCAGGCAGGCAGGCAAAAAAAAAAAGAACCACAAACACGTTCGTGCGAGTGCTCGTCTTCCCTTTTTGACGTTTCGTATGCGACTACTCCCGCCGTGGGCAAGGGGCGCTGTTCAAGAGCACCAGTTCGTCACCACTGGGGCATTCACGTCCTCCACATTACCGAAAGCATTTGGGTCATAATCGGCTCATTAACGAATTGGGCGTAATTTCGCTTGCGCAATGACTGAACACCGGAGCGCGCGCGAAACGCTGCACATTTGTGTGGTACACGGCCTCGATCCGGGTTGAACGGGAACGAGGAGCGTCTCCGCGGAGGACATTTACCACATGACAGCGTGCCGACGTGTGTGCCCGGCTGTGATCCTGCCTCCCTTTCATCCGCTCGCGGAATTCCAATGTCAGGGAGGGCCCTGGATATTGGGCGCCTGACACCTGAGATCCCGCGAACGGAGGGGAATAAATTGCGCTATTCATTACGCCCTAATGAACTGTGCAAATGTATGTGGCAGGTCAATATAGGGGGCCTATGGAGAAGGTACCCCCCCCCCACCCCACCCCCACCCCCGGCCCCCCTCGGTCTGCAGGAGCCAGGCGGCCGCGGCCTAATGAAGACTGAACTTTAATCATCAGGAGGATATGGCTGCCTCACGAGACCAGCCGCACACACTTGGGTGATCTCACGCACACACAGGCACGCGCACACACAGGGAGCTCCGTTTCTGAGCCGGACACATGCACACATAGGTGGACAGACACACACACACACACTCGTTTCCTCACCTCACGAGGTTCTCGTTGTCGCCGGGCCCTTTGCAGGTCGCGCACTCCGTCCGGGTGTCGTCAGCTTTGGGTTTCTTCTGCATGGCAGACTGCCGCTGTCGCCGTTCCCGTGGAAGCGGTTCCTATGGAGACATGGCCGGTTAAAGAGCGAGGGGGAGCGCGCGCGCGGGCACGTGTGGGCCGCCCGGGAGTGAGAAGCCGGGGAAAGGCGGTGGGGGGGCGTTCACCGGCGCAGCTCGTTTCAGTGCACTCAAATGTTCGGAAAAAAGGGGGGACCGGAGCCGCGGACTCTTCCGGGAGCCCCGGGCCACGTGGGCACAGAGATTTTAAAGGGGATCGTGATTTCAATTTAAGCCAGCGGAACAAAAAAACATCAATTAAGACCAATTCATCATGCTCGCTGCATGAAATTCACCAATCGGGCTCTAAATAGATCACCGGCCGGACCACTGCAGCTCTCCTTTGTTACTTATGGCGGGTCTTTAAAACGAAATAGTCCCACCAGGCAGAAAAGTCACAGTAGTGACACACTGCACGGCGACAGTTATCTTCGCTGTGAATGCGTACGAGGATGACAACACAAAGACGCACAGCAGAGCTAAGGAACGCACCTCGATTTTGTCGTCTCTGTCCTCGCAGATGGGAACTCTCTTCCTCTTCTGCCCTCTGGTTCTCTGAAAGACAAGAAAGGTTCCCCTCTTCAAGCAGCGGCCGATCAGACGACGCCTTCAAACGTTTCATTCAGTTTCCCCTTCGAACGCCTCACAATCCAGGACAGTCTCAGAGGGACCGTCTCCTCTCGATTGACTGCAATTACAACAGCGCTCAACGCCGAAGAGCGCCATGAAGGACGGACAGGATCCTACCGTGCTGCCAAGACGCGTGCTGAGAATGTGGCGGACCGTGGAGAGCACCCACTGTGGCGCATTCCGGATGGACTGAGGAGCAGCCACAGACATCTTCTTCCTCTTCTTCTTCTCATTCTTATTAATAGTACATCACTGTTGTGGACCGTTGTGAACGTGAACTGTCCATCATGTCGTGTACTGTGAATGTGAAGATATTGTGTAATTTCCGGCTGCAATACGGAATAACTTCCCTTTGGGGACGAATTAAGTTCTATCTCCTTTCATCTTGTCTTGTCTTGTATAACTGCACTAGCACAACTAGTGTAGTAACTACTGACTGACTTGTGGGAAAGCTTGTGGGAATTTCGGACCGAATTTGTGAGAATTTGCGAGAATTTGTGAGGTCACACACAGATGTTGGACAGGAAGGCCTGTCTCTGTCTCTGTCTCTGCCTCAAAGGTAATGTGCTGAAGCGCCCCTTCCAACTGTGGCGCGCCAGGGAGGTGTGCTCCACCCAAACACGGCACACTTGCACTCACACTGGCTGCAGAATCAAGACTTCAGGGTGCGCACGTGCTTGGGCAAGGCACGACGGCCTGCTGCACCCACATTCATCCCAAAGGTGTTCTCGGTCAAGTCTATCCGCACCAAACCGTCTGATCCATGTCTTAATGGGCCCTGCTTTGTGCCCTGGTGCACAGTCACGTTGGAACAGGAAGGGGCCATCCCCAAACTGTGCGCCCAAAGTGGGCTTGGACCAGCGAAACGAACTCTGAATGCCTCAGCATTCGGCGAGAGATGCGGAGAATGAGAAGCCAAGCCTTCTCACGCGACACGAGAATCACAAACGTGCTCCTGGACTGTGCTCCGACCAATACTCAGTGGATGTATAGCAAAACGGCCACACCCCCCTCGCCGGTCCGGGGGCCGAGTCCTCCTCAAAAGAGGAGGATTAAGGCGAGTAAAAACCAAACAGCCAGCCGACGAGGATCTGAGCTGCTGGGACGGGGATTAGAAGGGGAGGAGAAATCGACAACATATTCAAACAGGCTGTGAAAACAGTTCCATCTGTCACCTTTGGATTCGCCAGATGGAGCACTCATCATCAAGAATGCTAACCGCAACAGCGCTGCCAACGGGCTCCGGCAGACCCCCCCCCCTCCCCACCCCCACCCCCACCCATCTCCCGTGACTCCACCGCCGCCGCCACACACACACACACAAAAAGCCTGACGTCACTTAGCCGTCTCCGCTTCGGGGGGGGGGGGGGGGGCCCGGATCAGCTGGAAGCGCCTAGCCACGCGGCACGGCTAATTTCAGGCTCTGCTCAGGTGAGGAGACGGGTACACCCGCAGGCAGTTTGTAAGCCCCCGGCAAAAAAAAATTTAAAAAAATCTATCTCCCAATTAAGCACATCGGCGCACCTTTAACGAGCATGAACCGCTTCGCGCGGGATCGGGGGGGGGACTAGCCGAGCGTGGGGAAGTCGCAGCAAATGGATGCGGGAGCTTCGTTTTTAGAATCTCGGGCCGATCGACGCATATGCTCGCGCGGGATGGAGGGGGGAGGGGGGGGGGGGGGCACGTCTGGCCCGGGGGGGGGGGGGGGGGGGGGGGGGGGGGGGGGGGGTGGCAAGCGGCGGTAAATCGCCACCCATTAGGGGAGAGCTCGGGTAGCCCCGGTAAAAGCATTAAAGATGCAAAGCGGGGCCCCCCCTTTTAGCGTCTGCCGTTGCGCGCCTTGCATTTGAAGATAAATGCTGCACTGAAGTGCCTCACCCGAGTGGATGTGGATGGAGGATGTGTGCGTGTGTGTGTGTGTGGAGGAGGAGGAGGGGGTAGAAAGCTGCTTAATCCCTGCGAGCTCCAGCAGGGTCCTCGGCACATGCCTGGGCCCTGGGTTTTCCAGAAGCTGCCCGGAAAACACATTAACCCGGGGCCGCCGCTGTGCTCCGACACGCCGCCGTTCCTCCGCAAAGACAGACGGAGCGCAGGGAGCAGGAGGAGCGTCCGACGCCGTCCTCCTTCCCCTCCGCCCCGCGTCTCCATTTGCGACAGGCGCTGCAGTCGGGAGCACAGGGGAAAAAAAGCGCAGGGGGGAAAAAAAGTCCCCTCAAGGCCCGGACGGACGGCGCCGGGTCACGTATCGACCGGGAGAAAAGAAAGGGGAAGTGGAAGATAATGCCGAAGCCCCCCACCCCCCACCCCCCCCCTCCCTTCTTCTGCGGCAAACCGTCAGATACGGATCTGGAGTATTTTTTTGAAAGAGCGGGGAGTCCGCTCCGTGTATCGCGCCATCTGAGCATGGCCAGCGCAGATAAGTGGGATCCAGTGAGGGATGGACCCAGGTCTCACTCACGCAGCGCACGCTACTGTGGCCCGTGCTGGACTCAAAACCGCCTCAACGTCTCAGTGTTGATCCGGCCCGTCCGTCCATCCGATAGCGCGCACGTCCAATGTGCATTAGACGTCCCAAAAAGTGAGAGTGTGACGCCCCACAGTGAGAGTAAGTAGTAAAATCTAGGTAGGTGAAATCCATTTGGGACTAGGACGGGGAGACCCTGTCTCAGAGAACGCCATGTATCATCAAAGTCCACATTTATCAGGTGATGCCGGTTCGGAGCACGAAGTCACTTGCGAAAAGTAACCCGCGCAAGGAATTGCGTCTTCAAATGACAACCGGTAATAAAATGAGAGACGGCGGGGGGGGGGGGGGGGGGGGGCGGGGTCGAGGGAGGCCAGGAGTGACCACCGAGCATGTGCGCTTCCTACCACGGAGCACGAAAGAGGAGGCGTAACAGGGAGAGGGTACGGGTGGGGTTAGGGTTAGGGTTGGGGTTGGGGGGGGGGGCAGGGGGGGGCCTGCCTCAGTGCCACGGCATCCTGCCATTCATCCTCCGCTGACCGCCCCGCGAGGCCGGTAGAGTGACGTAAGAGCGAAAGAACACGTTCCGACTGGAGCTACGCTTGTATGGCGAAACCTATGCACTCACGTGGCTGGAACTGAACTAAAGTGCAACTTTGTGAATACGTTGCATCCATGTTTCAACATCAAACATGGATCCTAAAAACATGTTTGTCGACGAGACGAGATTCATAATTTTTAAACCTATACCTTGCCTGCACTCCGTCACTGACTCGATCTAAACGAAACAGCTTTGGGCTTTTCAACACGATTTTCAAGAAGATTTTGAACTAGGGTCTGAAGGACCAAAAAACTGCCTCGCCACCCTACGGAGTCCACGCGAAACGAATGTAAAAGTTTGCTTCACTGATAAGAAGCATTTGACTTGAAACCAGTCTCTGTCTCATCCGCCTCTGATCAGCTGAGAGGAGGAGACCGTCTATTTTGTTTGTGGGATCGTCTTTTGCTGTTTGAGGGGTCGAACCCTGGCGGGTTGGGAACCCAAAACACACCAAAAGTGAGCCCGTGTCTGGTCGTCCCATCTATTCAGCAACATCAGTTGAAGTCTAATGTCTAAAGTCTAAAGTCTAAAGTTTCAGCGGACAACGCAAAACAATGGCAGTCACTGTAATGAAGTGATTTTTATGGGATTGCGCGCTCCTCACCTGATGTTTCTTGGGCTCTGGCGACATCTCCTGAGGGATGAACTTGATCGGCCCCTTGATCTGCCTCCTGGACCTCTTGGTGCCGTCCGGGAGCGTCTCCATGGCGATGTCGGCCTCGTCGCTGCTGGCCTGGTCACACTCCGAGCATTGCCTGGGGAGGAGACGGAGAGCGGGAACCTCTCAGTCGACGGCATTGATTTCACCGTCGCGGGCCCAAACCTTTGGTCCCCCGACGCGAAAGGGAAACCTTTACGGCGCCTTCCGATCACGGGGTGAAAAGGCGGAAGAGCAACTGGATAAAAGAGGAATAATCCCCACGTAAGCTTCACGGAAACAAAAGTGCCGCCTTTTCGAACCATCCTTGTATGCAAATGAAGGACGTATGGGACGTAAGGGACAGCGCATCAAGGACACAACATCTGTAAATCCGGCAGCCCACGCTGGAAGTGACATCTTTTGGAAATGGGTTTGTTATCGGCCCGGAGAGTTATGGCTCTATCCGGGGGGGGGGGGGGGGGGGGTTGATAGCGCGCGTACAGTGGCGGAGGAGGCCGTGATTCATGAAAACGCGTCTCAAATTGGTGAAGTGGGTTTTACACAATGCCTGCGAGCTCGCGAAAACGTGCCGTAACTGATCAGACGAAGAGTTACGTCCTTGGACAAGGAGAGTCTTGCACTCAACATTCCCAACACAAAAGTGTGTGTGTGGCGGGGGGGGGGGGGGGGGCGGGGGGGGGACGGAGGCACGCACTCTCAGTCACTTGACTTGTTACAGTGTTCTAGACCGTCCTAGCCAGAACACGATCGTCTCGGATAATCCTGATATCTAAAGCGTCTTGTAGAAGTTTCGATGCGATGGCAACGGAAACTTCCAGGAAGTGAGACGGTTTCCCGGACGGACCGGGGACTACCTCGACGGCTCTTCGTTCTCGCGCTGCAACACTGTCATGATTTATGACTCTACGGCCACACACTCGGGTCGATCAAAGGGGTTCTGATTTCCACCAAATAAAGCCCAAAGAGCGCCGTTGCTTAAAATTAACGCCAAATGAATTGCTCCAGTCACGAGCAGCTTGTTTTGCAATCTGTTCCGCAAACACACACCCGTTCTCTATTGAAATACCAGCTGCATTCCTTCATATCCTTCGTTGAGTGTGCGTGCGCGTGTGTGTGTGTGTGTTGTGGTGGGGGAGGGGGGGGCTCTCTTTCATTATGAGCAGCGGAATATCTTAAACGACGCAGCAAAGCCGCTCCAGATAAGGAGGTGCGAGGGCGGGGAGGGGAGATGGTGACATTTCTACCATCTGAGCATCCATCATCTGATAATCCCGCCGCCACTAACTGGCCTCGAATGCCACGACCAATATGAATAAACAAACCTAATGTGCTACCGCGCCAAGCGAACCCCCCCCCCCCCCCCAAAAAAAATCAATAGGAAGAGCGCTCCCTGTTCAAACACGACGGGGACGGTTTGCGACGCAAGCACCGGGGGTGATTCTCCGCACGCTGGACGGGGGGCATCAATTTTCCATGTGCGGAGCCATAAATATGTCTCATGCCAAGAGGGCTCCGCAGCATCCCAACCACGATCCATCCCCCCATCCCCCCCCCCCCCCCCACCACGCCCCCGTGCCTCTTTACCAGTAGCTGTTCTTGGTCTTCTTGGGCATGCGTGTCAGCGGTGGCTCCAGGCAGCCCAAGTGGTAGTAGAGCTTGCAGGTGTCGCACAGCACCAGCAGATGCTGATCCTGGTTCTTCTTGCAGATGCCACAGCTGCGGGGGGGTGGGGGGATGCATAAAACAGCACGTAAGTTAGGGTTTTGTAATGTTAAAACGCTAGAAATTGAAATGGTCTGAAGGCACAGGTGAAGCACAGCGGCTTTACCCTTGGCATTTTGATGGTATTTGGCCCCCCCCCCCCCCCTCTTTCTCTAACCCTCTCTTTGCACACCGTGTGCTCACCTGTATAGGATGGCTGGCAGGCTGGACGCCTTCCCTGGGGTCCCCCCCTCCTTCTTGCTGGGCTTCCTCTCTTTGGGGGCTTTCAGAACAGCTGGTGTGTTCAGCTTCTGCCAAATCAAGGTCCACAGTTTTTCCCCACGTTACGATTATGGATGGACACGTTTCGCCTCACGAGTAGAACAGAACAGAATACAATACCATACAATACAATCAGCCTTTAATCACCCCATAATGGGGAAATTTCAATGGTAACAATATAGCTAAGAAATCTATATTAGAACCAATATTTAGATTGCTGAAATGTATACTACCTCATCAGTAAGACTGGTGCATTATACACTATATAATCATTCTACCTCTGATCACTATGAGCATACTTAAAAGAGACTGCTGCTGTGGACAGAGTGACACTGCGCTATACGAGGCACTTTATCGAACACCGGTTTTGTGTTGGATGAAGGTGTGGACTGTGCACCTCCAGCCCTACCCGTGGCGGAACCGTAAAAGTTCCGTAGCAGCAGAGCTGCCAGGAGAGACGGGGAGGGGACATGTTGTATGTGACAGGTAAAAAGCAGCAGCGAGACAGCCAGTTTATTCTCCCCCGTGTCTCAGGTGCATTGCTGCCATACGGGTTAATTAGAAAACTTATCTCGTAGGAGCCGGGTCTGTCACTAAACAGACAAGGTTTCTCCCCGAGGAAGTTCTAATCTGAGTGCACTCGTTTTGCCTGCAGTGCAGTATGAGCGTCCCCGCGGGGCGGCCTGATAGATGGAGGGACAGGCTGAGCACAAGAGGCTGCTGAGGCTATCTCAACAAGCTGGACTGCAGCCTGCCTGCACGCAGCCATAAGTTAACCACTGCTGATACAGAGCAGATGCAATGTTGTTAACATTCCTTATCAGACAGATGAAGTTTCACGCTTTGGATAAAAAAAAACGGAGAGACCAGAAACGGCGGAGGTGCATGGACCTTAAGCTGCCTGACTTCCGACAACACCGGGCTTCTCTCGCAGAAAAACCCGGGGCAACATCACAGTGAAAGAGCATCACGGACAATACAGTCAAACAGTGAAGAACGAGCCCAACTGCGTCGACTGTTCCAGTCAGGTTTGCTCCACTCACTTTGTTTTGGGTTTTGCCGTTTTGTTTTTGAGTTTTTGTTTTGGGTTTACAGCTGAAACGATAAAATTTCATATAAAAAAATAAATAAACATATATTTTTTTAGGTCTTTCCTTTTATGCCTCTTCTCTGTAAGTACTGGTCATCCCTTCCCACATCATATTTCATTCTACAAATGGTCAAAACTGATGTTTATCTTACAAAGAATTTTACATACACACACACACACACACATATATATGTCTTTATAAAAGGTAAAGGTGATGGTAAGGGTCCTCAAGCCTTTTTGGATTGCATCTACAGTGGTACATGTGTTGTGCGTAGTCCGGTGAAGTAGCCAAAAGTGTTAAAACTTCCAGGCGCGCGAGGAACAAATACACCGACTGCGCACTGCAAAGAGGGATGAGAGTCCCACGCCAGGACATCAATAATTTCTGCAGATGCAAAAGGCGACGGCAGGATGACAAATTGAAGTTGAGAACGTGGCAGATAGATGACAAAGGCACGCGGCGCTTTGACTGATGCTGCTACTTAAACCGCGCGCGCTTATAATTGGGTGATTTATGGCGGTCATTGCAGATTCACCGCCAGGTTTCCCCTCCCAAGTCCCTGTCCATTGTGCCGCCTCGCCGCCGCAATGGGATGATGGGACCGTTTACCCACGCGGCCCGCACATCCAGAGACCGTCACTCCTTCTGAAAAGATTTCATCACTTTTACCAACGCGGAAAGACTCTACGTAATCAAATTGTTAAAAGGGATACGCAGTAAAATGAATTGAAATGAATGAAACGGCAACACCAGTGGATACCGAGTGGTCAGGATAACGGATGGATGGATGGACGTGTGATTACGACACATCACATGTTGATATCAGATAGTGCACGCTCCTTTCATGAATAGATTGAAGTAAGCGTTGCATCGCTTCTTTCGCCGAGGCACGACAAACCGTCGGGGCAAAATGACTGGGTGTGCGTTAGAGAGCATGCGGAGGTTTTACAATACGATACAGGGAGACTGTACGGCGCTGCGCTGCGTAGCCGCAAGGATTCCGGCGAACCGATCCTTCAGCGAGGGAGCGGTGAAACACGCTCAACACACTGGCTGTGAAACACAACGTTTAACAATGTCGATAATGTTTAATAACGTACGGTAATGTTTTTAGTACACAAGTTGTGTTATGTCTCTCTAGGTCTGTGTTATGTCTCTCTAGGTCTGTGTTATGTCTGGCCCACTGGCCAGACACAACACTTAAAAAACTTCTTAAAAAAACAAACAAACCTATGCACACTTAAAGGTTAAGCACCTTTCACTCTCCTTTGTTTGCTTTCACTGGCAATAGCCAACATGCTTTCGAATTTTTGCGGAGCCAAAGCCAATATAAATAGGCCAACTCTATATAAACCACCAGTGACTTGGATTCTAAGTTTAAGTCTTAATTTGTTGAGTGCCAAGCCTGAACCTGGAGACTGTACAACCCTTAAATAACCTTTAAGCCGTGGCTTTCCATTTCGGTTGGTGGTGGAATGGGAAGGAGAGGAAGTAGCGTTGTTCGTACTGTACGGAGAGGTGGCGAGGGAAACGGGGAACGTTACCTGGCCAACGATGCCGCCCAGCAGAGTCCACATGGCCTGGCCTTCGCCGCGCAGCTTTCCGTTCACGTTGAGAAGCTCCTCCAGGGACTCGCACAGCTGCAAGAGGGCCCGGCGAAAGCACGTGAGGCAGGGACAGCTGCGTTCGTTCATTCATTCCATTTCCCACGTCGTTTCAAAGTGCATTCAGCCGGCCGTCGCGTCGCACCGTTTTATCCGGGCATTCGGTCAAAAGGGGAAGAGCTACGAGGAGAGCTACGTCTCTTTTCAGAAACCCATTGGATTAGATTCTCCCTCCTCCTCCTCCTCACCGTCGAAAAGCGACTTCTGTTTGCTCAGTGACAAAAGCCATGTTGGAGCAACTCAGGCGGCGCAATTAGCCACAAACACTGGATTAATAATGTTTAACATGCGCGGCAGAAGACTGAACGCAACATTAACTCGGGCGACTTTTGCTCTGCTGCTGCCTTGCCTCCCTCATGGTGACAGATGGCGGGGGCCGGCAGCTTAACAGAGATCACATGTTTGAGGCAAGCTGGGAGGAGAGGGGCACGCACACATTTGATGTCAGCCCATGGCTCACCGAGGTCGTAATGAAGACCTGGGAGTAGCGTTTACTTTTTCAAACAACATCGTTTGAGTTGGAGGGAACTTTTATCGATCCCGTCGGGGCGACTCCTCGGGGAAATTCACAAAAGGGTACGCATTTCCGACACTGACACACAACAGACTCTTAAAATGACATTGAGAATAAGATGTGTTCTATATTTTGGCGCGCATGTGGACAGGAGAGAGAAAAATCCAGCGTGCTTGGTCGCAAATCAATTGCAGAATAAAGCTGATTCTGATTCTCAACAGCCTGACCAGACACCCATTAACATGAAGAGATGTGGCCAACCTGCTGCTTATCTCTGAATTGTGAAATGTGTTGGGACTGGCCTCACTGTGTTCTTCAAAACAACACAGGTGCACACGTGAGTAATTTGAGACAGAGACAAAGCAGCCCTGAAAAAGTACGTTGAGGACTTCAACTCTGCGAACGTTTGTGCCCAATTAAAAGAGGTTTTTGCACCGCGGCTCTGAGACTAGACCAGACAAGACATCCTGAGGGCAAAGCTCTGTTGATATTTTCACAACAGCTCGCATCTTACGAGCCAGAGGTCCACCAAAAACAAGCCTTTTCTCCGAAGGTTTGCACCGCGCCGCTCACCTTGTTGTACTCCACGTGCAGCTTTTCTTGCTCGCTCTCCAGCTTGTCTTTCAAGTTCTTCTGCTCAGAGATGTTGTCCTGGATCTGGATCATTCGCATGTTCCGCTCTGAATATCAATGGGACAAAAAAAAAAAAAAAAAAAAATCGATAGCATGATCACAATCTATACACAGCAAACAAAAAAAAAGAAAAGGCACGTGAGAGAGTGTACTGATGGCAGATAGGCCCTGTGCTGCAGGCTAATAGAATATGTTCTCAAGGTTACTCTCGTAGTGTCTCACACGTCTGGCATCTCAATCAATGGAGGAGGAAGTGCATGCCCACAACATTAGACATAATGGCTTAACCACCCCATACAAAACAACACAGATAAATAGTATAGGGCTAAAAAATTCAGAATCACAAGTAATCAAATAATATATTTGATAGACGGACAATGTTTCCCTTGTCATGTTTGACAGTGTCTGCAGGGACGCGGCCCTCTGTCTATTTGGCTAACTTGGCTAACTTGGCTAACTTGGCTAACTTGGCTAACTTGGCTAATGCGGTGGATGTGTAGTCACCAGATAATAACAGTGCTCGACATAATTACAGCAAACACGGAGAGCTCAAGTTTTTAAAACAGACTGGAAGCTCGGTCGACGGAAGTTTATTCAAACTCCAATTGCGTGGCCATAACTCTGAGTGCAAGAACAAGGCCGCAGACGCAACTGTTAGCCAACCGATGATAATCGCGATTTGTGACTTGTATTCCTCCTCAGGCAGCTACACAGCTGCACCCGTTTTCAACGTAAGCTCCGGTGGCATGTTTCCTCTGCGATTGTGCAGGCCTGGCAGGCTGCCACTCCAACACAAACACATTCTCTGTGCCAGGACTAACACGAAATCGCCTGTCGTGCCGAAATCAATTCAATTTGCGAGGTGCGCGGGGATTCTTCGAGGCCCCCCCTTTGAAATCAAAATCAAATGTCACCAAGAAACCTCGACATGAATGCGCGCCGCGTTACCCAGCCGTGAGACGGGCATGTCACCTGCTTGTTAATGTTCTCAGTGACAAATCTGGCGCTTTTAACGATTGCGCATGTCTAACGTGTTATCCACAAAGTTTCCTGGAAGTCGTGAGGTCACGTGATGTATCCTCAACAAACCACTATGACGCTTATCGCCATACCATACGGTGACTCGGGAGGCAATCTGGCCTCTGTCTGCTCTCGGAAACTTTGCATAGATTTGACACAGCGGTCTTGATTTCGCTTTAATGAAAAATAAAAGTTACGGGAGCGGATCCTGTCTCTCTACACCGCTGTTTTCATCTGGCCTTTACGTGTCACGAATGAACTACTTGGGCGGCCGAGGCGCAAATGAGCTCCCTCACCCAGGTAGTAATTGACGAAGTCCGCGGTGAGGGCGGGCTGCTTGTGTTTCCGGCGTCCGTCCATGCTGGCGTTGGCGTCGGACGTGTCCACGGGGAAAATGTCGGTGCTGATCCCCATCAGCTCCGCCTTCCTCATGAGCTTCCTGATGGCTGAGGCGCTGGAGGTGAGGGGCCGCGGCAGCTTCTCCCGGGGCACCCACGCCTGTGGCCGGGTGTTCCTGGACAGCTCGGCTTTCGCCCTGTACTGCTGCAGGCGGGTGGTGATGCGGGCCTACAGGTGACACACACACACACACACACACACATGCTTTTGATAGAACCATATTGTTTTTTTTCCCATTAAGTAAAAATCACAGTTACTGACACTGAAATGCTCGTATGTGCATTAGCTTGCTTGAAATTTCAGATCGGCTCGTGGAGAGATGGACACACCCAGAAACCAGTTGGAGGCCAATCGTTCGAATTTTGGAGCACGACATACGAAAGAGGGCAAATGTCTCTACAAAAGTGGAAAACGGCACGTGTCCACTGCGTAAGCTGTGGTTTGGAGCAGCGTGCAAAAGAAGAATATCCCTGAATTTTCAAGCGTTTTCACGTGGTTGGTTTGGCAGTTACACTTGAAAGGAGGTGAAAAACTAGAAAATGTCAACATGTTGAAAACAACACGGGGATGGAATTTTCCTCCACTTTAAAGTTTAAATGAGAATGAACCAATGGTTGTTTGAGGGTGATATGTTTTTCCCTTTCATTAAAATGTAAAAATTTGCCAATCATTCTACACATTTTTCTGTTTAGAATCTAACATCCCACAAAGTAAGGGTGGTATTGGCCCAAGCCTAAAATGCAGACAATGGGAGCTTGCTTTTCCTGATAGTAAAAATATATACTATATATTCATATATTCTCATATATATATATACACATATATATATGTGTGTGTATATATGTGTGTGTATACATATGTATATATACATATATATATATATATATATATAAAAAGTGAAAAAAAGTTAAATATCAAATCAAATCTGTTGGGGGAATTGACACATTCAAAGTTGCTTCCAAAAGTAAATACATTCTTTAATTTTAAGTTCTTTGTGAGATCATTTCATTTGTTTTGCAATAGGTAATTAATACATTTAGTGTATACAACTACTAATGACTGAGGTGGTAAGAGGTCTCTACTCACTCAAAAGTGTGAATGTGTCACGTGGCTGCCATATGAATGTGAATACCGGTGTTACCTGAGCCTCAGGGGTCAGCTGTTTCTCTCTCTCCTGCAAGGACACCTTGCAATAAGACTGTAAGGCCAGATAATTCTTCCTTTTCCATTTCCTGTCGAAGCGGTCCGCGTGCTGCTTGCAGTAGGCAAAGAACGGATCGGCAATGTCCTGGCGGTGAAACGTAAACACGCATCAAAAACGGAGCGAGGAACGAAAGCAGACGAAATGCTTTCACACTTCGACGACAGAGTCCCGGAAGGCCGTAACGATTTCGCAGTGTGTAGAAAGTTGGATGTGTGCATGAATACAAAAATGTAAAATATGGCTCGCTACTGCTCTGTTCGACGTGAACCTGTGGTCAGCTTTTCTGAGGCGCTTCCGTTGCCTTCGAGACGCGTTCCCTCGGCTCTCGCCCGATTGTCGCCATGGCAACGTCAATATCAATCAACACCACAAACTCATTAGTGACCGAGTCAAAACCAGCCACCTTTGTGAACGGTCACACAAAGAGCAGCGTCTCCTTCTTAGATACCAATTAGAGCGACAGTGAGGGTTTTTTTTTTGTTTTACCTTGAATCTAAATGAGCTGCGAGAGCTCATTTTTTCCCCCCTCTGGGGGCCACAAAACCTCAACTTTCTACATATTGCCTCATTTCATCCCTTACTTTGAGCAGCTGCCCGGAACACTGAACGATCCACGCTGAATGGCCTTACCTCCTCTGCCGCCGCCTCGGACAGGAGCCCCTCCCTCTGGGCACATGTGACGTGGAAGTAGGAGCGGCACATGCCCGCATCGCAGCTGATGCACACGCCGGTCCTGGCGAAGCGGGCGTCCTCGCAGAAACTGCACTCCTGCTTGCGGAGCACAATCACGACACACTGAGAGATCACGTGATCACGTCGGCAGAGACCAACTCATCGCGAACGACCCGGTCGGCATTCATGGGCGGGGGTGGGGGGGTTGGGGGGGTGGGGGGGGTGGGGGGGGTGGGGGGGTGGGGGAGCACTTGCCTTGGCCCCGTACTTTGAATAATTCATCTCCGTGAGTGTTACTGGTCGCAGTTTATCAATGTCTCCAAATGCCACTCCGGGAACGTAAAGTGCACAAACCACATGCACCCATCTGAAAATCGAGAGGAAGGAGATTAAATTGAGTGACGGACGGGCCCGCCGCAGAGAGCCTGAACAACAGGACAACACCGCAGCCCGTCGCGTCGGCGTGCGAGTCACAACCTGGGAGAAGTGCCGAGATGAAAGGGATCTGTTTTTAAAAAGGCGACGTTAAAAGAATGCATCGATTTCCGGTCGCCGATTTCGAGGAACGCCATCGAATCGATCCAAATCTATGGCCTCGGTCATTTTCATTTTTATTTTTTTTGCATTTACTCCTGTGAATTACTGCGGACAATAAAAAAAAAAACCTAAATATCATGAAATTGGCTGCCCGGGCACTTCAAAAAGAAATGGATGCATAGATTTATGTAGACTCCAGACTCCGGCGACAGCTTGGTGTGACACAATTTCAAACGCGGACTTTAGGGAAGGGAATCCGAAGTCCAATATAAAGATATCCATCTCGAGCAAGCAACAGCTTCACAGTTTAATTTGCTGTGTTTTTCATGCTCTAGTGAAGTAGTAAATTCGGGTGCAGCCTGGCTGAGGAGCGCTATCAGTGATAACGTGGCTGAAGTCTCCACGCTTCACATAACACACTCTTTTCTCTAACTCCTTTTCTTCCTCTATCTCTTCTCCTCCTTCCATCCCCTTTTCTCATCCCTCTGCTGGCTCGCTCTCCTTCTCCCTCCTCCCGCATTCGGCTCCCTCCGCTTTCCGCGGTGGAATACGTGTACAATTTAGCATTTACATTCATTGCCTGCGGTGTTTCAACCGGCTGCAGTCATTAACTGAGGCGTTGCTTGTTTCTGAACATGTTCCAGCCACTGCCTCTAGTAAATGGTAACTGACCACCAGGTCAACGGGCTACTGTGCACCCACCTCCCGGCATCCGTCTCTTTGAAGATGCCGTCCTGGTTGGGGCACAGCTCACAGCTGGGGGACACTCCATTCTTGCAGGCGTCACAGAACCACGGCTCAGTTGAATTTTCTGAGGCGGAGCTCATGATTGAGTCGCTCTCACCATCCACCCCGTAACACCCTGGAGCCACAGGGGGTCAAACAGAAGACGCACATGAACATTTTGTCACAGTCTGAACATCCCTAATGGCAGGAAAAACACACATCTTTCAGTGGCCCCAACTAAAATCTCAAAAAGCCCAATTTACACGTTGGTCAGAGAGGCTATTCGTATGTATAACCCCAAACAAGTATAGATTTCTCCATATGTTTGACCTGACGGATGCAGTGAGATCAGCTTCACTCCACATTTCGTAAGCCTCAACATTATAATTCCAAAGAGTCGATCGTTTACATCTGTTGAAAGAAGTGCAACACATGGTGGCTTTACGGCGCAAGTAGCGCAGCTGAATGGCAGATCATTGTATAAGCCTTTTTATGGAAGCACAATAAACAGCAAAGGACTCGGGGACGGAGGTGCTATCGGAGGTGCTCCAAAACCTTGTGGAGCATGGCATGGGGCAGGTCCGGGGCATTTGCTCGATTGTGCCCCTTTACGATAGAAATGGGTTCAAATGCTGTTGCTGGGACTGCTACATGAGCCAAATGAGACAAAAAATACAGTGGAATACGGCGCGGACAGTGGATTAACACCTTCCTGTGGAATAACAAATTAAGGCCCGCACAAGCGAACTCTGATCCTAGTGTTTCGGCGACACGAACGCTCCTCCCGCCCTGGCGTCTGTGCTATCTCACGGCATGGGTTTGCACAGCGGAAACCGTCTTTGTACTCTGTCAGGGCTGGATTGTAGAGGCGGGGGTAGCGGCGGACCTCCTCAACGAGCCTTGCGTCTGAAGTGTCCACCACGACAACAGCGCTTCTTCGTAGCGGAACCGAAACAAGCTCTCCCTGGTTGTCGACGGGGGCTTTGGGGCCCCGTGCTCTAGACTCCGCCTCCTGGCGCGGCGAGTTCGACGGGGTGCGTGCGCGACCGACGCGACCAGAGCCGCGAGGTCTCAAATTTTGGGCCGCGTGGCAGCACTTTGGCCGCGCCCAAAGCCGCGGAAGCTTTTACAGACCAAATTAGGAGCTCGTGCTGCAGCTCCCTGCTGCAGACCAAAGAGAGGCGCCTACCGGACGACCCCCCCGCTTGGCAACCAATCAGTTGCTGGCGTGAAACCAACGCGCCAACCAGCCCCACCCGACCTGGAGGTGTGGGTCGCGAATACCCGCAGGGCCGTGGAGCCGTCAGCTGACGGAGCCTCTGCAGCCTCTGATTGTCTGGATACCGCTGTCACTCAAAAGCTGCGTTCTCACACCCAGGTAATAATAATAAACTAGTAATCTAGGTTTTCCTCCACTCCAGCGGTGTAAGGCCATCTTAAATGGGAGCCTATTTGAGTCGGTCCCAGACTGGACCGTCATGGTCACAACACTGTCCACATTTCAACGCCACCTTGGCCAATACACAACATATGCACCATGGTGCACTCCAGTTCCAAATTTACATGCAACTGGCATTCTGCTTTTTTTTTGGTGATGCAATTATTCAGCTGGATGATATAATCCAAAAGTCTTCCTGCGAGTTATAAGACAAACAGTAGGAAAATGGAGCTGGTTTGCCCTGGTCGATGGCTGTCCTTCCACAAAGACAATGTACCACCACAAACTGAACATTTTGTTTAAAGAAGAAAAGATGAAGCCATAGGAAGTCAAGGAACAGAATTCTAATGTTGTCCCCTTAATTTTCTGAGGTTGCCTAAACAATTACTTGGCTGATGTGGTTTCTATGGCAGCTATTACACCAGGCAGACGTGCTCTCCACTACCAATGAGGGCAGCAATCAGTTCTCTGCCTCCGTTGGGGAGATAACACTCTAACTCCTAATTCAGTCAACCAGCCTTCAGGCTTTTTGAGGAATGGGAAAGACTCACAAATCAAAAGCTCACTGTTCTGCATACCCATCACTGTGCACCACGCTGGGGAGCAGAGCCCATCAAAAGGCAAACACTGGGGCAGATGGAGTTGTTTGTTTAGCTCTACACTTTGGTAGATGCGTGTCCGTTTCTGATTGAGAAACCATTCGCTACGTGTCATGGTGAATTACTAATTTTGAACGACAGGGTGGATGCGGCTCAGGTGGTTTAACAGAGATCTACATGCTGGAGGGTCAATAGTTCACTTGCAAAATACAAGTAGGAATCCTTGGGATGGAATCTGGGAATGCATGCACTGTTTTAGCATGAAATGGCGGTGAATGGTGGTGAAAGAAGGCGAGTATGAATGTGCATGAAATTAAGAGCCCCGCTGTAGTTCTTTTATATACACACACACACACACATACACTTTCTCAAGACTATAAAAGCATTACACGATACATAAATACATTTCTTCAAGATCATCTCAAAGTCAGAACACACAAACGAAGTTGCTGATTACTCCACGGAGGCTATTAAGTCACAGCTGGACTTCAGTTTGACCTTTAAAATGGAAGAACGACTCAAAGCCTAACAACCCAAAATGTGAACATAATGACTGCTGATTCCGGCCCCTTTTTGCTCCGTCGTGCAGTGTGCGGCAAGGGCAGAAGGCAAAATCCTATAGATCCACTCACTGTTTATTTCCTTAAAGAAAGGTATTACTGCGATACCTCTGGCAACAGTTGAGCGCTTCATCTTCACTGATTGGGCTTTGAACCATGGAACCGGGGGTTGTGAACGACCACCATGCTGGTTTAACCGACTTATGGCTCAACCGTGGCACAAATCTTCGATGTTCCTTTTGAACTGTGATACAAAGCTCAAACCGTTAAGCCACGGGTTGCTGCCTAATATGGCCTAAGCTGACAAAAAGTGATGACTACTGGATAGCTTCATAATCCCTAAAGGAAAGATTATCCTTTTCAGAAATGACGAGCTTGGCAGGAAAAAAAGGAGGGGTGGGGGGAATGTGGTGGACAAGGTAGAGAGTTGATGGAACCAAGAGAAGTACTTCTAAGAGTATTGAGATTTAACACAATGTTTTCCTGCCTTTGATGCGCGACTACCTACTTGTGGATGCAGCGAGAATGCCAAAATAATGTAAGAATGAAAGTTATGGGATAAAGGTAACACAGAAGGGTTTACGCTGCACCATTTTCCAAAGAGACGTGACGAGGATCACACAAAATGAGGCGGTCCTGTTATTCCGGACAGCATAATGACTACAATCCCGCCACCAAAGTAGAGTAATGGTAAGAAAGGAAAAGAAAAGTAAGATCAAGAGTGAACACAAAACCTATATGCCTGCTACCACATACATGGCTACATGGCTTGACAAGTAGGAATGCGCCGATCCAATATCGGTACCAGGTTTTGCAACTGATAAAGACTGGTATAGCTGGTATGGGTGACCAGTATACACTGTGTGATTCTGGGCTGTCCCAGATGAAACGTGGAGATATCCTCAAGGGATAACGTGAAATATTTTCGTTTTTCCATTTCCCTAATCGATGTCCGCATTGATATATGTTACGATTGCCGTGTTATGACCTCTGCTAAAAATCTGCCACACTCTCGTAAACAAAGAATATTAGATTTATTTATACAGGTGACGGGGTAAGCTGACAGGGCAGCGCCCTGACAGGCCACCATTTTGAAACTACAGCCGCCGGCAAGGGACAAACAACAGCAGAGCCAGAGCCAGAGCATCGACGCTGGAGGAGAAGATCAGCAGAGAGGCTTTTTTGGCACATGGCGGCTGGCGTAGTCGCAATACGCATTTGAGACTGACACCGAAGCCGAAACTAAACTGAGAGGCACTACAGTGACCTATTCGTTTGAAGGCGATAAAATATTTCCCTCTTGGATGTCCCTTTAAGATATCTATTATCTCTTAGATGCCTTGGGTTGTGGCTCTACAGCGGTGGACTTACAATGACGACCTTCATCAGCATCTTGCGATCAAAGATAATCAGAGATAAAATTCTGGCGGTGTCACAAATTTTTTGACAGGCCCTACGACACCTCTGTACATTCAACAGTAGAATGAATGCACGCAGAGATGGCAGAGATGGCAGAGAGAGAGAGAGAGTGAGAGAGAGAGAAAGAGAGAGAGAGAGATGGCAGAGAGAGAGATGGCAGAGAGAGAGAGAGATGGCAGAGAGAGAGAGAGAGAGATGGCAGAGAGAGAGAGAGATGGCAGAGAGAGAGAGAGAGAGAGAGATGGCAGACAGAGAGAGAGAGAGATGGCAGAGAGAAGATAGAGAGAGAGAGAGATGGCAGAGAGAGAGAGAGACGGCGATCAGTGTGATGAACTGAAGCCATACAAAAGAAATTCTTAACAACATAAAGTTATTGTGAAATCGAATGATATTCAAACATACATGCGTCATGTAATACAGCTCCCCATGATATCCTCCTCCCCTCTGCTCCGCTTCATTTACACACAGCGAGTTAATGACAAAGTCAGTCCTCCGACTCACTCGACCCAGGCCCGGCTAAACAATCGATCATTTCATTTTCCTTTTTTCAGGACTGTATAAAAGTCGTGTATCATGCACAGCCCTTCTCCAGCTACGATGGACAGTTCCTTGCACCAGCCACTCTCAACTGCCCAGGAGGCGCAGTTCATAAGGAGTCATGAGAAAATCAGTCGGGAGGGGATGTGTAAGGTGACTGTATTAGTGGTCTGTAGTAGTGCAACCACAATTTGAGGTTTTTCTTGAGAATTATTACCATTATTATTGTTCAAATCAAGAATACTTCTGTGTTAAGAGTCGATGACATCAACCTGATGTTCGTTTTTTTTTATTTAATTGATCATAACGTGCAATTGCAATAAAGGAAGAAGAAAATCTATTTCGTATTCCCTTATGATTAACTGTAACTGTAACTGACCTAGATATGCAGCAGCCTAGGGCATGCCATCAAAATAATCTGTTATTTAACCATTACAGTAATAGCTGGTTGCAATAACATTTGGATCGCACAGCTATCACGTGGCTAGCACTCCTCCAGTCAAACAGCGCAAGCATTCTGAGCACACAGCCATGGAATGATTGTAATGACGACCAGGTTGCAGTACCCAGATAAACAAAAACGAATTTGATGAAAAAGGACTGCACGAAATATTGTAAATTCATCATTATCGTGATAAGAACATGCGTAATACACATTTCGCAGAGACTGCCCGAGCTGTGATAAATGCTGTGTTAACATGCACTACGATTTCATACTCCGCATGTCAATATATTTGGCCAGTCAGAGAAGCCCGACCACTCTGAGTGCCTTTGTTTGGCTGAACTTCTGATTTGCCCGAGTGGTACTAAAACGTGACGTCACCTGACTCCCGGAACAAGCAATTTGGGAGTGCGGAATGCTTCAAAAAAAAAGAATGGCGGCGGGTTTCTCACATGAATCCCGTACAAGATAATAGCCTCAAGCATTTACAGTCAAAGCAGAAGGGGAGCGCCTGGACTAACAATGTCTCCCTGTGCAACTGTGATAATCACGAAGCAAGCAGCTGAGGAGGGGACTCCTCTCTCTGCTCCGCGCAGATACTTCCTTTGTGGACTACCCCGCGTTCAAACTTTTGATCTCTTGTCTGGGTCTTGAGTGTCTACCTTTTCATGTCGGTCTCTCCTCTCATCTGAGGGAGAGAGCAACGGCGCCCGGGCGGCGGTGCAAAGGCAAGAACAAAGGCGGAGAAGCCGGGCCAAGCAGCGAGACCGACTCGCGTGATGTCCACACATTGGCAGCCCATTTCTCATCTTTGCCTCAAAGTCTCTCTTACGACTTTGTTTTAACCTTGAATAGTGTACTTTCAGATTTCTACAATAATAATAACAATAATATTACTTATATTATTATTATCGTACACTATAGATTTCAACAGTTGCTAAACTGAGGCGACTGCCAAAACCAAGCCCCCCGGAGAACTGCCACATTATTTTTCAGACCAGACAATAGCGATGATTAAATTAATTGAATTAAATTAACAATTCATCGTGGTTGTAGGGATGACCTCCAGGGAGAGTGCCCAGTAATAACAAGATGCACTGCCAGTAAAGGCCTCTGAATCGACGATGGAGCGACAATGTCGTGTCGAACGTCACACACAGGAGCCGCTTATGACACACGCGGCGCCGCTTCGGTTGTCATGGTTTCCGAACTTCTAATTATCTTTCTTTAATTTCTTCATCTCTTCCCTTCCCCGCCGAGGCAGGGAGCGAACGCCGAAGGCGGAGAGTTGATTAGACGGGGCAGCAAAAACACTCATTTCTTGCTTGCGCCCCTCAAAACCACGACCGAACTTCGGACGGCGTCCGCCTCCCTCCGTTGCAAGGCTCCGAAGTCGACGGCCACTGCCGAGGCACCAAATGAGAGCAGGAAAAGAGAGAAACGGTTACCGAACCAGTGGAAAGCAGTTTGTTCAGTGGCAGCAAAACCAGATATTGGTATATGTATTGGTACACTATTCATATTCATGACCGGACGTGTCTGAGAAATCTAAGGAGGAACCTTGAGAGTCATACATCAATACTACTAAATAGCATAGTAAAGTCACAGGGGTGACACAGGCTCAAATCCGACCGCTACACGTTAAGAGGAGCTGCAGAAAATAGTAAGGGGCCTTCCAGATTTTCTTCACGTCACGCAGGGCTTTGGGAAACATTCAGTGGGCAATAGGTGGAGTGACGCAACAGATGCCGGCGGACAGCTGCCAGGAGTCTACGCTGACCCAAGTCTGTAGAGCAGCATGTGGGACACTTCCACTTTTTTACTTTTCTATTTTTTTTTCACTTTCGGGATTAAAAAGTGAATTTATCTTCACTTCGACCTGTCTGCAGCGGTGAGCTGTGGAGGTGGCGACCTGCGCCGTAATTAGTCTCTCTCTCCGTTGACTGCTTACTGGGTGGGTGGGTGGGTGGGACGGGGGTGGGGGGGGGGGTGTAACGTATGTAATGAATGTACAGAGAGGGAAGGGGGGAAAAGAAATAAGACTGGATGGAAATAAATGAACATACTGAAGTATAATGAATGCCAAGCTCACTCAAGAGGCTGCATGGAAAAACATACCGGCGCGCGCGCACGCACACACACACGCACACACGTATGCACACGCACGCACACGCACCACATGGCGTCTGCCTTTGCTCGCCAGCTCGTGGCTGCTGTACAGTGCTCTGGCTGTTTGAGGATGTGCCACACAACATCCTGCCGTCAAAGCAAGCAATGAGCCGTGACGTCATTAAGCGCGTCAGAATGCCATAGTGCAGCGACTCCCAAACTTTTTGGGCCACGCGCCCCCCCCCCCCCTCTCTACGTCCCAGCCGGGTTGACCCAACCCCCCCCCCCGCCCCCCCCCCCGATTCCCACATCTCTGACGAAAACGCGACGAGCCCTCTTAGAAAGGCGGCACGTTCAGTCATGCTCGAATGAGAACACACACCTAATAATCACATTAATATGAATGCACTCGCGCATTTGACTTGGACTGAAGCGTAACAAAGTTTTAAGGTAATGCAAAAGCATACATTTATAGAGGGGTGACTTAAGAGGCAGAAAGTAACCTGCATGTATGGGGAAAAAGAACGATCCCCGTCATTACACGGTTATGGAGGATAAAATGAGGATCGGCGGGTTGGTTGTTGGGTAGGTTTGCAAAATAACTCGCTAGCGAGTCTGTTTTCCATCTCCTCCTCCCCCCCCCCCCCCCTTTTTATCTTTTAATTTTTATTTATTTTTATTTTTTATTCATATTTTAATTTTATTAATATTTTATTTTTTAATTCTTAATTTTTATTTTTATTTTTATTCTTATTTTTATTTTTTCATTTTATTTTTATTATTTTTATTTTTCCCTCCCGGCTTCCATCAACGCTGAGCTGGATCCATTCAATTCATTGATTTATTTATATCCTGAACTGTTAGCCATCAGTACTGTCTTGCTTGTGCCCGCCTGTCCGTCCTGGGTGAGGATCCCCTCCTCTGTCTCTCACCCTGAGGTTTCTCCCCTTTTTTCCCTGTCAGGGTTTTTCTTGGGAGCTGTTCCTCAGCCTTTGCGAGGGTCTGAGGACGGGGGGGTTTTTTCACTATGTACACATTGTTGCTCTCCTTGTAAAGTGCCCTGAGATAACAGCTGTTATGATGTGGCGCTTAAAACAAATAAAAGTTGAAGTTGAAGTTGAAGTTGAAGTTGAACGCCTGTACATGTCATTCTGAAATTTTCACTACATGTTGGTATGCGCCACGATTCTTTTATGGCGACGATATGCGGTAGAACACGCAAGTACAGGCGATATGCGATCGACTCTGACTTTGAAACGGGGGGGGTAAGGACCGAGCTGCCCGCTCTGCTACTTTCAAAGGGGAGTAGGAACCGAGATAGCGCTGCGGAGGCGTGCGCTTTGGGAGCGCTCCTCTGTTCGTTGCGGGGTTCTCCCCGTGTTCCAACACCGGCGTGGCGGCCGCCTCCAGCTAATTTCGCGCCGCCTCCAGCTGCCCCGGCCAAAGCGATTGATATTGCTCCAAAGAAACAAAAAAAAAAATGAAACGTCCCTCGGGGGAGGGGGGAGGGGGGGGGGGGGGTATCCAGATCCAGATTTGTGGCGTGCGTTGCAGGATGGCAGGCTGCTGTGCTAGCGCTAGCACCCGAGCACGGGCAGACTTTATGCGAGGTGTGTGCGCGTGTGTGTGTCCGTGTGTGTGTGCGTGTGTGTGTTGCTACATGAATGTCATCGACAGCGTGGTGGGGCAAATACTGCATAGCCCACCTGGATGGTGCCACCTCTGACTCACGTTGAGGCAGGAAAACCCCTGTTGTTTGTAAAACATGTCAGTCTTAGAGTTTACAATTTACAAAGGAAATGTGTTTATTTACACGTCTTCGATGCGCGACACACCAAACCGCCATCACTTTCTTTTCTGGGGGCGGCACTTCGGGACTGTCCGCCTTAGTAGGCGTTTTGAATGTGTTCGAATCGAGCAAGACTCAGGAATGAAGTTCCAGGTTTCACTGGAAAAATGGAACACCGCTCGCATCCTTGGAGAGATGGAGGCGAGTTCCATGCGCTGCCGCGGTCTCCGTCCTGACAAGTTTCCCCTGCAAGCCGCCGTTACATTTCGAGGGGATTGAACGCGTCTCGAAGGGGGAAAACATCAACCAGCCAAAGGAGCAAGATAGATTTAAGACCTGCTCCTAATATCCCATGGCTGCTCCAGAGAAACGGCGACGGCGGGATGGTGGGCGTGCGTGTGCACACTGTGTTTGACATGATGCGTGATTATGGGCAAATGTTAACGTGGTCGTTGATTATGCAACCTTGAGACTTACTGTTCAACATTCCTCTTTTAGCGTTACGTCAGTTTACAGAGGCAAAACAAAATGAAAACGCCTCGAGACACCGTTACAGAGAGAGATCGATAACGCCTTCTTGTTTGATGCATTTACAAATGCAATTAAAACGTGGTTGAAGCCCTGTGCCGGACACGTCCCGCTACCATTTTTCTCAAAAACATTTTGTAGTTTTAGTGCAGTGAGTCACAGGCCTCAGAGCCAGACATTAAGAGCTGTACCTTTTCGTTTGGGTGAGGACAATGAACGTCAGATTGCCAGTCTTGGAAAGCTACAAAATCTCTGTTGTGCTCTTTGCTCTACTCCTATACGGAAAGAGGGCGTGACATGGGAGGCAATAACGTTATGTGAATTACTGAGACCCTTAGGCTATGTGATGACGGTGACAAGTCCGTTAAAGGGGACATGTGCTTTTGTCTTACCATTGATACAATGCCTCCATAATATGCATGGGCAATTGGAACTTTGCTTAACTTTGGGAGAGCAAGGATTTCTTTTTCACCACACGATGAGTTCTGGAGGTTACCTTCGTGCACGGTTACCCCGCAGTTGTCACACTGGATAATCTCATCTGCATCTTCACTGTTGTCTCCCAGACAGACGCAGCAGATGAGAATGTGCTGGGTGCTCCAGGCCTGGGACCGGTCCAGTAAGGCATCCTGGGGAATGCGAAGACAGGGTCAGGGTAGAGCCACTTATCCGACGCCCCAGTCCTCTCCCCTCCGATCATACCACCAAACCAGTGACTCGCAACTGGTAAATCCTATGTAAAATCCTCATCCACACTGTGAGTCGATTCGGGAAAGAGACAGAAGATTCTCCCCCAATCGCCGATAACATCTAAACCTCTCATTGGATTATATGGTGACGTTGTGACTGTTGTTTGGTATTATGGAGCAGCATTCAAGGCAGCCAATCAAAGACAAAGCACGCAGATACCTCACCCGCTAGCATTGGAAGAATACACCCGTGAGGGAGATGTAGCTTCTCCTCAAGCCCGTAAGCCTGACCGGGTCTTTGTTCGAGAGCTAAACGCCGGAACGCCCCCCCCCACACACACACACGTATACACAATCACACACATATGTTGGTGAAATACATCCACCGTAACAGATCTCTCAAGGAGGTATCTTTGGAGAGATTTCATGATAGATGATGGCTACACGTTACGTTCTGTAAGTGTCAACATGGCAAGGTAAGGGGTAAAGGTGAGCGAAGCTAGGGCGATTTCGGATGGACTCGAGGGCCGAGACTCGTGGGGCCCGTGTGGCACTCACCTCGTTGCCTTTCCCCTGGGACATGCTGTCATTGGTCAGCTCCTCGTCGAAAGCGCTGGCGCTCTTCGCCTTCTTCTTGGGCTTCTTGGTCTCTTTGTCGCTGTCACTGCTGCTGTTGTTGTTGTCGTCGTCGTCGCCGCCGCCGCCGTTTTCCTTGCCCTCGTCCTCGTCCTCGTCGTCCTCGTCCTCGTCGTCCTCGTCCTCGTCGTCCTCGTCGTTGTCGTCGTCCTCGTCGTCACTGGCGCTGCCGGCGGCCTCCCCCTCCGCGCCGCCCCTCTGCGCCGCCGCCCGGCCCTTCTTCCTCCCCGCCGCCGGCCTCCAGTCGTTGTCGTCCTCGCTGTCGTAGTCGTCCATCTCGTTCAGCTCCTCCATGGTGGTGAAGTCCAGCAGCGGGCGGTTCCTCCGGAAATTCCACTTCTTGGGCTCGGCCTGGGACTCCTCGGCGTTGCCGCCGCCGCCGGCGCTCGGCACGGGGGCGGGTTCCGCGCCGGCAGCCGCGGCGGGCTCCGGCTCCGACGCCTTCTTGGCCCTGCGTCGGCTCTTGGCCGCCGTGACCGCGGGGGCGTCCTTGGCAGAGCCGTCGGACGACGGCGGCGGCTGCTGCTGCTGCTGCTGCTTGGCCTTGTCTTCGTCCTCGGTTAAGGCGTCCTCGGCGGCCAGGTCCTTTGCCTCGTCGTCAATGCCGTCATCTGCGGAACCAGCATTGTCCGAGTCACTTTCTGAACCAGCAGCACTCACTTTAGACCCTTCCTCATCACTGCCATTGCCTGTACCGTCTGATCCTATCGGAACACAAAGCAGCGTCAACACAGTCAGGCCTCAATGACGACACAGGTGGGGAGACAGTGTGTTCAGTCAGCATTCATCATACAAGGGAAGTGCGTTGACTTAATACCAACAGATACTAACAGACTGTGTGATTTATTTCAGTTCCTCAACATTATGCGTGCAACATCTAGCCGGCTTGATTGCAAGCATTGATTAGAATTGATTATCAATTAATTGATAAGAATTTGTGCTTCATCAATTTCATAACACATATGTAGTGTATAAAATGTTTATAACTATGTAATATTATGTGTATATGAATATGCAAACCCCTGCATTCAATAACTACCAGTCACTGAGTAAATATACTGCACATAACGACATTACTATAAAACTTACACTTTCCCAGTGATCTGTGAATATTTAGTAGACTTGGTGTCTGCTAGGCTGATTTCAAAAGGTTTGAGACAGAGTGCAAATCATGTAAAGAGTGCCATAACTTGCTCATTTATTCTGTGCTCAACTCAGAAGACTTTGGTTCATTTACTCAACTCAAAGGACTTTGGTTAAGCACTGGAATCGTGTAAATAAACGGACATAATACTGGCAAAATCATGAAGAACATGAGAGAGAGAGAGAACATGAGTAATAAGAACATGAATTACTTCATTTGTTTGAACATTTGTCATTCAGTAAATTGTCACTTTTCATGCAAAGTTGACATTGTGATTACCTGGTTATGACAGCATGACATGAACAAAAACAACATAACCATGATTATTTCATACACATGACATAGTAGATATAGTAGACCCAATTATCAATTCTACTAAAAACTATATTATGCTATAAACAAGTGGTTCGCTAGTACCCTTGGGGTACTTGAAGGTACCACAGTGCTTCTACAATAGCACAGGCCTTGTGAGCCTCTCACTAAATTTACATTTTTAGTTACAATATTAAACTAAGGGACACGTTCTCAGTCTTTCGATCAACAACAAGAGCAAAAACAACAACAACAATAAGAGGGACTGATTTTGGACAAATGTTGGACCACTAAGTGATAAATGCCTCACTGGCTTTTCCATATTTGTGCGACTGGTTTCCACCATGTAGCTGACCGACTACAAAAATCCATTGCAACTGTGATACTCTCAATTACATGTGAATGTATTGTCGTAGCCTGTTAAAAGTGGACCATCCCAGAGGGTGTTCACAAATGTCACCCCTGCAATGTACAGGGAAGATGTGCTTGATGCTCATATGGGGTCAGCCCACCACGCTCCAGCATTTAAGGTGCGTACACTGTTACTATATATGTGTATATATATATATATATATATTAAAAACATGTCCTTCTCACATACATACATGTACATACACGACACCTCAACGCTATTGGTCGGCACATTCACATATTCATGACTTTTTGTCTTAATTTATCAACAACTGAGTTCTTAAATACGATACAATACAATACAATTAATTTTATTTCTGGGAAACAAAGAGCTGCTGAGATCACTATGATTTCAATTTCTGGCTTGAACTTTACTTACAAATACAGATACAAGATAAGATTAAAAAAAAAAAAAATTCATTCCCCTCCTGACATACTATAACGTATGGCTGATGTTTACTGCATCATTTGATTTTATGACTCCGTTATGAACCAATTTGACTTTGTAATTATACTTTATGAAATCTTAATGAAAGATTCAAAATGTTGCATTTTGCTTAAATTGGAAGAAAACTGCACCGGCATAAACTGATTTGGCTGTGTAATTGCACAAAATGAGGTCTTAAAGGAGACACAGGACGCTTTTCCATATTTCGGAATATCCTTACTATTTCAGAATGTCATATGTCCGTGGTGAACGTCTGCTGAGTTGCGCAACATTGGCTGTGGGGGGGGGGGGTCCGGCTGTGACCCACCAAAAAAAGATTTCCACATGCTCCCTGATGAGATCTCTCCGAGATTTGTGCAAACCACGACGTCAGGTTGCGCCGTCCAATCGGGACGGAGCAACTGGAACGCAGACCCCGCCATTACCTGGTCTTTATTTCAACTGGGCGCGAAAGCCCTGCTGCAATATAGTATATGGCAAGAGGCGGAGTCACTAAGCCCTATGAATTGCCTTGTGTAAGAATGGTGCTATGCGAATCAACTTGGCAAACTTGCTATCAAGGAACCGTGTCAAAGAAGGTGAAATGAGCACCATAAGTCTCCTTTACTGAAAGATTCACACCGCATCACTAGGAGGGGAAAGATGATGGTATAAACTTATTCAGCTGCTGGTGGGAGTCTTGTCTAAAAGCGGAGTCGATGGGGTGCTAATGTCGACGATTACTCAAAGAAGAGCTTTTGGCTGCTTCTCTTTTACTTTCACCATGCTCATTTTTCTTTACTCTTCCTTGCTGTTGTCAGATTTCCACAGCAAACAACAAATCTGTTTGTGTGAAGTCAGTCAAATGTCTAATTTCCCCTCCGCTCGATCATAGGCAGTGCAGCATTCAGCTCCTAGGGAATTAAGCCCGTCATTCCCTTTCCATTCTCTTTCATATCAACTGGGGGCTCTTCACAACAAGGGAAGCGGCAACAGACCCTGAACAAATCTCATCTCTGAGAATCTTTTCTTCTTTGCTTCATTAGAATGTAAAATTGTCCAGGACCGAGGCAGCTAGAAATGATAGACTGCTCTTACCTGAGGCATCTCCCACTTCAAAATCACTGTCATCCGAGCTGTCATAATCCAAGGCATCTAGGAGAGAGGCAGCAAGTGGCTTGACCTGCCGGCGCTTCAGACTGCGGTCCACTAAACGAGGACAGATGAAAAGGAAAAACACACAAAGCAACTTATTGTGGAGTAATTACGATTGCTATGCATCACATATTGGGTGTGGCGTCGTGCAGAACTGAAACAGAAGTCCACATGTGTATGCGGTAATCAGAGAAGCCCTGTTACCCTGAACATTGTAAAAGCTATAATTTCACTGCAACGTGCAGATGATAATGCTGACTTATTGGCGTTGGGAAAGCGAACTTTGCCTCGGCGCGCTGGATTGTTAATGAGAAAATGAGATACGGATCGCCAAACCTAGCTATTCAATGTGTCCCCTTCAATTTGTTCACGCTCAGGATACAAGCATGTGGTCGTGCTGGCAGTTACCTTGCGCAACAGCCTCTTAAAAACTTTGTCCATGTGTTTGTTGCTTTTTCACCATTGTGAGTAAGAGATATACCGCCTCATGATAGAAAGGTACTCAATGATAGAGAGGGTGTTTTCGAACACGGGAACTATCCTTGCTGCTCATTTCCCGACTGTTATGCACAGTGCAGTGCATTGCCACTGAGCAAGCAAACTTAAACTTATCGCTACATAGCAAACAAGATAACACTTATATGTTCAACTGCATGTGGTTTCATTAAAGGGTAAAACAGACAAAAGCATTACACATTTGTGTTGAAGTCTGGACATAATTCCATTACGTGGACATGAGGAATTATTAAATATATACATATATGTAATATATGCTCAATATTCCAAAGTTTTTTTTAAATATATTTTAAAAGTGTTATATGGCAAACAAATGAATCATGTATATTTTGCTTTACCTAACTGTCAGTAAAACAAATTGTAAGATATCAAAGATTTTGCTTTCAACTAAATTCAGCTACCTTGGGTTCCTCGTCATAGCTGACTTGTCGCGACTATGTGAAAACATAATGTTTGCCCATCTACTGCCCTTATGTGTAAATATGAACCAATCCAGGGCTGAACCAGCTTTAACTGTACACGTTGTCTTCTCTAGCTCCCTGTCCGTCTGTTTACAAGTTCACATTACTTAACCTACAACCAGATGTTGAGTCGACAGAGAAGCATACACCGAGCTTAAAAGCCTATTACTGGCCTTAACATGGACGTGTAGAACCCAGAGAACCCCCCCCCCCCCCCCCCCCCACTCCCCAGAATGCAAATATCATACACAAATGCCAGGATTGGGATTCCAACCAGCAACCTTCTAGCTGAGAGGTAACCACTGATCCAGTTTAGAGTATAAGATATTTGAACTTCTGTTAAACTACTACTATGTGTTAAAGGAAGTGACGAGTAAAACCCACATCTGTTCTCTTGATTGGCTTATGACCAAGAGAAGCTTTTTTTTTTTAATTTACGTTTCGCTTATCATTTCACAACCACTCCGACTGCAGTCAACACCAATGGAAGCAACGCGAAACACTGATGTAGTATATTACCTGTTACTCAGATTAGGAGCCAAAGCCCATAAGTGACAGACTGAGACAGAGTCAGAGACAGGGTCTCCGAGCTCACCTGTGCACAAAGTGAACCGCTGCACGCCTGCAGCTACCTAATGCTGTGGTATGAACAGTGCGGGTGTCTGCCGACACAGATAAACACAGAGAGATGTGTTTATCAGCATTCGGGGAGGGCCATCGTACCATATACCCTCCCTATGCACGGCAGCTGTGCCTCACTTCACACTTGGTGCTAGCGTTAGCGAGCCTTTGATGTGACAATGCATAAACATACTACTGTAGCCCCTCGAATTATCTCCACGTCAGTGTCGTGGCATAAATAGCATCCGGGTGCGAGTCTAGTTAACATAAAAACACAACAGCCCAAGCGACGATGCTTACAGTCGACCTGCAATAACATTGTTAGCAACGCTAAGAGCTAGCTGAGTTAGCTTAGCTGTAGCTGCTAACTAGCCTCCGATAGTTGAAGGAGATGATGCCGTTAAAGCGGCTGCACGAGTGAATGACGGCCACCGAAAATCATCCTGCAGCTACGCGAAGGGTGACAACATGGAAAACAGCACTCACTCTATGAACTGGTGTTTACTACGAGGAGCAGGGAAGGTCTTCTCTTAGCAGCATGCTCTGTGGACAATGGAGAACGGCAGTGACGTCAGAGTGACTGGATGTTGTTGCTATGGGGACACAGCTGAGACTGCTGCACAGGGCAGTCACGCTGCAAACAAAATGACGAAGCAAAGAAAGTTTAATATTGAACAGATTCATTAATATATTTCGTTTAAAATAGATGATGGGGAGGAGCACTGTACTCCGTGAATTCTGTGATTCACTATTGTTGAGAGAAAGGATACAGTAACTTGAAAATTCTAAAAATTCAATCCAAGACAGGACTTTTCCAGATAATAACAAAGCCATTGCTGGGTATTACTTAAAGCAGGGTGAGTGGGGCATGCTCAATTGTCCCAGATATGGGGATGGAGTCTCTTTGTCATGAATCCAGTTCATGAACCCTGACACCTCTGGTACTTGCACAGAAGGTGCAGAGTGGGTGGAGAAATTAGCACAGCTTTTTTTAAGCATCATGAACATCATGCATGTCATGTGCACACCAGGTGCGAATGAAGCAATGTTCCAAAAATGATCAAGTAGCGTGATACAAGCATTTCAAGCATTTGTTGTTGTTATTGTTGTTGTTTTTCGTGTCTATTGCATTTCATGGGAAACACACTGTAAAATAGTGTAACGACCACAATGGGGCGGGACTGCAATGTGTTGTGTTGAGAGGACTACAATTCCCATGATGCACACCGGGTTTGCGCCTGTTCAGAGCAGCACTTCCAGGGCGGGGTGGAAGCGAGAGCTCCAAGAGGGGAAAGTTGTCTTCAACAAAGAAGAAGTAAAAACTGCATGAAAGAAGAATGGAGAGTGTGCCAGTGAGCAAGCACGCCAGCTTTTGGAGCATACAGTCAGTGAAATGGATACATCCAGAGAAAGGAGTTGTTAAGTTTGTCCAGATGACACCAGGACAAGATGACCCCAGCACCATGTGGAGGCTGAGTACTAATATGTATTCCTCTCTGCTGCCAGTGATCTCTTCACCAGGAGAAACAGAGCACCTTCTAACAGCTGTGCAGGCTAACACATTAGACCACCCCAAATCAATCAATGATCACTGCCTCCCACTGTCAAAAAGGGGCAATGTAGGGAAAGAGTCCCCTTTCATGATCAGGCAGCGTTTGCATGCTCCACTGCACCAAAGACCCCAGCTAAGTTACCCAAGTATGATGGGAAGACACCCCTTGATCCGTAGCTCGCCCAAGTCAACCTGGCAGCTTGGCACAATGGTTGAAGTGAAGAAGAGACCCTGACCCTGTCGTTGGAAGGAAAGGCCCAAATGGTTCTTTGCGACCTGTCAGCCGAACAACAGCGGGGCTAGTGGGGAGGGGGCTGTTTTTCTGCAGATGTGCACTTACTCGCACGCCAGGGCTATCCACAATTTGAGGTCACTCTGCAGGAGTAACTGTCCCTCCATGCCTTCCTACGTGGCCTCCATCCAGAGCAGCTCCGATCGCAGGTGTGCTACACCATTCCTCAGCCCTCTCGAAAATGCAGGTGGCTGAAGACAAGATTCGGGAGATAGCAGCTGCAGGAATGATTGAGCCCTCCAACAGTCCCTGGGCAGCCTGGTTAAAAAGAAAGACAGACACTGGAGGTTTTGTGTTGACTATCTGCGCCTGCACCTGTAATGCCTTTTGGCCTTTGCAATGCAGATTTTTTATTTTTTTTATTTAACCTTTAATATCCTAGGAATAATCCCATTGAGATTCAAAATCTCTTTTTCAAGGGAGTCCTGGCCAAGTCAGCATCTTAAATAATTTCATGTTAAAAGAAATACAATTTAAAACAAACAAGGACAGACATTAAAAACAGACAACATAAAACAGAGAAAGACAAATTGCAACAGCATCTCGATATGATCACCAGGAGCGCTGAGTTACAGCACATGTGCACCTGGTGCTCAAATAGTCTTTTATCATACTTTTAAAATGTGTCATTGATGGAAGGTAATCTAATTTAAAGTGACTCTGCAATTTGTTCCAAGACAATGGAGCGAAGACTTTAAAGGCACTTCCACCAAAGACAGTACGTGTGCGAGGAATGTCATGTAAAATTTTGCCCATGTGATCAAAGATTACAGCCTCTGGTGGTGGATTTGGGAGTCAGGAGGGAATAGAAGTAAGGAGGCAGTTCACATAATATGGCCTTATAAAGAAAAATATATCAATGCTCCAACCTATGATTTTGTAAAGAAGGCCAACCAACACTCTCATACAAGTTACAATGATGAATAGCAATACCAGAGTTGGTTATAAAATCTTAGTGAGTACCAAATCCAGCATTTTCAGGGAAGATTGATTTGCATGCATGTATAAAATATCACCATAATCCAGTATTGATAGAAATGTTGCTTGTATAAGTCTTGTATAATAGAAACCCAGGTTTACTCTACTACAGGTTTTTTTATTAGACACTACATGATGCTTGAAAGACGTTTTCTTCTAAGATACCAAGATATTTGTAGACTGGAACTCGTTCAATAACCATATTATCCAGTGTGACAATGCGGTAAGGATTGTCAGTATTCCTTGATTTAGAGAAACACATCATTTTAGTTTTGTCTGAGTTAAGCAGTTTCAGTTTGTAGAAATTCTCCTGTATGATGTTAAAAAGCATAAAAATGACACTGCTCCAGTTAGTTTTTGACATACGTAATTCATACAAATAGTAAATAAAATAGGACCCAAAACGGACCCGTGGGGGACACCTCTTTGTATATGTAAAGAGTCTGAAGACGCACCATCAACCTGCACATTCGACCATTCAAGTAGTTGCCAAACCATTTGACAGCTTTTGATCACATTCCAATATCCACCAATCTCTGAATTAAAACAGGGTGGTCTACTGTGTCATATGCTTTTGAAAGATGTAAAAACAGTGTGGCACAATATTCTTTAGCATCAATAACACTTATGAGATTGTTTAACACTTTCATAATTGCAGTGACAGTACTGTGTTTTTTTAGGAAAACCTGACTGTAAATCATTTAAAGTGTTTTTTGCTATTAAATCAGTTGGTTCTTAGAGGGTAATCCTTCTAAGAACAGATAGTAAAACAGTAAAACAGATAGTATAGATATTGGTCTATTATTATTTGGATTTGAACGGTCACCACCCTTTAATAAAGGAATGACAAATGCAGACATACACACATTGGGTATTGCCAGTTTTAATAGTCATATTGAAAATGTGTGTCAAAGGTTTTGCAATATGTTCTGCAGCAATTTTTAAAAAGTATGGGTTCAGCCCATCGGGACCAGCAGACTTCTTCAAGTTTAACCATAGGAGAGCATCATACACCTCCAGTTTAGTAATCGGAGCAAAGTCAAAATCGGGAGATACAGTTACTCTAGAATGATCCTCTTGACTCATTTATTGTTCTGTTTCATGCTCAAATAACAACCCAGAAGATATAAAGTGCTGGTTCAGCACAGTTCTAGCATACTTTTCTTGTCTGTAATAATTTAATTATTTATCTTCAATGCATTTGGTAGCAGTATCCTTAGAGACTGAAGACAGTGATATATAACTTAAAACTTTCCAAATTAAGAAGGGTTAGCTGAACTGTCACACATTTCATTTAAATAAAAGTCTGATTTAGCTTCACGCATTGTCACGGTGCCTCATACAGTTCTGTATGCGGCAAGTAAAATATCTCGGTCACGTCATCTCTTCTCAAGGTGTCACTGTGGACCCTGAGAAGATCAGCTCCATCCAGAACTATCCTGTCCCCACCAGCTTGAAAGAAGTGCAGGGACTTGCTGGGTGGTATCACCGCTTTGTCCCAGGATTTTCCCAGGTTGCAGAACCACTCAATGCCTTGAAAAGGAAGGGGCAGAGGTTTCAGTGGACAGACAAGTACTAGCGTGCATTCAAACTGCTTAAGAAACATCTTACCTCCCCTCCTGTGCTCAGCCATCCTGATCTGACACTTCCCTTCATTGTCTATACTGATGAACCATGACCTGTGATCATGACCTGTGAAGTGGGTTTGGGAGCTGTGCTAGCCCAAAGGAAGGCATCGGGGCATGAAGAAGTCCTTGCCTATGCTAGTAGAGCGGTGAGTAAGGCCAAGAGAAACTATTCCACCACAGAGCAGGAGTGTTTAGCCGTAATTTGGGCACCGGAGGAATGGCAACATTATCTTGAACCAAAACTCTTCACCGTAGTCACCAACCATGCTTCTCTACAGTGGGTCCTCAGTTCAACTAAGACCACGTTTCGTCTCCTCAGGTCTTCTCTCCGCTTACAGTTAAGTTCAACTTCACTGTGTGCAAAGGCATCGCAGGAGTTCCTGCTGTCCATCGATACTATCTGGGAGGAACAGCAGAAACATTCAGGGAGCAACAAAATATATGAAGCTTTGAAAACTTCAGACCTTGACACACATAGGAAATATGCATTGCTGGAGGACAAAATATACCGGAAAACAGAACCATTACATGCCTACCATGATCATCCCATGGCTGGTCACCAGGCGGTGTTCAAAAGCTATAAACGCCTCCAAGATGTTGTTTTCAGACTGAGGATGTGAAGGATTTTGTCCGTAACTGTACCACCTGCCAGACCTGTGAATACGAGACCCAGAAGCCTGCTGGTTTACGACAACAGACCCCTGTCCATGGACCCAACCAAATGATCGCTGTTGACCTGAATGGACCCTAACCTCATAGTGCTTCCCAGAATGAGCATCTTCTGGTCTTTGTTGATTATTATGCCCGCTGGGTTGTGTTGTTGCCCTGACAGTTGCCCTGTCCGTCTTGCAACTGTTTCCATTATTGCCCATATCTTCCATAAAGAGATCATCAACCGAAACGATGCAACATCAGTGCCTCTCACTGACTAACTAATTTGACCGAGTGGGTTAAAACCATGATTTCCTCCTACGTGACTGACATCACCACCATTGGGACAAGTACCTTCTACAATTTAGATTTGCTTTAAATTCTGCAGAGAATGAAACCACTGGACTTTTATCTGTGGAACTGCAGCTGGGACGGAAACAGGATGTCCACTGGATAAAAACCTGCAGTGAAATAAACTCACACCGGATTCTCATGTACAGATGATTGAGAGCTTGAAAGCAAAGGCTCGTGGGAGGAGCAAATTTGCACAGAAACTACAGCAAAAACTGTAGAGATGTTGCTTTCAACAGTAAAGACCGTGTCTGGATTCGCAATCACCCTGAGTCCAAAGCATCCAAACATTTTTCAGTGAAACTTGCCCCTAAATGGAAGGGACCCAACTGTGTAGTCAATCCCCTTGGTCCAGTAAATTATCTGGTGGTCCTTGAAGATACTGGTGAGGACTTGTGCAACGTAAATGTTGTCAACCTCAAACCATGCTATCCCATTGCAGAGGAACTTGAAGCTCCTTGACCTGTTTCAAGAAGAGTCCAGTGAGGAGGAAGACTTCCTGGGGTTTCAGTAAACTGCTAGTGACAACAACCAGGGGTTGCTTTCTTCAAGGGGGGGAGAGTGTCACAGTGTTCCATACCCCAGAGTCAGCTTGGGTCTGACTATACCCGTCAGACCCAAGCGGACTGGGGTACGGCAGAAAAGAGCCGATAACTGCTGCTGTGGACAGGCGAACTCTAGATGCTCCGTTTGTGAGAGGGCCCAGCTGAAACACCTGCAGGACTTTCTAAAGGGTTGAAGGAGTTGCCAGGAACAGCTAGCCCCACAGGTGGGGGCTGTGTAACGGCCACAAGGGGCCAGGACTCAGTTCTTGGGTTCTTTTTTTTTGCAGTGTGTTGTGTTGAGGGGACTTCAGTTCCCACGATGGACCCCGGGTCATATGTACAGAGCGGCGCTTCTGGTGCAGGTTTGAAGTGATAGTTCCGAGAGAGAAAAGTTGTGTTCAATAAAGAAGTAGAAACTGCATGGAGTCAGTCACCAACTGACCTCTTTCCTTTTCTCTGCCATCACAATGGCTTAAGTTACACCAAACTTAAATTGTGATTTGTTTATAACTGTCCCAGATGCTAGCAGGTGCTAATGGTGGATACTAACTGCTGCCCTCACTTCCACTGCCCGTGTGTCCAGTCACCTACCAGTCTCCAGTCAGGCTCCTCTCACTCTGGCTCTGCTCTGTGTTCAGCCCTCCGGCGACAACCACCACCCCTGCTGAGTTGCCTCTTCGCCAGACAGTGGGAATGAATAAGGACCTACAAGATCTCACAAATTCACACAATTTTGTGAGCTTCTCTGTGCTGAATTGCTGCACTGTGCTCCACCTCCAGGACATGAAGGAAGACCTGAAATCTATCGAAGTCCTTGTGGTCATCTTTGAAGATTAAAGAAATTTGCAAAAAAATTCTGAAAGTACCACACATCTTACAGATCAAAGCCGAGGCCAGCAAGCAAAAAATTCAAACAATTTTGTATTCAAATCTTCGATTTAGAGGGTTTTGGGGTTGATGTGTATAATTTTTTATTATTATTATTTTTTTATGTTTAAGTTTTTTTTGACTGCGTTGTAGCTACATAAATTACCTCGATAAATTTACATGAGCAAATGCACATTTTTCTGTTTTATTTACAGAAATAGAAATAGCTTATAAATGGTAATTAAGTGGTAATTGCTCATTGCAAATTGTCGTTGAAACGACACATCTTTACGACCTATTTGACACAACAGATGTGTTTAAAGAAGGGACACATTAGGTTTGTCAAATTTGTGTTTTTAACACAGCTGTTCCAAGAGTGTGACTGTGTGTTGTTAAATTAATTTTTTACTATAAATGCTATTGTTATTTATTATTACTATGATTGTAATTTCATCTGTAAAATAAGTCGATTAACTGATTGGTGTGTCCACTGTCTATGAATCTGTGTGTTGACTCTGTCCTGTGGATTTGTGGTGGAGACATTTGGAGGTCAGTTAGAGGCTGCACCACAGGGTCTTTGAGAAAATATTGATGAAAAACTACAACTTATCAGCATATTGAAAACAACAAAAACAGACTACAAGTTCATCTCCATTTCAAAATTTAAAAGGTTTCTATATCAAAGTATGGCTATGCTGTCAGTCTGCTGAGGGTGATTTTTTTTCATTAAAAAAAAACAAAACACTTCAGTGCTTAAACTCTTCGCTATAGGGAGACAAGGTTTCCTGCTATCGGGAAAATAAGTACAGCTCCAAAGAGGTGAAAGCCTTAGGAACACAATGATGTGATTTGGTGGGTGTACTACAGTACGAATATTGAGGCTAGTGTTGCGAATCAAAGTCTAAAAGTTCAAGTTTGCTTTCATGAGACAGCAAATACATGGTGGCTTATGGGAAGATACACACACAACCAGGGGTCAGTCAGAGGTTGTTCTTTAAATTTTGTAAGCTGCTCAGCTTCTTGGACACATCGCAAAAAAGAGCAGAAATTTCACTGCAAAAGTAATATCTCAGAATTTTCAAGCTATGCCACATTGACAATAGAGCTGATACATTCTAACATAGAGAAAAAAACACATTGTCTTTGAGAAGGAATTAATGGATAACCAATACAGTGTATCACCACATCTTTTTTCTCACCGAGCTTTCCGCTGGTTTACAGTTTAAATAAGCTTCCTAGGTCTAGAATGGCTACACTGCTGATGGTGGAAAAATGTGTTTCATTATTACTATTTATTATTGCTTGCAAAAAAAAAATGCCAGAAGATGAATAAAAAAAAGCAAAATTGTTAGAGATGTTTTGAGATGACCTTAGGGTCCGGTGGCACTAATAATTGTACTCATAGAACAGTAAATTAATCTTTTGAAGTCTCCAATCTGCCTTAACAGGCATGTTTTTTGACTGTTAGAGAAAAGCAGAGAGCCCAGAGAAATCCCATGTGCAATGAATGAGAATGTAAACTAAAGGCAAAGACTGGGACGTGGACCTTCCTGCTGTGAGCCAGAAACACTAACCTATGTTTTAAAAATTATGAAACAAAAACTTAAAATAATTCACTAGAATAAAAAGGAACTTGGCTTAAACTCATAATGAGCTTTGTTCCTGTTGTCCTCCTTTGACTTTGCCAGTTTAACAAATATGAGATGATTAAAATAAATGAGTGTAGATTGATCCTGATACATGGTCAGGGGAAGACTGATGGTGCAGCCAAACAAAAGAGATGATTACAACTGGCCTTGCTTGATGACAAATGATCATGCACCATGCTGGAAGGGGTAGTTTTTTATCACCTTGGATCAAAACAATTTGTGGATATCACATTAGCCATCATTGTCATCATCAGCATTTTCATCTTCTTCTCTTCTGCTCAGCTATCCTCGAATAGTAGCTTAGAGAAATCCTTAGCAGCACGATGTCAAATGTGGACTACTTTCAAAGAAAGTAAGATGAAACATTTTATTTGTAACTGAGGTTTCTGACCTAAGTTTATTGTGGAGGAGCCTCAGAGTGAGAGAACATGGGTATCAAGAATGAAATTTGAAGTTGCGAAATAAAACTTTGTAATATTTCTTTTTAAATCCAACCATTGGATTCAGATTCACTGTCACATAGCTCATGGAAGGAACAGTAAATCTGTTTTTTGTCTGCCCTAAAGAAAGTAATAAGGCAAAAAAAAGAATGAAGCAGGGTTTTTAATAACAGAACAAGATCCCACCAACATCACAGTTTCCTGCTATGCTTCCCTTATGTCCCTTTGACAGACAACAGACAACAGTGAAAGCACTGATTTGATAACTGTCAAAGCATATTGTGGCTGATGTAGAAATACGGTAGTAAACATGTTGGTTGTGGGAATCAAAAATATTATGGAAACCTGTCTTGCTTTGATTACCATGGCCCAAAATGGGAATGTGATGGGGTATTCAGGCTCAAGGTAATTCACCCTTAGTTTTTGTTTCTTTTTAAAATTCAACCTTCAATTGAGTTTGACACGTGGCTTAACCTCAGACACCAAGGTGAAACAGATATTAGAATATTAATGTACTTCATAATGTACTTCATAATAGGATGTTAAGAACAAAAGCAGACTGTACAATGGATGGACAATCCAAAACAATATAATTTTCAGGAGAAGTTACACTTTGTAAAATGGAAGATAGTTTTGGCCTCTCATATTTCATTAGAGCCAATAAAGTGTGAAAAGTAAACACATTACAATGAGGCTGTAGAGTCACTGGCTTAGACATCTTCAATCTGTCCCTTCAATAATGTGTTGTACCCACATGTCACAAATCCACCACCATAATCCCTACTCTGAAGAGGCAGGCACCAGTTGCCCTGACAACCGTTATGATGAAATGCTTTGAGAGGCTTCTCCTCTACATAAGGTTCAACATTCCTGCCAATTTAGACAGCCACAAGTTCACATACAGGGGAAACATATCAACAGAGGATGCCATTTCCCTCACCAGAGGATGCCATCACCCTTGCTAAACGCAGTGGTCCCCCATGATCAAATCGAAAAGCTCAACAACTTGGGCATAGCCAGGACACTTGCTCATGGATCCTTGATTTCACATCATCAGCCCAAAACACCTAGTTCATAGACAATGTTTATCTCCTCCCACCAGGGAAGCGGCACATAACAATTAAAAACATGCATGAGCAGGCTGAGAAACAGCTTCTTATACATAGCAGAGGAGTTCAGGTACCTCAAGTTCTTGGCCATGAGTGAGGGAATAATGGAACAGGAAATACAGGTTGAGCGCAGGTGGACCACAGCGATGTGGCCAATCGACCGGTCTATGGTAATATAGAGAGAAATGAGCCATGTGAGGCTCTCCGTTCTGTCTACGTACCAACTCTCACCCATGGCCATGAGTTATGGGTAATAACTGAAAGGATAAGATCACAAGATCAGTGGGCTAAATTAAGTCTTCTCTGCAGGGTGGCAGGGGTCACCCTTAGAGATAAGGTGAGGATCTCAGACATCAGGGAGAGGCTCAAGTTGGAGCTGCTGCTCCTACGCTTCAAGTGGAACCAGCTGGTTAAAAAAGTGGCCACAGTGCTCCCTTGACTCCTTCCTAGAGAGGAGTTCCAGGTATGTCCATCTGGGAGGAGACCCAGAAACATCCCTACGACAGGCTGGAAGATAATATCTCTTGGCTGGCTTGTAAATACCTCTGGAACCTTGCCAGGATGAGGCTGCTGAATGCTAGGAAGAAGAGTCTCTGCACTTCCCTGCTCAAACTGATTCCAACACAATCCAGATCTGATTAAGTGGCTGAAGATGGGGCGAGAATAGTTGCTCAAAGCCACTGCACATATTGAAAATTACCCTCACCCATTAGTCCAGAGAGAATGAAATGCAGCTGATGATAAAACTGGATGGTGTTACTTTATGAAGGTTTGATTTAGGATGAGGAGTGGAATTTAGAGTTGAGATCTTGAGAAAGTGTCCTACAAGAGATATCATTCAGTCTGATGAGCCAGAGGACAGAAGCAATTACACTGAATGTAAGAATAACACAGGGTTTACGAAATAAAAACATCACTACAAGGATGTGCCATGACATGAAAGGTTTAAAACCTCATTTGAAGAGGAGTAATTGCATTGGGTGTTATTTATGAATCCTAGGGTAAAATATACAAAAATGTCTATGTTGATCTACAGCCTCGCTCCAACCCAAGATTTTGCATTTAAATTGGAATATTTGTCCACTCATATGGTGTATATCATGTGACACCATGTTCTGCATTTATCTTTCATGAGACTGCCTTTACATTTCATTCTGCAGAAAGTGAATTGCATTATTACCCTACAGGCAGGGAATGGCAGCGTTTTGAAATACAAATGTGCCCCGGTGACCATTTACTTGAGAGACATGCAGGACAAATTATATTTAAGGAAGTTTCATTTCCTGTTCTCTGTAAAATAAATCTGAAAATGCAATTTGATGAACATTAAACACAACACTTTACTGTATGATGCAAGGGCATTCCATTACAATGACATCTCTCTCTCTCTCTCTCTCTCTCTCCCCACCTCACATACACACACACACACACACACACACACACACACACAAACATTGTCAAGATTTGCCCTGTACATACAGTACTCAGAAAACAAATCAAATACCATCAACAGTTGCAATTCAATGCTATTTCATATTTATATTCTAGGTAAATTTGCACCAACCCGCCATTTTCTTTTCCTAAACAATGGAAACCATGGGCATGATGAAACTGCAGTGAAAGAAGTTAACAAAAGACTACAGGGAACAAAAAGGGACATTGGTCAAAACAGCGAAGGGCAGCCAAGGAGATGTCCAAATTTGATGTGTTGGACTCAGTCCTTGGGGACAGACAGTGCAATGCTATCAGAGCACTGAACTTCACAAGTGTGATGCCGTTGATCTTTGACACTTGAAAAGTTTTATGCGTTTTCCTGTATTTTTCACATAATGATGTAAAAGTACAAATATGTATCCACTGTTTAATCCACTGTTCATCCACAACAGGTGATTGACTCAGATAAAACAGTTAGATTCCCATCATTTTAAATTACATTAAATTAAAAGCCAACTTGTGTTGACCCCTAGACTAAAATCTCAATTGTTCGCTATCAATCGATAGATCTCTGGATACTGTATTACTTATGCCTGCTGTCCATCCTGGGTGAGGATCCCCTCCTCTGTCTCTCACCCTTTTTTAATTTTTTGTTTTTCTTGGCAGTCGTTCTTCAGCCGATGTGAGGGTCAAAGGGAAGGGGATGTTTGCCATGTCACTACTCTGTATATATTGTTGCTCATAAATAAAGTTGAACTTTCAAGTTGAGTTGTCGAGTTATTGTTTCTGCTGGTATGTTGCACAGAACCAGTTTTAGAGTCAGCCTCTCAACATTGGTATCACAGCTGAACTCTGCCCCTGCTCACAGACACACCTGCTGTAGTGGTCATCTCCCTACATCCACTCTCCTGTCAACCACACCCCTGCAGACATCAGCCACTCACGTCTGTCCACTTCCACCAATCACCTACTCACTCCCACCAATCATCCCTAGACACATATGGACCACAGTCATTCACCTTTTACCAGATCGTCATTCATGTCTGTGCTACTCACCAGTGTTCAGCTCATTGTGTACCTCCATCCTCCAGCCCTGCAGCCTTCAGCCTGCCGCGTCCCCTCCTGTCCTGGAATCCAGCCTACTCTTCACCTGGGATTTTGTCCCGTCTCTGTATCCGGCAGTCTGATCCATTTTCTGTCTCCTGTTCCCTGGTTCCTGCGCTGCAGTTCCCCAGCAAGTACCTCACCATTACTGAGCTGCCCCCAGAACCTTGTGCAGGTAATTGTAGGCTGGATAATGTCCTTTTTGTCTGTCTGATGTATAGAAATGCTGTCTCTAATTAGACCTATGCATTCGGCACTGAATGTGATGGATATATTCCCGAATGCCCGGAGGCACTATTGAATAATCTGCATTGCTTAATTTGAGACAAGTTTGAAATCAATTGCCTAATAATTCAGGAGCTATAAGCACACATTTAATTTTTCACCCAAAGTGCTGCCCCTTGTTGCAAAACCTCAAATCTGAAATGCGTGAAAATCAAATCAGTTCTTCCCCTATGAGTGATAGATATGTCAAAATGCCAAATATGAAAATTCAAATCCAAATCATCTTCGTTATCACACTAACACAAAAAACACGTGGCGGTTGGGCCAAAAGCATAATATCCCCGACACTCCGCGTTCAGGGTAATTAGACAGTTTCGATTTACATGTATTAATCATAAAAGTGGTGCTATTTTTTATTTTTTTAAACAGAACTAAAAATCCAACCAGAAACCTTAAACATTTTGAGAAAATAATCCTTATCTAGCATTAGGTTAGGAGTATTAGGGCCACATTGAGAAAAAAAATAAAATCACACATTTCGGGATTAAAGTCATAATATTTCGAGAATGAAGTCAAAATCTTAGGAGAACAAAGTTGTAGATTTATGAGACTAAAGTCATAATATTGTGAGTAAAAAGTCATGATATTACGAGAATAAAGATGAGCAGGTAAGGTTGATGTAGACTACATGTTAAATCTCTGTCTTGATGTGTTTTTGCTACTTTTCTCCTTCTGTTTGCTTCCACAGTGGCACTGCCAGCCAGAGTTTTTTTTTTTTACTGTTTTTGATGAGGGGATAATAAAAATGCTTGTTTGAAATAGCCTAAATGTACTGGGTCCACTGATTCTTAGCTAACCACTTGGAGCCATAAAAGACATAAAAACCAATGATTGTCATTTACGTCATCTGTCACCCTTGATTTTGATTTCTGGGGCTGTAGTGATTGTTGTCGGACGGTGAAATGTCGAAAAGTACAGTTGAGCCTTTTCCAGGCATTTAATAGAAAGAGGACTAAGCCTTGACTAAGCCTCCTCCTATCTGTGGGAATTCATGCTGAATCACTGTGCGTATGAGCTGAGGAAGGAGTGGGACAAAGTAGCAGACAGACAGGATGTCAGGACTGTGAAGCATGCATCGCGGCAGTGGTGCGCCTGCTTATTAGAATTTATTAATCATTTCTTGTCTGGGGACAAGTCCCGACCACTTTTTTGTCATTCCCACTTTTGCCCTAACTTAATTTTAAAATGTTTTTTACGTATTAAACGACTTAATTGATGTAACTGTCATGGAAGGTGCTTTCAGGTGCCTTTGGGTATGTTTCGATTAACACTTGCCTTCTTCCATTTCCATGAATTGGCTCAACCATGTATAGTGGGCTATCTAAACCTTTTCTTCCTCTGAGAAGATGAACCACTCCTTCCCAGTAACTCCGCCCTCAGGATCCCCTCTAGGTGGTAGGTTTTGCACCAAGATGTGGTCACCTTGCTGAAAAGTAGAACATGTATACTGGTTGTAGTTCTTCTGTCCTCTTTTTGCACTGTTCTTCATATGTCGCATTGCAATAATGTAAGCTTCCCGCATAGCTTCTCTCCATTTCTGTACATAACCAGTATGTGACTGATTCTTTTCTTCTCCCTTTGGGATCATCAGATCGAGAGGAACGGTTCGTTCATGACCAAAAAGGAGAAGGAGAGGGGAAAAACCTCTCGCTTCATGCTCTTTCCATCTTCACCTCTGTGACTTACAGTGTACGCTACATGCTCAACAGCATCCTGTTAAAGCGCTCTGGCAGATTGGCTCGAGGGTGGAATGGGGAGGTACGTGGATGACTGGGAAAAATACTCCAGCGGGTGTGTCTATGAGCAGATCCAGGCAGACTCATAACACACCTTAAAAAAAATGTTCACAGTGCCCCCACTTGCTATGTAAACTCAACAATTTTGGAGTGAGTCAAAGTATTTTAGAATTGGTGTATAAGAACCTGGCGAAAATCTAGAGAAGTCACAGAGGCAGTTGAGTGGTCTTTACAATAAATTGATCGAAAGAAAAACTGAGATGATCATTAATGACTCTTCTCATCCTCCGTGTAGTGAATTTGAGCTTTTACCTCAAGTGTCACATACTGTAGAAGGTAAGGGAAAATCAGTCAATGCAATAAAAAAAGTAGAATGTGGTAGCCATTTACCCTTAGACCTCCTTCTTACTTCTTACAACAGTTACAACAGTTTCTTTCAATAAGGCATATCAAATGGTGGAACTAAATATTAATATCTGGTCTATGTTAAGTCTTAAGTCTAAGTGTTAAGTCTTCATATTGTATCATATCATATAGCATCATATGCATAAGTAAAAAAACAGTGGAACATTGAGATATGAAATCCAGGAGGGCTTTCATATCTTAGAATTTTCATATTATGAAAATACAAAGATGTGTATCCTGCCCCGCTAAACAGTCGTCTAGTAAAGTATAAATACATGACTGTTTTAATAATATGAAAATGTACGACTGTTTCTATGTGTAAAAAGGACAGCGAGGACCACTTTCGAATTTGTTTTCGTATTTTGGATATTTTTTCGTTAAATGGGATAGAAATTTCCTCTAAGTCCAATTCGTATTCAGAATTTTTGTATAATAGGGTGTTCGTAAGTTGAGGTTCCACTGTAAATGAAAGCATGCAAATCATCATTTAGGCAGGGAAAACCTGGAGGATTTTTGCCAGCTGCATAATAAAAATAGATTCAGAGAATACAGTAAGACACATAAACATGCATACACAAACACACAGACGCAGAGAACCAGTAGCAAGGTTAACAGATGACGATGGCGACCATTAGAGGCCTTTGAATAGACTCCTCTCTGCAGCAGGAGATATAATCGTTTCCAGATAAGCTCTTAGCTCTGCCACTTTGTATGTTATGATGTTTGATGCATGTTCAAAGAATGCCTCTATTGGAGATATTCTCGAAAAATGCAGATGGCACATGTCTGACAACTTCCAATTTTCTTTAAAAGGCTCAACTATTTATAAAACTTCCCCAGGCACTCTCTCCTTGGCACTTAGACACAGCCTCAATTTCTCTGATGGATTGGCTGTCATATTGTGACAGTGCTGTGCTTCTTTCACTTTATAGACATCTCTGTGCTCCTGACGTTGCCTTGCAAGCCACAGTTTTTCCTCCCATATTTTTAAATTGCTGTTTCCATCCTCCTTATGTAAACAAGCAAGCAGCAACCTCATGATTTGAGAATTGTTTGACCTAGGTGGTGGCACTCACAGGTCGTGCAATGTAGCAGTCACTTGGTAACTCAGAAAATTCTAATTACATGTCATGTGATGTCATGTGTCATGTGACATGTCAGGTGACATGAATGCATGCGTCTGATCCCAAATTTCTACTGTATGCGTATTCACAGCAAAATGGCTTGGCAAAACTTTAACTCAAATTTCCACTGGATGCTTATTATCTGCATTCCAGCAGTGTTAGCTTTCAGCAAGCACCAAAGCCAGACAGCTGGAGCTGCAATACTGGATACAATGCTATAATTCATGTCCTAGAAACAATACATGAGTATGTAAAAACACAGATCAGACCAGAAAAGATCAGTTTCACCGAATGACGAGATGAGAATAATGGATCAGTATCTGTTTTTTTATGCTTTTAATTAACAATGTGCCATCAACACAAGTGCAAATGTACTTTTATTTTTGTATTGGTGTGTCACTTCCTGTCCTGCCTATTCTGTTGTATAAATGCAACTCTGCTCCATCATCCAGCAAAAGAGAACTCTTACAAATCCAGAAAATCTTCTGGAGTGGATAGCAGCAGTGCTGCAAGGAATACAGACTCCATTGAAATCGTCATATTATGTTGCATATCAACTCTGCTGCTGTTTCACAGTCAATGCACATCCAATGGAAACTAGGGGTCAGTCAATATAACAGTTTCCACTCACTCCACATCAATTGTAGCACTGCAGCACTGAACACAAATTATCACTGATGGGGATTGACAGAGGAGACTTTCACAGTCTATGAACATCCAGTCAAAATTGAGGTGAGGTGAGCATGCATTCTCTTTATACATTTATAAGCTGTAAATGAGATCATAACAATAAAAAGGGGGATCAATTTGGTGTATTAAATGGCTTAGGGATGTCTTTAAAGGCTTAGTTTAAGAACGGCGTTTCCATTCAAAGTTAAAAGGTTTAGGATTAAATTAAGGACAGGGTGCTTGCATCTGAACAGCTGCTCAAATTCTGTAAAACCAACGAACAGAAAAACACTCACAAATACCTTGGATCTCATTTTAAACAACTTTGTCTTCTCGATTGGAAAATATTTTTGAATGCAACAAACCTGATTTCGCCAACTTAGAAAATATTTGCACTGCAGCAACATGAAAGGCTCATCCAAGTCATCTGGATGTGATCACAGGAATTGCCTCAAAGCACTGGTAGTTTTTCCTTTCTGACATTCAACAAAAAACACTGAACTAGATAATGGCCTGGTTCTATCGACTATACATTTGGGGAAACGTGCAAAACCAACAAGCTAGCCATTCTTAGTGCACTATTGTGGCCATTGCCTTTGACGGAGGTACAGTTTGAATAAATTGGCATGGACCTTATCAGGCCATTGCTCTGGAGTGCTGGAAAATCATTTTGTATTGATGTTTTAAGCAGTACAGCTGTGCACCATCTTGCCTCAGTGTTGTGCAGGCACTTTTTTAGATCATCTCCCAAGTTGTGGTACAGTGATCTGTACAGGGACCTGCACCGGGATCATTGTACAGGTTATGATGGGCTATGGGAACAGCTGGATAAGACTTTAAAGTTCATGATCTCGTAGTTTGTACATCAGCATGACCCTTAAACTTCTGTTTGGTAAGAAACAAAGAGAGGTGTTGGACCTGCTTAAGAAGTAAGAATGAGGGTCAATTTGTTTTGGACCTTAGAGTAAAACTCCACTCACTGGGTCAGTTATCATGAGAGAATATGCTCTAGGCCTAGGAACATTAACTGCGCCTATACAAGAGAGGAATGAGGTTGAGGCAGTTTGCACGGGCAGATGAAGTGCTCATATTGCTCCTCTCTTCTAGCTCCAAATTACTCTCAGAGTGGCAAGGTCGCTTTGGAGTCAAGTGACAAGTGGGCGATGTTGACTAGTCAACATCAAGGTTCACCAAATGGCTCAAGACCAAAAAGGAAGTGAGGTGGTTCCTAAGGCTGGTACGCTATTACTGGAAGCGTATTCCAAACTTTGCAGACCTGACCAGCCCTTTGAATGACCTCATTCAGAGAGGTGTCTCCCATCTGTTCCAGTGGCAGGAGCAGTTCCAGTGGGCATTTGAGAAGGTGCTCTACATTTTTATTGGAATTTGAACCAGGGAACTTGAGGTATGAGGTGATAGCACTTTTCACAACAATACCTGGAGAAACATTCATCAAAATATATTACAGATCTCAGATCTCTGTGAATTAAACCTGAAATATTTTAGTGTTTAACAATTTCTGGTTTTCATTCACTAATCCTGACCTATACAAAACCAGACTATGTGATGTTAAAACAACAACATATTTCCGGAAGTGTCTTTTACCCAACTGACTGATGGATTTTCAATCAGAATGTCCAGCAGCCATCTACGATGAAAATCTACAAGCTGCCCATTTAAAGAGTACACTTTCATATGAGAGACATGGAAAGATGAATGCCCTTCATCTTTTGTTCCATCTGCCATCAAATAGACTTACAAAGAAAATTTCTGTGCTAGAAATGCTGACTTGACATTTTTTAAATACACCCTCTCAAAAAAAACAAAACAAAACAAAAAAAAAAAAACAAATCTTTAATTCATAGCAAAGGCATGAATTAAAGATTTGTGGTAGAAATGTAGCCCAAGCCCTCACATTACTGATGTGAGCCTGTGTATGTGTGTGTGTGTGTATGTCCCTGCGTGTTTTTCAAATGCGAGCATCGACCTGGTAGACATTGTCTGCCTTGTAAATCTGGTCCCTCCAGTGGACCTGCATGTGAGCAGTACCTTATCAGCGCTGACCAGAGTTGCCCTCACTCCTAACCACCTCCATCGCCTGAGAGGAAAATAAATTGCACCCATGCAGTTAATAAGAATAAAAAATATATTGCGACAGAGTCATAACATAACCATTACAAATATGGCATAGAGACGTAGCGGGTTTGGGGGGGCTTGTTCATGCATATGTGTGTGGGGAACCTTCAGATGAAGGTTCGACCTGCTTCTCATGATGAACAGCCACGGTGGTTCCCTTCCTCCTCCACAAAGCCAAACAAGCATTTATTTCCTCAGTGTTACACCGCTGGTGTCATGGGTGCATATTGAATTCCCGACAACAGTGTGACGATGTCTGCGGAAGGTAATTACATATTGAATGCTCCTTTTCTTCATTCAGCTCCTGGAGGGAAAATCCATCTGTTGCGCCCAGTGATTGTATGGCGAAATCATGTTTCCTCAAGCCCTCAAACATAGCCATTTACATCAACATCAAAACAGGTAGAGCAGCGTACGATATCGGTGCCATGGTAAATTAACTTCTGGCAATGTGATAGATTTCCTGTTAAATAAGGAAGATGTTCTATTATACAGTTCAGAAAAAAAGAAACCCAAAGACTTTCCTGCAAATGTGAGTTAATAGAAAGATGTTACGTTGGGTTACGGAGAAGTGTTTTCGGGGAACTGCCTAGCAATGCTGCTTGTCTGTTACCAGCTTCACAGCGCGTTGTGGAGATAAGCAGGAAATGAGCAGATGAGAATGAAAGCAGAGCATGTGCTGGATTTCAGTCACATTGAAATTTTCAGTGAGGGAACAGCCAAGTAAACAGACTCACTGTGCCCCTGTCTCAAACAAGGGGCAGAAGTGGAGAAGTGGAAACTGAGACTATATACACCATGGCCTTTATTAAACTAAAATATTTTTTAAAAATGAACAATTTTATTTTTCCTATTACAAAACAGTTCCATTCAGCGAACATTTTTCTCCCTTTTTTTGCTGCAGATACGATTCTACCAAGTCTGGTAGCTTTACTTTGAAGTCCACAAGTGTTTAGGGAGGTGCACCACTGAGTGCACTGCTCACTTTTGGCCTCATTCTGTAATTCATTTGGAGGCAGTAACTTTGTGGCGCCCTCTCTTAAGTTTGCATATTTTTTGATACATTTATCCTGATTAACATTACAATGTTTTACACACATTCCCTGTATTGGAAACTATCGAAGATAGACCATATATATGAGTTTAATTGAAATACTTTATTTCAATAATGAAGTTCAAGAATGAGGAAATTGTCAGTACAATTCTATGTCATTCTATATATTCACATTAATTTAACTTTTGTGGAAAAGGTTGTTTCACATCAGTTCCTTCTCATTAGTTGCAAATAAGTAGCTGCTGTTGGTGGCTGCCATCACAGTAGCAGCAGCAGCAGCAGCAGCAGCAGCAAGTCTGTCCCAGTCCAAGGAAAACACTGTGCTGTTGCAGGGATTTACTATCTCCTGCTCACATAGGGTGTATACACCCTGGAGAAGTCTCAATTTAGAGTCACATTACATGTAGAGTTAATTAAATTAATTAATTTTCGAAAATGCAGTGACAATTCTAATGCTCTCATTATGTCTATTGTTTCCATTATGTGATTGTCACTGTACCATTGTGTCATGACACTTGCCCAAACTTAGCCCAGCTTGGCCCAGCAGCTGAGCAGGAACTAAAAACCAGCACCAGGCACCAGCATCTATCTATCTATCTATCTATCTATCTATCTATCTATCTATCTATCTATCTATCTATCTATCTATCTATCTATCTATCTATCTATCTATCTATCTATCTATCTATCTATCTATCTATCTATCTATCTATCTATCTATCTATCTATCTATCTATCTATCTATCTATCTATCTATCTATCTATCTATCTATTGTAAATATTATTGTCAACATTTTGTCAATACTCATGATATAGACATGTAGAGACAGCCATTGTCTCTGAGGCATGTGTTTTACTACATTTTGTGTGAATACTTTATAGTAAATTGTCTGTCAACTGACTTGCACCTACTGTCTTTTTAGAGACTCTGGAAAGAAAGGCGTCTTCTGTCTGCCATGTGTCTTTTAATTTTATCTGCCTCTGCTTGGGCAGTACATTTTCATTTGAGACAGAGCTTTAGCTCCTGTTAGGAATCCTTCTCTTGTTATACATGCATACATACTTGAGCTGCATTTGCAGGCCTTTCCCTTGGTAGTTGTCGTGTTGTTCATCAGTTTTCCAAAATCCATCCATCCATTGCCTCACACTTTTTAGAAAGGCGCATCAGATAGGCATCAGCAGGATAGGCTGCTGATGCCTATCTTCAGTGCAAATTGCTACTAGAAAATGACATTTTCTAAAGTGTACCAGCACATTCCCCAAAATTAAAAAAACTATATCTAACATCAACATAACTTATTTCATAAAGTCATTTTTCATTAACATTCATTTCATTAACAGAAGCCAACCAATAAGAATTACTGAAAATAAACAAACTGCCAATTGTTGACTTCAGTGCTAATATTTCTGGTGGGACAGACGGCACCGCAATGCCTGTCCGTACGGCTGGGTCTGGGTAGACAGTATAACAAATAAACTCTCATTCATTAGTTTATTCATGCATAATTTAACAACAAAGAAGTCTTTGCTGAGTTTTCACATACAAGCTGGTTGTCACCATTTCAAATGTTTATGGAAGAGAAACCATAAGTGACTCAGATGATCATTGATGTGGGATCACAGTATTTTGAACATCCCGATGAAACGTTTTAAAGATGGGCTGATGCAGCTATTTGTCAGCAGCTTACGTTCCTTCAAACTATATGTAACTGCTGAGAGTTAATATAAATGAAATGAAGGAGCAATACATTATATGAAAGGTATTTGACATGTCAGTAGAAGAATTAGCACCACATATAATAAGATCATTAAAATTTCTATTTATTGATACTAAGAAAAGGTCTGACCCATAAACACAACATTTTTGTAACACAATTACTGATGTTGGGTATATTTTACCCGATAACAGACAAAGAAAATGAACACTTAGCATCAGTCTGACAAAACATGACCAATTGAAGTAGTCTTCTTTTATTTCCAACCATGCAGCATCTTAAAAAACAAACCCAAGAAAAACAAAAACAAAAAAAAGAAAAAACATGGAGGCACACTTATATGGAGGCGTCAAGATTTTTGATAAACTAGACCTATGCATTCGGCACCGAATGCAATGGATATATCCCTGAGCGCCCCACGGCAAAATTGAACAATCTGTGTTGCTTCATTTGCATCAAGTTTGACATTGATCGGCCTAATAGTTCTGGAGATATACGCACAATTTTTCCACCAAAGTGCTGCCCCTTGTGGCTAACGGCACGATCCGAAATGCATGACAATTGCATCAGTTTGTCATCTACGAGTGATGAATCTGTCTGCCAAATATCAAAATTCAGATCCAAATGGTGTTCGAGTGATAAGCACAAATGTAATTTTTCAACCATAGTGCTGCTCCTTGTGGCCAAACTTACGATCCGAAATGTATGAAAATTCAATCAGTTCTTCCCCAATGAGAGATGAATCTGTCTGCCAAATGAAAATTCAAATCCAAATGGTGTTCGAGTTATCGCGTTAACACGGAAAACATGTGGCGGTGGCGGTGGTGGCGGCAGCGGTGCGGTCGGGCCAAAACCATAATATCTCCATCACTTCGCGTTAGGGGATATAATTAGGGATTCACTGACCAAAAATTCCTACACAAAACATGGTAATGGAGCTGGGGACATGTGAGTCTTGTCTGTTGAAAATTAGAATACTAAAATGGCATGTGTTTAATGTGTATATTATGTCTGTATATTATATTTAATGTGTGTATTATGTCTATATTACATGTATTATTATGGCAAAAATCTACCCCAAAATGTTTACTTTCTATCACTAATGTACAGGAAAATCAACCAAACCTTGCCTGGGAAACCAGGGATCAGAGGTAGGAAGCACACCTATGTTTGATGACAACAGTGAGAAGGCTGAAGCTACCAAAACGACTTAAGGACCGGTACAACTCAGACAGCAACCCCACAATCATGAACATAATTTCCCAGGAAAAAAATTACCCAACGTTAATGTTAAAATGCGAAAAGTGTGATCTTAATCAAGGTTTAAGGGTATAAGAGCTAGAGCTACTGACCACAATTTCATTGTTGAACAAATTATTGATTGTGGTATTATTTTTTTAAATATTGAGTTAAATAAGAAAAAAAAAACACCTGCCCCTATTTGTCACTGTCACAAATGGAATTGAAGATGGTAGATTATATTTGCAATGCTACTAAACATGATCCAATTTTTGTCTATACAGCAATGGTTAAGTATTGTTCTGCAAAATAGGCTTTACTACCATAAACACTATCTGGATTGTGGAAACCAGTGATGAGTGAAATGGTGAGCCACTGGGAGATGTGATTCATGAACTTATCCATTGTTCACCAGTGTCTTTGTATTTGCTAAAATGCACACCTGATACAAACCCTGAAGTTCAATTCACAGAAACTTGCAGAAACTCTTTTTCCAGAATGGAAACATTTACGGCTCTTTTATTACAAAAGTGTTCAGTCTGCAATGTGCCTGTTTGTTTTAAATTCCCTGTTGGATATTTGACCTGTCTGTTTTTTGGGTTTGAACCTTCCATCTTCTTTCTTTGTGTCTCTGCCTGCTTGTCTCGACTTTTGGTTTTGAACTTTGTAATGGACTGGATTGTGTTTGCCTTAAACCTTATGTTAGCTGGAGCAGATTGGGTTTGCTCACCATATTAGGCTTATAGCTTCTGGGGAACAACTTTGATAAGCAAGACTGTGTGAGGAAGCTGGAGTACCTGTAGTACCCGTAGTACCCTCAGATATCGGTGGTTGCTAATTATTGCCTTATAATATAGCCCTTTAAAGGGCTAAAACAACATAATAAAAACCATGACATGACTTGATACATTTTCAGCTTTTTTTCTTTGGTGTCTTTGTCCAGTCTTTTTTATCATCTCACACAAAAACATTGTGTATCTACACCTTCATCCATCTCTAAACCCTTCTGGGCAGCACCCTGAGGACCCCACTAAACCTCTGCTGTGTCTACACCTCTGTCAGACTGTGGAAATAGAGCTTTTGTTCTCTGATGTAAAATCCTCAGCTTTAGTCCGTAGGATTAGCACTGTTATTCACTAGCTTGGCAGGGGCTGGCTTAGGTTTGTACAAGTCTCACAGTGGATGCATTGCCACACAGCTTTGCCTGCACACAGGGGCTCACAGAGGAGGTGCTGGTCAGACATGGCTCTTATTATACTTAATCATGCAATAAAAAACTGCTTAGAAATTACAAATGTGGAATTTTTAGGTATTAAATTACTTCCACAAATTGTATCAAACCAAAAGCCAAATTTTATCCATCACCTGAAGGTTTCTGGCATCAGTGAGCTAGAATAACGTTTTACAGAAATATAAAATAACATTTAGGGGGTCTGTGTCAATTTGGAGACTGAATAGTATCCACAGAAGTATCCACAATTCTTCTGATCTAAAATGTACAGAATGTTTTTTGTGATGCCTCCACTAGTTGCCTTTGTTCTTCTGCTGTTTTATTTTGCAGGTCCAAGGTCATGGAGGATCTCATGATAAATATGTGCAAATGGATATGTAATATCAATATGCATTCTTCTCTGCGCTTCTGTTCTTCTTAACTTGAAAAACATCAGTGTCAGACCAAGTTATGTTTCAATGCAAAATTTGCATTTCGCGAAGTTTGATCATGTGTATCATGTGGCCCAGATGTGAGTGGGCCAAAATTTATATTCTGTGGAGAAAAAAAAGGCACACGTGTTTTTATATATAATTTGTCTGGGTGCTTGCAAAACTGTAGGAGGACCTGCAAACTGAAATTTGACACAGAAGATGAAGAAATTGAAATAGAAAATTTCTGCATGGAAATTTTGTGTGTGTGGATGTGTGTGCCTTTGGATCGGTTTCTCTTCACATTCATTCTTAATGGGGGGCCAAAAACAGGAACCCTGGGCTTGGGGAAGCCCAAGGTCAGGTACTCCCAGGCCAGCCTTGCAGCTAAGGCAAGAAACCCACCCCCCCAGCCAGGAGTTGGTACCTGGAGGAATGGTAGACAGTGGGCCCGAGCACCTGGTGCCCACGCACCCCCTCAATAGTTGGCCAAGCACGAAGCAGTCAGCATATAATGTCGGCTGGAGTTAAGCACCAACAGACCCCCATGACACCAGTGTCATGGAGGCCTATAACAGATGGATAAATAGAGTTATTTTAGTGATATTCACAAGTATGTGGTTAGCTTACTCTGCTTCAGCAACATGACAAGTTGATATAAATCTGCCTAGAAATTACATTGTTACTGAATTTCCTGTCATCACTTGAGCCTGTACCATTTAATGACCTACATTTTAATTCCAAATTCTCCCTCTCTAGTTGGGGTCAAGGTAATTATTCATGACACCATTACAAAAGCATTTGATGGTTTAATAAAACCCAATGAGATTTTAATGACTAGTATAAGTTGTACCACTGTAGTTGAGGTCAGAAAGATGATTCATGACACAGTTTTAATGGTTTCATTATTGCCAATGTCAAAACTCTGCTGTCAGTTTAGTGTTTGAATTTTTTTTTCCTGATATCTATATTGTGACCTGATCTTTTTCCTGCATGCTGTTCTGTGCTACACCAGTCCAGTCAGTATTGATAAGCAGAACATTTTCACTGACATCTGACTGAAGATTCTGGGAACAAGGTTGTTTTGTTGTTTTGATCACAACAGCATCAGCAGCAACTGTAATAAACTCAATAATAAACATGCAATCAGTGTGTGTTGGCTAATTGAAATCATAATGATGCCCTTTAAATTAATTTATTGAATCACTGTTCAATAGCAGTCAGTTCGGGAAATTCATTAGCTGTCCCCCTCTTTCTAAATAACATTGCATTCTGTATTGTGATTGCTCTTTTATGAAATTGACAAACATTTTATTTCTGCGTCAGTCATTCCCTCGTTCTTTCAACCAGCGTTTTTCTAACCGCGCACTGACAGCAGAAACCACATTTCCCCGCCGCCAGACTCAATGCATTTGTATCCTACACTTTCAGAACACTCCAGCACGCAGCAGCGAGTGTCAAAGTGCGCTCTGGCTACGTTCATATTCATTTCCTCCTGATTATGTCTTTCTAGTGTCTGTGATTACTCCCAGACAATGCGTTGGGCCTGCTCATTTCAGAATACATCATAAACAATTTACACGTCATTAGTTTTGTTTTGATCATATTTGTTTGACAAAATGTCTTCCTGCATGGTGAGTGCTGGGGTTATTTACCCCATTTAGAGGCCCACAGAACACCATGCAGGGTGCGTTATGTTCCATTGTGTGATTAATTGTCATGGCTCTATGTGGGACTTTGAATGAGATGACTAAAGGAAGAAGTGAATTGTAGTTGTAAGTGTCTTTGTGAGTGAAGTTAACACAATGCTAGAGTGTCAGTGTGCCATTACAAAATGCAGATTAGTTATGCTAAATCTGTCATTTAACTTCATATTACCTGTATATGATACACGTAGCAGTGCATTGACAAGAGTATGAAAATGTAGAGTTGTTTGTTGAATGTATGTTTGTGTGTGGTGCCCCATGCTGCTATCCAGCAGAGGGCACTAAAACTAACTGCAATCACAGAAGTTGATGTAAGTCACAGGAGGCAAATGTCATATCATATTAGCATGCAAAAAACATTATAAGAGTGCACAAATTACTGTGTATGTTATACCAACATTGGGCCAGTTGCTATGGCAATAAAGTGACTCCTCACTCACACTATCTACTGCTTATATTTATGCAGAAAAAAAACAAACTTGAGAATAATATACTAATATACTAAACAACTGTAACAGCAGCAACAACAACAAAAACAACAATAAAAATAACCTTTTCATGTTTATACACAGTATGTTATCTTCTTGGCACGTTTATTATCATACATTATATAGTACTACAGTACGTACCTAACGTACTTTCATAGGTTTTGGGAATGCAGGCCTGTGATGACTTAGACTTAGACTTTCTTTTATTCATCCCTTTATGATGACTCCCTCAAGTAAGTTTACATTTCGAGTAGTGTTTGGGAACAATTGAACAATATGAAATACAATAGAACAATAGAATGATATATTATATATTATATATACAATATATGCTTGAGAAAATTCATGATAAATGGTATAAACAGTGAGTATAAAGATATTTAGATATATATATAAAGATATATAAACTATATATGAGAGTAAACAATACACAATCAACTATTGAAAAACAGACAGAATATAAATTTTTAATAAACAGAATATATAAAATTTAAGTATATACAAAAATCAATCAATATATGATAATGTTTATGGTAAACAGTGTACAATAAATAACTAAATAATAATAAACGGTAGATAATAGTAAAGATCTTATAACAAATGTTGTTATTGCACATTTCACACAGTTCACATTCCACACATTGGCTAGCACTCCTTCCCCTCTGTCCTCTCTATTTCCTCTTCCCCCCAAGTGAGGAGCGGTTCTACATTTTGGAAGAAGTAGTCTATCACTGAACACACTCCTCTGGTTGTCGATGACGGTGTGCAGAGGATGGCTGGTATTTTCCATAATGTCCTGCAGTTTGTCTAGTGTCCTCATCTCTGCCAGCTTCACCAGAGAGTCCAGTTTCATGCCAACCACAAAGCCAGCCCGCCTGACCAGTTTATCCAGTCTGGAAGTGGCCTTCTTGGATATGCTGTCCCCCCAACATACCACAGTGTAAAAAAGGACACTGGCAACCACAGACTGGTAAAACATCCACAGCAGCTTGCTGCAGATGTTGACCCCAGATGCAGGACCCCAGTCTCCTTAGGAAGTACATCCTGCTCTGTGTCTTCCCATACAGATGTTTGATGTGTGTTGTCCAGTCCAGTTTGTTGTCCAGCCAGAGGCCGAGGTATTTGTAGGAGTCCACAATCTCCAACTCAGCTCCCTCTATCAGGACTGGTTTCGGTCTTGGTCTGGACCTCCCAAAGTCGATAACCAGCTCTTTCGTCTTAGAGGTGTTGAGCTGTAGTTGGTTAGTGTGGCCTGATGCACCCAGCAATGGCTGAATCGTCTGCGTACTTCTGTATGTCACACAGCTCCGAGTTGAGAGAGTCCCTTTATCCACATGGGAGTGGGCTTGGTGTAGCAGGTAGAGAATGGCATCATCTACACCAGGTTGGTAGGTTCTGGTTAGGCAAAAAGAGAATTAAGAAAATGTATATCTGAATGGATGATGTCAGATGATGTCATTGTTTAAACGTTAAAATAAAATTATGCAGCACGAAACTGCAACAAACAAATCAAAACACAGTTGTAATGCTGAAATTAGTGCACCTGCAGAAATACTAGCTGACCTGGTTCCTAAATCTGAACCAAAACCTTTAAGAAATCTCAAAAAAGTTGCATATCTTTTAGATGTGGGGCTTGAACAGACCACGTTTTGAAAATGCACACTTCAAAATCCCAGCCCCTCTCTATAGACTTGTCTCTAAAGCCAAGCCTCCAGAGCCCAGGAACAAGCGATATTGTCATCTTCCCATCGCAAACCAACTTGGTGCATCCAAGATGTGTTTATGGCCCACAGAGGAGGGACAGAGGGATGGATGGATGGATTCACCCTCAGCAAATCAGAGACTTTGTTTCGTCCTTAAACAGCTCTACACTCCCCTGTCTTGGTATTCGTACCTCCCATCACTCCCAGCCAATCAGAGAACTCACTCACCTGTTCCATTTGACCAATCACTGGATCCACGTACCAATCATTGGACTGCTTGTACTCACCCCAGCTTTATAGTTATTGCCAGATAGTCTTCACACTCCTTGCATGACTCTCCAGTACTTTCTCCTGCCTGTGAGCATCTTGTGACAACCTGTTTTGACTGTTGTCTGTGTGCAACTGGGTGTGAGTCTAAATTTGTGAAACACATTTAACTTTCCATCTACTGTAAACTGTAATTCTTTACCATTCATAATATATCACAGATGTGAAAAGATAGAAATATTAATTTCACTAGACATTAATTGATGACCCCAACATGGCTTTAGACTGTTGAAGGATGCATTGTAGAAAAGTACAGAAAACCCATGCACACCCAGGGAGAGCATGCAAACTACAGTATACACAGAAGGGCCTTAATTCCAAATAGATTTTCTCCAGGCGCTCTAGTTTCTTCCCACAGCCCCGAAACATGCATGTGAGCTTGTAAAAAATCATACAAATTATTTTTAACACCTGACATTTGGGTTCTACATAACTTCATCCCTATTGAGTCATATCGTAAAGACAAACTATCTTTGCTAGCAATCATTTTCTGTTATATATGTCATTCATGGACTGAAGATTGATTTCCTGTCGACTCATTTGAGACCACTGGCTTCTGTACATGTCCTAAAATTAAAAATCTGTAAAACTGAGTTGAATTTAATTACTTTCATGTATCTGCAGATCCTAACATTGAAGAGGTGGAAGTGGCTGCTGTGCTAGCTGCCACTGAGCCGAGTGCTGGCAAAAGGTTCAGCCTGAGCATTGTTTTCTTCCTTTATCTGTTCTGTAACTGCTCAACGGCTCTGCCAGTTGAAGTTGATTCCCTCATTTTTCAGTTCTAGCATCACCTCGTGAAAACCATGTCATGTGGTCTGCACATCAAATGCTGTTCTATACTTTGTGTGCAGAGATCTCTTTACTTCATTCATCACATTTTAATTTCATACAATGCAATAGTCACATGACAGCCGACTGCAGTCCCATGTTAAATAAAATGTGTACTCAGGACATTGTACTATGCACATCAATTTGCACTGAGAGGCAGTGATGAGATTGCTATTTCCAAGACAGCTGTAGATAGTGACTGGCAGTGTTATTAATAACCAGTGTAATTAAGAGGCTGAATAAAGAGTTATCTGGGGCTGAGATACAGTTGAGATGCTGGGGGGTTGTGTCCATGATCAAAGCTGCTGCTAATCAAATCAATAATGGGAAGACTTTATTAAGCTGTGCTACTGCCAAATGCTGCCACACAATACTGACTATTGGCTATTGTTAATATCTGCTCATCAGCTCCACCCCATCAAACAGTCTCATAATGAGCTCAGCTGTGTTTTGCATGTTACAGCACATCTCTGAAAAGGATAACTAGTGAATAAGAAGTACTTTGAGCATTGTCAAACCTACTCTATAAAATGAAAAATGTTTTTTACTAGTTTCACTAGTATTTATTTTTGGTTCCAAAGCCACCATACTGATCAGATTAACTGCTGAAAAATGCAACCTCGAGGGAAAGATCACACTGAATAAGAAGTGGTTAAATCAGATCAAATCAGATCAGACTTATGGACCTACATATTTACCAAAGTAATTAAGGACAAATTAAAGGATAAAGTCAAAAAGTGATTACTAGATGTTCATTCTGAACATCAATTACAATGTGCAGATACACATTCTGCTACAACATTGAACCTCTGCAAGCACAGAGCTGAAATTTCCTTGAGAGAACTTGTTAGTCTGGTATTAACAAAAGGGGGATAGACTATATATTAAATTGTATATTTAGTAAAATCCTATATTCTCCCACAATAGGCACTTGAGTAAACAAGGCAAATAGAAAAAAGTGACATTTAAGTATTTCATTGTCTGTTTTCTTTTATTTGCTTGTAGTGTGTGAGTAGTGTGGTTGACAGTTGAAGGACTGGAAAAAAAAGAATAAAAAATTAAATGAAATGTTAAAATAAATTGAACAGGAAAAAGAATAAACACCTGAACACCTGGATTTAATAAGGTGTGTACCCACTCAACAAGTGCCCCTCCCCAGGTACCATCCATCCAGCCATTTCTTGTCTCACCCACTTTATATCCAGTGGTGTGGCAGGGATCTCCAGTGCAAAGGCAGGGAATACACCCTGGAAATATCACCAGTCTGTCACAGGACACACACACACCATGCACAGATATATTATTGTCAGCATATCTGTATTTTCCATTTGCATACAAAGTGAGGTACTGAGAAACAATTTGTTAGATTTGTTAGATGTTTTTTGTTATTGGCATGTTGATTTAAGTGGCATGAAGGAGCCATGAATATATTTAGTACAGAAAACAAATAACAATTAGTGCTACTGCCCACAAACCAGCTTACCTGTCCAATACTTCCGTACTTTAAGGTTGAACAAGTTTTAGTATGTAGACCTGCTGTTACTGTATAAACAGCTTTGCAGCCACAGTTTGTGATTTGCAGACGGAGCCTCTAGGACAAACTGATACCACAGAAGCAAAATGAGCTGCCAGTAGCTGGGGGATTATGCAGGACTTTCCGACTGCATTGGTGCTGTACCTGACTGCCAGGATCATCAAGCAGCCAGCAACAGCAGCATTCCACCAGATTCACACACATCTTCACCTACAGATCACAGCTTGCACATGACTAGCATATGTACAGAAAACATGAATCTATCTTTAATACCCAACTGAGACACTGTCATTTGTGTATTCATGTATCATTATTAGTGTTGTTATCATACTCTGACATGTGGCAGTAATAGATTCATTTGCAATAATTTCAGTGTTTTTGTGTCAAACCTGTGAGTATTAGTTACAAAAGTTTTATGTTCACTTTGTCAATAATAACACGTCATAATAACAGGAAACAACAGCAAAGGCACATTATAGCTTATTTACACTGGACTCATATAAGTATTCCCTCATGGATGTCTATATTGTTAATCAGACCCTGTTGCCAGCAAGGTTTCGTTATTCCATTATATATGGTAAAAGTTTATTAGATAGGACACATGGATTTAAGTGTACATCACATTTATACTTGTACTACTATGCTGGTGCATGGTGTGGGGTGGGGTGGGAGATGGGGGGTTAAAATAACATCCATCACCTTGCAGATTTCCTGGATAATGCACATACTGTACCTGTATGTTTAGCGGTAGCTCTCTATCTGTGGAGACATGCCCAAGTCCTGAACCTCGTGGATGTTGGTCTAATGCTCTTCCAAATGAATTCTAACCGCGCCAACCGGCTATCAGCAGCCTATCAGTTAATACTTCAAAGAGGCAGTGTGAGCTGAGTAGGCTGAAGGTCTCTGCTCCACCATCTGATTTAGGAGATCAACCCAAACAGCCCAGAGTCAATTACCCGGCTTAGCTGGGATATGAGTTAGAGTTGCAAAGATTTCTACCAACATACACCGACAAGAGAGGCTGAGAGAGGAAGAGAAGGCAGGGGAGAAAGTTAGAGAAGAGAGGGAAATATCAGGGTAAAAATGCTTGGAGGCTGTTTCAATCCCTTCCTCCAGTTTATCTCCTGTTTCTCTCCTCCCTAGCCTCCCTCCCAGCGCCTGCAGGACTTCCACTCAGCATAGTCGTTAGAATAATTTCCTCCTGATCCTCTGCCTGTCTGTCTGTCTGTCTGCCTGCATGCCTGCCTGCCTGCCTGCCTGCCTGCCTGTCTGTCTGTCTGTCTGTCTGTCTGTCTGTCTGTCTGTCTGTCTGTCTGTCTGTCTGTCTGTCTGTCTGTCTGTCTGTCTGTCTGCCTGCCTGTCTGTCTGTCTGTCTGTCCATTCATCCATCCATCCAGCTTGTGATAGCATTAGTAACAGTGGAGCAATGGTGTCCATTGAGATGAATCCTAAGACTTGTAAATCTAATGGACACGCTATGACTTTTACTTCACATAATTTTCAATCGGAGGATGGATTACTACTGTAATTTTTAATAGTAAATTCTTCACACTTGAGGGCCATCTATCAATTTTCTTTTCAGCTGTCAATGTTATGAAGAGAAAAGGTTTTCCTCAAAGAAAAACATTGAAGTTCAGCTCAAATCAACCATATGTTCTACAGATTTGCTTTCACTAAGATGTAGGTGTAATTGAATGTAAATGCACCTACTGCACCTAATGTTAATGTAATTGAATGTTATGTTTGGAAAAAATCTTATTAAAAATCAGACAAAAATCAGAAAAAAAAATCACAGCATTTTGAATTTTGCTGTCATGCGAACAATTTGTGAAAGTTTTTATTTTTGTTTCAGTATATGAACTGTTTAAATATCAGTGTTTCACTTATGGAGCCAATAAATATTTTTTTAAAAACAAATTTCCACCATCTCCATGATGTATAGATGAAATTTGGTGAATAACTGGCTTGATCTGCGACATCTCTACTTGCCAATGAGGTAGCTCAGTGAGGTATATATATAAATGAAATTAATGAATGGGGTTAATGAGCAGCTTGATTATTTGTTGTTGGTGTAATGGCTCAGCTAGTTCAAGAATTGCTGTGGATCTTTGCGGTGTTCAAGATCATAAAAGCCCAGATTTATCTGAGAGTTTTAAATTAATCTATTGCAAGCCCTCTGTTGACATCACATCCACCATGTCCCATGCTTATGTTTGCTAAATGTCTGCTCTCCACTGAAGCTTTCTGCTGAAATAAGCAGTGCTTGGGCTCCTCGGGGTGGGACAGCCTTCTCTGCATCGTGCCTGGATCATCCATAACCATGGACCTGCGGCACTGATAAACACTCCCGCTACAGTGGAGGAAAAGGCTTGGCAAACAATGTGTTTCTTTGGGCATTGGGTAATACATTCATTCAATCAGCCATGTCAGAAGCATTGCAGCCTCAAGATGGTATTGTATTTGATTTCCAAACCAGTCTTTGATTGCGAAAGGGAATGGCACCCCTGTGACACTGAAAACAAGTAATGCAATTACTCTACTACTCTATGTTCTTCAGGCAATTAATTCATTTTGATTTGCTGTGTATTTCCTGGGCCTCCTTTCTCATTAGTAATGATTAATCACGGAGCAGCCCACTGGAGTCTTGGGGGTTTGGTCTCTTATTTTTAGGCAGCGTTTGAGGAATGCAAAATGACACAGAGTGATCTCTGCTCTCATGGGTTAAGTGTGCCATTTTTGCAGCATTCAAAATCAATAGGCAAGATTAAAAGCATTGACAAATTTCTCAGGTGTGAAGGCAAGACATGTTTCTAATTTAGCTCGGAGTCACATTCAGAAGTGTGTGAAGGGAGTTTTAATTAAAATTAACTAAAAACGAACTAAACTAAAAGTGTTCAAGAGCACATTCAAAAACAAAATAAACATGCATTTCAGTTCCCCTGATAACTGGTAGGGTAGACCTGATCTTGCAAAAAGATAGGGGAAGCTTTCCAGCAGCAGCAGAACCCCTCCACCTCTGCTGTACCCCTCCCCCAACCAACTAGCTGTCTCTTCCAAACGGAAGACACAGGATAGGAGGGTGGTGGTAGGAGGAGGAGGAGGGAGGGAGAGTGCAGAGAAGAGGAAGTTATCACCAAATTGCCATATCTACAAAGCTCTCCCTGCACGCCACAGATTTCCCCTCTTTAATCTGACACATACAGCCTCATGCCTGCTAAAACCCTGCAAGGCGCTCTGAAGCTCAGCATCCTGGACTGAAAGAACACAACAGCCAAGAGAGAGGGGAGTCGGAGGGATAGACAGAGACAGAAAAAGAAAAGATAACTTATGTGTGAGGGAGAGGGAGGGACCATTTTATTTGTTCTTTGGAGCAAACATGTGCCTAGCTCTATGAAGGGAGTTAAATCGTGGAGGTTAATTGAAAAATGAGATAAACAAAGGCTGTGAAAAGCAGAGGGAAAGATTGCAGCTGGCAGCGCAGGCGGGCCACTACTGAACCTTCTTCAGACTGTACAACCCTGATAAAAAAGCAGTTAATTGTCTTGCAATTTCTTCCACTTAATTTCAGTCCAATTAGAGTAAAAAAATAGCAGGGAACTGTCTTCTTCCTTTCATTGCCATGCACGTACTGTACCTCTTTCAAAAATAACTTTAATGGGTGGATTTCTCTGTAGACAAGCTTTCATTTTGTCATAAAGTCATGCTCTGCAAAGACATTCCAGTGTCTCCGAATATGTTATATATTATCACATTATGTCCGAAACAATTGTCTTTCCAGTTCTTACATTTTCTCATTTTCTCTTAGTGGTGAATTTTCCAATCCAACTGAATAATAATTCAGTGCATCTGGCAGCTATACCTCTGTTGTGAATGAATGTGCCAGTGAGAGAGACAAGATGCTTGTTCATCACTCTACTGTAGTGACTTCTGAGAGGATCAAAAGAAGTCCATTTGGTTGAAGACCTCTATTTGAGGTAAGAGGCAAGCTGAAATGTCAGCGCACTTAAATATGAGTGAGGGACCCATGAGATCACAGCAGTGCATGTTCTGAAGAGATAAGATTTAAGCAAAAAAAAAAAACAACAAAAAAAGACAAAACAAAATTCAAGAACAGCATGAGATGTGAGTAAAGAGCAGACTCACAGTACCACTTCATTCATTCATCTTCTTACCCACTTCATCCCCATTGGTGTTGTGGGAGTCTGCTTGTGCCTATTTTCAGCTCACATAGGGTGAAAGGCAGGAAATATATTCTGCACAGGTTGCCAATTCATCACAGGGCAACAGCACCACTTCCTCTTTGTAACTATAAAGTGATTTGACTAATGTACCTGCTTTGAAAGAGAACTTCATTCCAGATCACATCAACATTTGTAATAATGGATATTAGTTCTGCCTGGGAACATAACTGTTGTTGGCTTACTATGTACTGTATGTGTAGATAAGGATGGTCATTTTCTTTGCAGCATCTTTTTTGATGCCATATGAGGGAAAGTGGAAGTGGAAGCCATGAATAAAACACTGACAAATAATCAGTATATGTATACAGCTGAAATGCTTAATCGGTTTGCAAAAACTAGATAATTAGATAAATAAATAAAGATAAATAAAATAAACTGCAGAAACAAAGCTCAGAAATTGTGGGCTGTTAGAAAACACAACATACCTTCCCAACACTTATGCATTTCTGGTAATTACTGCAGTTTTGCTGGATTAAAACGGTATTTTTTTTACCTGATCTACAAATATAAAACATAAAAGAACAAAGAAAGAAATAGATACAAGGAGGACATGGAGAACTTCAACCATAGTGGTCTGTCATTACATAAATAAATGAATCTTGAGGGAGCTACTTGTCATCTGTTGTCTCTACTGAGCCACCAGAACTAAGCTAGGTGTTGGCAGCAGCCACAACGATCTCTCCAACCAACTCTACGTCACAAGCTTAGAATATTATTCACATTCAATTATTCATAACAAAATTGTATTAATCAAATGTGTTCAATATTGTTTGCTCTGGCTATCAGGGAACTTAAGTTGTTAGTGTGCAAGAGAAAGGTCAGCACTGATATGTGCGTAAGTATACTCCTGAGTGTTCGTAGGATTTGTTCTTACCTAAGAGTAAATCCTGGATAAGAAGAAATTCATGAATGCCACAATCTTCTTAAAATCTTCATAAGTGGGACTTAAGAACAAATTTGTTCGTGTGAACGGTTCGTGAATGAGGCCCGTTGAAACCAAAATGGCTGGCTTGCTGTCCAGTTCTCACCATCAGTGCAAGAGACTTTTTTGTCTTGATAGACTTTTCTTCTTTCTACTCCACAAAAAGCTTTAAAGGGAGGGGGGTTTGAAAATTTCAAGGTGACGCTATAGAGACAGTCACTTTAGTAACACCCATTGACAAGGCCCTTACCTGGCTGTACAGGCATACAATGCAATTATGTTCAGCAATTTTGAAGCTTCTATGATGAAAGGCCTGCTCAGAAAAGCATTGTGAAATACTGATGAGGAATAACCAAACTTTGTCATGCGCTAGCGCCCGTGCCATTTGGCTTATAAAAAAGTCTGCACACAAAATTTTCTCAGCTTGGTCCATAGATTTGTACGAAATTTGAAGCCAACTGGGTTAGCCCAACATGTTTTCCAAATTCAAAAATTCAAATCAAAATGGCCGACTTCCTGTTGATTTACGGTCATCGTGTCAAGAGACTTTGCGCACCAATTTTTATTTGCCTACAACAAAATTCAAAAAAACCCTCATGGGGATTGGTCAAAATTTCATGGGGGCACTACTTTTGCTTTTGGGTCCCCCATGGGCTATGCCCCTGCATGTATTACAAGTGGAATAAAGTTGATGCAGTCAATTATGTAGGAGTACTACATGTAGGCGTAAAACCTGGATACTTCCTGTCACCAACAAGGAGCACCATGAGTCAGGTAGGAAGGTAGTATATCAGGCTATTCTGGACAAAGCCCTCATCAGGTCCAGCAAGTTTCAAGGTGCCATGATCGTCAGGGTTCTCACAACTTTGTTGCTGGGACCCTAATAAAGAGAAACAGGAGAGTTTTAATAGGGTTCTCGTAACTACGTTGCTCTAACCCTAAAAAGAAACAGGAGAGTTTTAATCGGGTTTTCTCAGCTTCATTGCTTGGACCCTGAAAAGAAACGCGGCAGATTGAAGAGGGTTCTCGCAACTTCGTTGCTCGGACCCTAAAAAAAGAAACATAGCAAATACAATAGGTTCCTTGCAACTTTGTTGCTTGGACCCTAATAATAATAAAACGGAACATAGCAGATAGGTTCCTGATAATAAACATAACACATCAAACATAACTGTACATGTGGTAAGGGTAAACAAACATCCTCTATACCTCCATACATTGTCATGACTCTGATTAACCCCGTCCTGGCAGTATTTACAGCTTGGTGCTGTTGCACAGGTCAAGAGCACAATCTACTGTTCAGACATAACACTGCAAAAACAATGGCACATGGCTGGTCTGTACATATAGCGTGACCAAACCGAAACATTATCGGTATCGGAAGTTGCGGAGGTTAAAACAAGCCACACACACCTTACACTACATGAAACTACCTGTACTGGCGTCATAACCCTATAACACCTAAAGAGCAGTCAATAACAATGCAAACCCATAAACCCATGAACTATGCCTAACAAGCCGCAACTAAACTGTAAGAAGTCAGAGAGCATATTCACTTCTTCACCCACTGACCCTCTGAGTGTCTAAATCACGACACTGGGAAGAAATCCTGGGGTTGTGAGCTTCTGGAAACTATCTACTGGAGCTTCTTGAGGACCAAGTACATGCTCTGATAATAGCTCCGGAGAAACTGGTCTGAGGGTGGTGGTCACTGTGATTGTAAACTAAGGGCAGGAGTCTACATTAGTACCTAATGATAGCCTTTTATACAGTCTGATTTCCCCAATTGTCAAATCTCCCCTGGCTGCAGCTCGATCCCACTTCTGACACCAGTTGTTATCCCTGGCAAGCAGGGGACTTTATGTATTTACATGCAGGAGGATGTACCACTTATGAGAGTAATATATCATGACTCTAGACACACCAATGACACCACTAGTGTCATTTCCTCTTGTTTCGTTGTTGTTGTCGTTCCTCTCATCCCACTGCTACACCGATGATACCCAGCTCTATTTGTCCTTCCCACCAGATGACCCCACTGTGTCAGGGTGCATCTCCGCTTGTCTGTCTGACATATCAAAGTAGATGATAGATCACCATCTCCAACTCACCCTTTCTAAAAAGTTGGTTGCAAACCAACCACTCCTCCACAACACTGACATACAAGTTGACTCTTCCTCCCTCTGCCCAGTTAGAAACCTGATGTGTCCTGATAGACCAGCTTTCCTTTGCTGAGCACATTGCAGTGGTCTCATGGCATGTCGCTTTGCTCTTTATAACATTCATAAAATCAGACCGTTCCTGACGCAGTATGCGGCCCAACTTCTGGTTCGGGCAATGGTCACCTCCCGCCTTGATTACTGCAATTCTCTCCTGGCTGGCCTTCCCTTATGTGCCACAAAACCTCTACAGATAGTGCAGAATGCTGCTACATGCCTAATCTTCAACCAAAAAGGACACGTGCCACCACTTCTGATAGACCTCCACGAGTAGCAGCACAAATCAAATTCATATCACTTGTTAGAGTTGTTAGTGTTAGACCACAGAATTACATCTGGGTCTGCTCCCTCTTACCTCAACTCGGTCTATCTCCCCCAGAGCATTACGCTCCTCCACCACTTAGCGACCTTTGTGGTCGCTAAGTGGTGGATCAAACTTCCAAACACAATCAGAGTGGGAACTCTCTTCCCATCTTCAAGAATCTCTTGAAGACTCTCCTCTTCCCGGAACACCTCCTTTCCTAAACACTGCTCTAACTCCACTAATATGAAGAAAAAAAAACAAACAAAACAAATAATTCTGTTCTATCTTTCTATTCAACCTTTATCTTACCTGTCCTATCTACATCATCACTTCTTGTTGCACTGTAAGCAGTTATACTGTCCCTCAATTGTAACTTGCTTTGCATAAAAGTGTCCGCCAAATGAATCATGCCTGGACATGTCCTTTTTTAATGACGCTTAAATTTATTAAAGTGTCTGTTTTTCAATTGAGTGGCGCTTTGCACAGGCTGTCCTGTGTGTGGCCGTGCGAGTTGAACACATGGGGAGAGAGAGTAGACAGCAGCTCAAAATATGGTCACCATAGATATTTATGTCATTTATTATGTACGTTTACGGTTGTCAGCCTATTTTAAGACAATGCCCTTCTTCGTCTCCTCCGGGGGTAGCGCCCCCATGTGGCTGGGCAGAACATTTCTGAGCTGGCGCAGAACCATGCTGGAGGCATGGGGCACGCCATGCGGCGTGTGTAGCCGCCGGCGCAGTAGCGTACTGGGGCCTTGAGAGAAGCCAAGTAGGAAATCAGTGACCATTTACACAGCAAATCCTACACTGGACTGCTTAATTCAAGAATAATAAGGCTGCCAGCACTACAATATAACAATATAGCAAAGTACCCACCATTTCCCTACTAGCTCTTTTGGTATTCAAGACAACCCTCTTCCCATTTCAGATTGGGTTTTAATTTATTTTTATTATTATTTATGATAATTCTATTATTTTGTTTTATTTACTATGGCTCAAGTGTAATTACAGTATTACTGACAGTATAGTAATCTTATCAATAAAGAGAAACCATAGTTTATGCTTCAGAATACTTAGGTTGAAATTTCACTTCAATGCTTCAATGAATGTAATGCTTTAATGAATGTAGGCTTTTGGGCAACAGTTTGAGATCCACAGAAAAATTCCTATCAATGGTGGCTTTTTCAAAGACACAGGAAACTTTACAGGGATGAAATCAGGGGTTTGGCCAACAAGGTCTGTTTAAACAAAAATCACTACAAATCAAAAATTTGATATTTTCATTTTAGATTTGTGGCTGACTTTGAGAATTTGTGCCTCAGGGACGGCGGGATGTGATTAGCATATGTTTCCAACATACAGAATGAATCTGAGGGGTGATATACATACATTAGGGGTTGTCCCATTAGCAGCCCAGCAGAGGGGCTGATTTATGTTTTCTGTTGGCATCACCTGACAGGGACATTAGTGTTACAGATGGGGACAGGTGACGTTGTCAGGATCATCTGTCTCCAGGTGACGCACTACCAAAATGATGTGAGAGGAACAGGCAGCAAGGATTATGGGTAGCATCAGTGTCGGGAAAAAGGCTGTGAGAGCAGCTAGTGTAAGATTACCTTGTCAGCATCAGAGGAAAACACTTCTGCAGCAAGATAAATGACAATTCAATAATTTTGAATGCCTTGAAAGTGTCTCACTCCTGCAGAACTCAATTATAGTGATAAAGGCAACTAATGTAAGTTCACTGGGTACATGCTCAGATACTGACAAGATTTATCGTATCATTCGGGCCTATGACTTATTCATAGCCTATTATACTTTATGATTCCAATCACTTTGGCACTAAATACAGTTGACACTATACAGCATTGTACTGTGTGAATGGACTGCTGAAAAGATATGTCCAATGGGAAACTATCCTGTCAAGCGATGATTCACAAATTACTAACAAAGACAGAGACAAAGAGACAAAAGAAATTCAATCACATTGGTCATTTCTGTATGAGCATATATTAGAGAAATGAAGGAACTCATCAATATTGACTTATTTGTTATATGTTAATCATGAACACCAAAGTAACAACGAAGAAATGATATGATGGTGCAGATAAGGATATACAGCTGTGCTAATCTGTTTTATTTTATATCTGCACAGAAAGCTATCAATACATCAATATCAATTATTCATCACTGAAAATGGACAAGTACATTTTAGGCTGTGTCAGGTCAAGCCAGTCAACCACTGCTTTTGTTAAATACAATTAGTCACTCTACGTTGCTCATTGCATTACAGTCAGGACTCAGACGCTGCCCTGTGACTGGAGAATTTTCATTCAGATCATACTTATACCAGTATACCAGCATGAATGGGTGCCTTCAAGAACAAGAAAACAAATACATGAACTAAAAAACAAAAAACATGTCTGTTTGTCAAGCCTATTTTGCAAATCAACCCTACAAAGAGTATTTACCATTATCAGTTTTTTGCACCTCAGATTATTCAATATCACTACATAAATTACAGAACACATTTTTCCCATGCTGGAGGCACCTTTATCCAGTCCAGTCTGCTCAGTGTATTCATTCATACAGTAAACATTAGAGGCAAAGTCAAGTCAAAACGTGTAAAGGCAGCTATATTGTCTGCAGCATTAGGTTTATTATATAGATGTTTTTGCTCCTTTCGCGGAACAGCAGACTCCAACTAAAGTCAAGATGTCAGAAATAAAGAAAAGACAAGGCACAGACTGCTGAGCTCTGCTTCCTTTTACTGCTGAATCCCAGATTTCATACCCTAGTCTTTCCTTTCGCACTTATTGATGTATGGGTTAAAGATATTAGGATTGTGGGATGCCTGGCTCACTAAAGTAAGTATGACCCCTCCTCTGGTCCTTTGCTGAACCTTTTCACTGCCACTATCCACCCAATGAATGATAAAAGATAAATGACAAAAAAATGAAAAGTTTAAGAAAACTTTATTACAACTCCTCACAAAAAACCTTGTCCTTATGGTATAAAATACGGTATATTATGGTATGCTGCTGCTTTTTGAACTTGTCATTTATTAATTTACTCATGAGTTTATTTCATCCCTGCTCCCTTTTATTTCTCCTTTATTTTGTATTTGTATGGACACACTTTGTCATTTTTTCACTGGCACTAAACAAAATGTCAGTGTAACAATTTGCCAGTGTAACGGCCTGACTCAACTTTGTATTTCTGGATTGCATTTCGACTGCAAAAAAAACTGCCTTTAGAGTACATAGCGACACTGCACGTGTCCTTCATGATGTCATCTCTATTGCAACACTGCTGACCGCTGGTAAAACAAAAGGAGGAGAAGAAGAAAATCAGTAAACGCACAAAACGCAATAAATGCACACAATGGGTGAAATTGAGGGGATTGTATTTTCGAAAATGCAGTGACAATTCTAATGCTCTCATTATGTCTATTGTCTCCATTATGTGATTGTCACTGTACCATTGTGTCATGACACTTGCCCAAACTTAGCCCAGCTTGGCCCAGCAGCTGAGCAGGAAGTAAAAACCAGCACCAGGCACCAGCATCTATCTATCTATCTATCTATCTATCTATCTATCTATCTATCTATCTATCTATCTATCTATCTATCTATCTATCTATCTATCTATCTATCTATCTATCTATCTATCTATCTATCTATCTATCTATCTATCTATCAATCTATCTATCTATCTATCTATCTATCTATCTATCTATCTATCTATCTATCTATCTATCTGTTTCTTATTTCATTTCATGACATCACATCACATAGTCCAATCATTGACTCTTGACTCAGACATTATAATGTGCTGAGAGAGACACACAGGGAGAGTGAAGGGGAGGTGTAGTGGCATATAGGGGGAGGGGTTGCATGCAGAGAATGCATGTGAGTGTGTGTGTGGGGGCGCGGGGGGGCTGGGGGGGTGGTTGAGGGAAAGAGAGAGAGAGAGAGGGAGAGAGAGAATCAAACGCTGACTGAATTGGGCCCAAATATCCAAGGTTAATTTTGTGAGAAAGCTGCAGTGCCCAGATAAGACCATCCCTGCAAATGAGTTCTGCCTGCCTGGATTACAGCTAAATTTATGCAGCTTTCCTTATCCTTTCGCAAGCTCCTCTGAAGTGGCATAATTAACTTGCGCACATAAAATGTGCACATTTTCTGCATGGTGGTAACATTCCTCATTTTACTGCTTTGATTTTTTTTTTACCCCATTCATGAAGGTACTTAAAATTTTGCTTTTTCCTCAAGTTTTGAGATTTGCCATTGTAATAGCAGAAGATTAGTCTTTCTCCACTTAATCATTCTAATTACTCAATAGTAAATCTCTGTTGTCACTGTAGTCTGTATAAATACATAAAATAAACAGTTCATCAGCGATCCTCAAATGTACTGTACACAATGTGTGACAATATACAGTAAAAAAAAAAAGTGGAACAATTACGCAAAGCAAATTAAGATCATGACATGTCATATCAGAGATTGTACATGAACAGTACTATACTTGCATCCTGAGCAGGTAAACATGTAGATACTGCCTGACAGTGACAGTGAGTGAGCAAAAAGTCATGATACATGTCCAGACTTCCTTGAATCTTCAAAGCACATGCATGTTGAGATGCAAATATGGTAAGCTGCACTTGAGGACAGGAGGATCTGCTCTGCTATTACAAAGTCCTTTTTCCCCCTTTCCCATCATGCCCTGGGCTGGTCTGTTTATCAAAAACATGCCAACCCTATCAACACTTTGTGGAGAAGCCGCATTGCTTCATGCATTGCACACAGTGAATGATAAAAGTGCTTAAACAGGTTAAGGACACATTAACTACAATCGTGATTGATCTTTTAGGAAGGAAATGTGATGTTTAGAAAAATGTCAATTTAAACTCTGCCAAACTCTGTAATCATGTCAGATTGAGATTTGCATTTTTTGTGTTTTTATTTCTCTGTTCTTTTATTTCTCTGTGTGTTGTAGGTTTTTGTAGATGGGACATAAGCTAAAGACCGAAAAAATAGCCAAATGAAAAGAAAAAAAATGAAAGAAAAACTATTTAGACTTTCAGTTTATCTAGCTAAAATTGACACTCGTAGTATCGGTCCTAGACATACTCTGTTTCACAGTCAAGTTGCCAGTGCAAACATAAGAAATAATGCTTGATGAATGATGAATTCAGATTCAAAGTTTCTTTCTTTCTTTCTTTCTTTCTTTCTTTCTTTCTTTCTTTCTTTCTTTCTTTCTTTCTTTCTTTCTTTCTTTCTTTCTTTCTTTCTTTCTTTCTTTCTTTCTTTATCTACTTTGCAAGTTGATGAAATGGCAGATGAATTTAGATAAATCAAAATCAACTGGAAAATAATTAAATCCTAAGAATTATTGATTGTAAAATGGGTTCTCAATGTGTTCTTGCAACAGATCGCACTACTAGAATTAACTAACATTTTTACATATCCAGTCTCCCTTTAATTGTCAGTTAATTATCAGTTAAGATTTATTATGAAAAGAATGCTTATCCTGACCCTTTTTCATGCTGTGACTTTCTCTTCCAAGAGTACATGCAAGGTTTTGACTGGTCTGGATGGTCACTGTAAAAATGTTTATATAGGGGAAATCAATATTTCAAATCAGCACTAGTTGCAAGATTGGAAGATTGATTCCTCACCTTTTAAAGGAAATATTATAATTTAATAGAAGCTAAAACCTAAATACATGAGGTAGGATGATTATCCTAAAGCAAACAATAAATGAATGAATGAATGAATGAATAAATAATTGAATGAATGGAGATTGTGTGTGGATTAACAACCTAGTTATTGAGCTAAGTTTATGAGAAGCTATGGATATGCAATATGGAACCTAAATTCAAGCCTTAACTGACATCAAACTCCGATCACTGCACAACAACTGCAGGTGTTGGACACTTGCCTTACTTGAATACCACTGACTCCACAGAGTCCCGGCTGTCCGGTGATGATTCCAAATACTCGCAGCACGGAAGGCTGGATGAGGCCAGTAGGAATGTACACTAAAAAGGGTTTGATCTGGACAGTCCTGCATCTACGTGTTGGCTTCAGGCTGGCCTTTGTCCTGCAGAGGTCCAATTGATGCTGGGACTGTGGCTGTTGCTGTTTCCATGGGTGTTGATGAGCTTGAACTGATGCTTGATTTCAGAGTCTTATCATTCGTCTGGAGTTATCCACCAGATTATAAAGATAAAAAAAATAATTTGGATGGCTGTTCAAACTTTGCACCAAAAATTACTATCAGAGCATAAGAAAAATTATAAACATGTAAAAAAAACTGTGTTGCTGGGCATACAAAAGGAAAACAGTTCAAATTCTTCTGACATGTTTAAGTTATAAAAAGACGCACAAAAAAGTACTTAAATATATTAACTGCATGTACAGCAAAACACATTAATTCATACACAGTACAATATACAGTTTAATTAAGCTGCAGATCTTATTAAAGACAGTTACTCAACCTCACCAGGTGATGGCAGTACATTTCCTTGGAATATGAATATTGATTAAAACAGAAAGTTCATATTTTGGCTATTGAAAGGCAGAGGAACCTGAGAATCACACAATTCAACTCAGGAACATCAGTTTAACAGTTACAATATTAAAGCATAAAGGGAGTACACAGTTTCATTCTTTTAACACATTTTCAAAAAAATCAGCGATAGGAGATGTTTCGGCACCAGATCCTCTCAGGAACACTTCACGATGTGCAACTGGTCGGGAGGGATGTTCGGGCTCGCCCAAACATAAAAGAGAACTCATGAAAAAACAATGGGCTTCATTCACCAATATCTTCTTCAGAATCTTTTTAGGTTATTTCGTAAGTTGTTCTAACGAAGTTTCTTAAGAAAACCATATGTCAGATTAATCAACGCGTTCGTAAGCCTCAGAATTGTACGCAGCCATGTTCCTACATTGATGAATGCTATCTCCTCGTAAGTTCAGAGGGTGTGCCAGTTCAGTCTAATTAACATAAGATTAGCATAGCTAACTGCCCCATCAATGTCCATAAAAGGGCCTGTTAAAGAGATTGCAAGGCCGTGTAGACAGGAGCAAGAAAACAGCAACAAGTAAACGGCAACAAAATGGAGCAAACAGTGACAATGCCCAAAGCAAAGCAGATATCAGATGGAGAGCAGCAGGTGAAGAGAAAAAAAACTTAAGGAGAGAAAACTTAACTTAAACTTAAATTTAAATTGAACTTAAACTTGAATTATATTCGGTAGCCTTAGTTCAAGCTATACCAGCAAAACTAAAAAGAAGCATGGAAGGCTATCACACGTGCAATGGACGCAGTGTCAGGAGAAGGAAAAATAAATGGTTTGATCTGAAATCTGAAACAAAAAAAATGTGCAAAATTCCGACAGGAGATACAACGGGCAGGAGCGGAAACACCTCCAAACACCAACCTGTCTGAGCTGGACCAGTGCATCGGGCCATCATTGGGGAGTTTCCCATTTACTTGATGTTAAATGATGTTAAATCATTGGCACATTTTATTTACTTAAAAAATAGAAATTCTCTGTACATTTCCAAAAATATAAAATGAGTAAATGATAAATATGACAGGATCATCACTGTAATATTGAATTTTATGTGGTCTTTTTTCTTTTCTTTTTTTTTGTTCGTAAGAACGGTTTGAATAGTGACGCATGTGGTACCCTTCGGCGTCTGTATATCAATGCACTGGGTTCTGAATTTCTCTTATGGAAACCGCTCATGGCATTAAGAGACACCCAGGGAAGAAGCTCCAGCCATGCCCCTAAACGTCTCATACTGATGCACAAGGTACCCTTTTCAAGTGTAAAAATTGCTATTGGTTATCAATACTTCTATGTGAACGCGCCAGCGTCTGCAAGAGGCTCTGGCCGTCCATTCAAATCAATAATAACCAGGTCACAGCTTAAAGTCATACTGCAAGCTATAATCTCATTGGAGAACTGAGGATGCCTGGAAGTGTTTTTTCTCATTATTTTATGGATTTATTTTAATCTTCAACATTTCTCAGTATCATGCACCATGTTATTGTGAGGTATTGTGCTATAGTGCATTACTCTTATGCCACGAGCAATTTTGCGGCAAGATGGACATATTTTGGGACCACAGGCATTACTCCTATTTGCCACTAGAAATATGGTGGCGAGGATGTATTTGTGTCCTTATTTTTTGCTTCCTTATATTGTCCTTATATTCTTTCAGTAGATGGATCTTTCATTTGTTCTTATGAATAAAAGAAATCCACATCACGAGTACAGAGTTATGTTTTCAAACATTGCTGAATCAATTCTGCCTTTGAACACACCCCCTTAGGTCTGCGCTACCAAGCCAGTATTTACTATTCATAGACAGATGCAAGAGTTGCGAATGACGCACTTGAGGTATAGGGCTTCCAGAACTGCTCTTATTACCCCGAAAGAGCGTTTATTAACACTGACGAAAAGCCTTCCATGGACAGGAACTATATTGCAAAACACACTCATGTATTCTGCCATATTGTTTTGTAGGGGAGGGGAGAGAAAAATACCTTGCTTTAAAATTTCCTCCTGGCTCTTGACTATGTTGCTTGTCAGAAGGTGTCCTATTAGGTTCTGCTGTCTCCATGTTGATAGCACCTTCACAGAGCAACTTTATGACCTTTATGATCCTCCAAAGCTCAGAGGGTCTATTCCCGGTCACTCATGGGGTCTGCGGATTAAATTTCAGGTCATTTGATGTATTTTTGTGACTTTGGTGAGCTCTTAAAGGTGGGAAATGGCGAATATTCAAAGCCCCACCCTATGAAACGTATGGCTTCGATCAAGACCAAACCAATACATATCAACTCATCCAGGGACCCCCTACAACTAACTTTCAGAAATTTTCAGACCTTTAGAAAAAGGTCTCCTCCAGAATGGCCTCCATAATCTGATGGTCCCGTTGACTATGGCTTTTACAGCCCCTGATTCCTGAATCATGAGTGTCATTTTTTAAATATCTCTTCAACACTGAGCTAAGAGGCTGAAATTTGATGTTCATCAGGAGGTCAAGAGCATCCAGTATGCCGAGTTTCTGTCTCCTACTACCTCTGCAAGTGTCTGAAGTGGCCACACAATTGAATGACAACTGCCAAACAGGCCAAGGGTGACATCCAGCAGTTGGCGCCATAAGCAACCAAATCCGTAATAAGCTTCCAAAGTTCCTAGTCATAATTTCACATTCATCAGTCAGCATTCAAGGAAATATGTAGAACTATGACATATATGTTTATTTAATGAGAAAGGTGGGTGTACGGGTGCTTCAGGACTGGGGTCCTGCACCTTCCTCCCTCCAATGCCTCTCTCTCTCTGTCTTCCCCTCAGACAGGGGAAACCAGAACTGGAAATCCGAACATCCATAGCAACTGGAGTCAATTGATAACCCATAGCATTTTTTACAGACGTGGAAAGTCAGTGTGCATCAGTATGAGACGTTTAGGGGCATGGCTGGACTTACATTTACATTTACTCATTTGGCAGACGCTTTTATCCAAGTGACTTACAGTTGTACTTTCAGTGCAACAAAAGGCAATAGTTGAGGCTGATAGGACAGATACGATAAAAGTTGAATAGAAAGATAGGACAGAACTTTTTTATATTAGAGGAGTTAGAGCAATGTTTAGGAAAAGAGATGCTCTTGGAAGACAAGAGTCTTCAAGAGATTCTTGATAGAAATGTTCCCACTCTGGTGTTTGTTCTGGATTGAGATTGCTAAGTGCATAGGGATGGCTGTTCAAGGGAGGAATGCATTGCTCAAGAGGGAGCATAGACCTGAATGATGGACTTCAGGTAGGAGGATCCAGAGGCGCTAACACATCCACATAGCAATGGTATGAGAGGTCATGTGAGTGGATGACTGGGCCCAAGGAGGTGGAGTTTGTTGCAAAGAGAAGGGGCCCCAGCACTGACCCTTGGGGCACCCCTGTGGGGACTGGACAGGAGAAGGAGGCGTGTCTTTGCCAGGAAACTTTGAAAGAATGTTCAGATGTAAGTTAAATCAGGAGAGCACTTTGCCAGAGCTGCCTATTTCAGAGAGTGTGAATAGCAGGTTGTGGTGGTTCAGTGTGTTGAAAGCAGCTGATAGGTCGGAGGATAAGAACAGACAACAGAGCAATTTCAGTGGCAGCTCTTAAATCTTGATTGATTCAGGTCAAGAAGGGCGTTGTGTTTGTTGAAGTGTGAGGCCTGATTGAAGACTGCCCTTTCAATGGTTTTTGAAATGAAGGGAAGAAGCGAAATAGGCCGATAATTCTTGACTTGACTCGGAGTAGGGTCCAGAGCACAGGTGGTAGCATGGCTGTGGGTCAGAAGACCTGACACATCAGTCAAAACTAAAAACACTTTAGTGCCTCTGGTTAGGGTGTCAAAAATGGAGTTTCTCCACAGAAATAAATGGAGGGACACTGCAGCTGGTGTGGCTCCCTTAGCCATTCTTTAATACATAGATAAATCAAAAGATCCAATGTAAAGTCTGGCTTTGTTTCAGTTCCATCCTCTAGGTCAAATCTGACACACTTCAACATCAACTTTATTTGTTTTAAATGCCAGTTCATAACAGACGTTATGTTAAGGCACTTTACAAAGACAGCAACAATATGTAGATAGTGAAAAAAAATTCCTAATGTCCTTAGACCCTTGCAAAGGCTGAGGAATGACCCCCAAGAAGAAGAGTTTAACCCTAACCCTAACCCTAACCCATACCCACAGAGAGAACGGAGAAGATAGAGCTGAAGAGGACCTGGGGACCCCCAACAGACTTAACCTATAGCAGCTTATCTAGGATTTAAAGTCTATCTGTAGGCTTTGTCAAAAAGGAGAGTTTTTAACCCGCTCTTGAAGTCAGAGAGTGTGTCTGCCTCCTGGACTGAAACTGGTAAATGGTTCCACAGGAGAGGGCCTTGGTAGCAGAAGGCTCTGGCTCCAAATCTAGACTTACAGATTCTTATAACCACAAGTGTCCTGGTGGGGTAATAAGGTTTTTATCAGGTCTGAGATATAAGAGGGTGCCAGATCATAAAGAGCTTCATTTACAAGGAGAAGGATTTTAAAATGAATCCTGAATGGTATAGAAAGCCAGTGCAAGGAGGCCAGTAAAGGAGAGATGTGATCTCTCTTTCTAGTTTTTGGCAGGACACAAGCTGCCGTGTTCTGAATGAGCTGCAGAGTTCTCAGTGACCTGTTGGAGCATCCAGCAAGTAGAGAGTTACAGTAGTCCAGCCTGGAATTAACAAAGGAATGGACCTGCTCTTCTGCTGCGTGAAGGGGGAGTAGGTGCCTAATTTTTGCGATATTGTGGAGGTGGAAATGGCAGTTTGTGAGATAAATTTTATGTGGGAACTAAAAGACAAGTCTTGATCAAATCATTTAGGTTTGACAGTTTCTGGTGTATAGCAGGGGGCTGATCTCGTTAGATATAACCTTTTTGTTAGGGGTGCAACCAAGTCGAGAGTTTCATGAAGAGAGCCTACAAAGCTATCAGCAAGGTGATGAATGAAGGAAGGACTAGGGCTTTCAAAGCAGAGAGGTGATGTAGCACCGAAAGACAGGGGAATAGCTACATTAAAGTTTGCTAAGACAAGTCAAGTCAGTCAAGTGTCTTGTGTATATACTGCTTTTCGTTTCACATGACTGGCTAGAAGAAAGTCAAAAGCGATTAAAGAGTGGTCAGATATCACTGGGTTAAGGGGAGAAATGGTCAGGTGTTTAATTTCAACACCATGAGTTAGAAGACTCTCACAGGTCAGGCCAGTCAAGGGGCTCTTTTGTTAACCCTCTTTTGTTGACCTGGGCCTCAGGAAGGCGCTGATAGCTGCAGTTTTCTCCACCTGTGGTCGCATTCGTCCATTGCCCAAGCAGTGCCCGAGAGACTTTACCTCCCCACACCCAGCTGCACACATCTTCAGGTGCTGGAAGTGAGTGTCGTGAAGTGTTGTGAAGTGAGTGTGTTGTGAAAAAGTGAGCCGTGCCTAGTTGAACCAAGAGATATATACAAATACAAATGTAGAGATAGATACAAATCTAATAGTGACACTTTGTTGCAGTGTATTGCATTGCAGTACTCCATACAGAACGAGAAGGACCAAACCTTCTTATGCATCAGAATGCTGCACCGGGCACTGTGGTACTTGTATGTTACCCCCCTTTTCAGCATTCATCCCAATTCTACCTGAAATCTTTCCCTGCCAACAGTGCACGCCACCTCATAATCAACATCTCTCACTAGTCATATGGCCACAAAGGACCCTTGCCACCTGGCGAGTGATTTAGAGCTTGAAGTCAGGAGAAATATGAGGACTTTATCTCCCAGTGTTAACTGTCTCAGTTCCTCTGTCTGTCACCTGGGTAGAGGGGCTTCCACTCCAACCACTGCCTCCCATAGTGAGCCAGGTAGGACCAACACAGGCTGGAACACCAGGGATGTGTTGACTATAGGAAACTAATGGCAATACCCATTCAGATGTCCTATCCTATGCCATCCATGGATTACTGCAGTCAATGCATGGGGCAGCCGTATTCAGCACTCTAGACTACTGGCAGGTGGCAAGGACTAGACTAGACTAAGGAGGCCAGCAAGGCTAAAACAGCAGTGATTACTCCAGTGAGGCTGTACTAATTCAAATCCATGCCCCTTGGTTTTAAGAATGCACTTCCTGCAGTCAGTCATCAGCATCATTAAAATGACCACCTGGACGAGTCAAAACCTCCCCTGTTATCTTGTGAGAGAAAATTATGGTGTGAAAAATGGTCAAATTGAGAATTTTTTCATCACAAATATTAATAATTGATGTATAGACAATTTAAGGGAAATGGGAGATTTGAAAAAGGTGATGACCTCTGTAAGGAATAAATCCCTAACACCACCTTGCAAAGATATGACACCATGACTTTGTGGTTAAGGATCTGGACTTGTAACAGAAGGTCTCAGGTTTGAGGAAGTGCTCCAAGGCAAGGCACATCATCCCAGTTGCTGAAAGACCCTGAAGAGATCCTTCCCAAGGGATCATTAATCTACCTATTCAATTCTATAGTATGGTCATTTGGTTTGAAAAAGAGTGACTTTAATAATGAAAATATAACAAAGGAAAAAAAGGTCTGCTGCTGTTCAACAGCTTTGAGGTCAGACACCTGAAAAGCCGAACTGAGTCTTTGCATGATGAATAAATCCTGCATAAAAGATGTTACTGAAAAGAAAAAAAAAGTAGAACCTGAGGTATCATGCTTTGTCTCACAATGTCTCTATGGTAACAACATAATTAGTGAATGTGCTCTCTCACTGTCAGCAAGACTGGGCTGAAATTAATTTCCAGCGTTTCAGAAATGAGTTGATGAGTTTGAGATAGAATGGATTCTGTTGGTTGGAACAGATAAAATGAGCGCTGATGATGGAGATGATTTTCTGTCCATGATTCGAGGTTCAACACAGGATTAGACAGAATAAGCGTCCACATCCCGCACTGATTCATGGACAAACTTGATGTGGTTAACCAGCTGTTTTCTTCCAACCATAATCTTTTCAATCATCTATGTTGGCATTTTGAATGAAAAGAGAGGATTACTGAAACCTTTGTTACAGTTCTTAGCATGGAATAACTGTTAAAACTCACAATGCCTAAATTACTTTTTTCTCCCCATATCTGATGTGACAATCTATACTTGCATCAAGTTCCTGCCAGGCAGAGCTATGCTTTGCAAAGTCTCAATCACTCCCATTGTGATGATTTACAGTGTAATCCAGCAATTTTCACAATCCGGATTATCTTATCATCTCCCTCCTGATAAACAGAAGCAAAATAAAGTCAGATTTAATTTACACTACCCAGACCAGAAATAATCACTTCCAACCCTGTTTATGAATCTGGGTTTGTGCCCCTGACGATTGCTTTTAGCTCAACTTTCAGCCAAGGCTAAAGTTTTGTTGTATGGATGATTCCAATTATTCTGACCCTACCCTTATCCCCCTCACACAAAACAAATGTTTCATTTTGTTCTTCAGTTTATGAACATTTCAACAAGGTCTTTGCATTTTCACCTCCAACAACCATGTAGAACTATCTATCGCCCACTGTCACACTGATTTATACATGCCAGCAAAGTGTGCACAACAGTGATTGTATTGGCTTTAGCGAGGGATTTCTTTGATACAAAAAGAAAATCTGTTCTAATTTGAATTTTTCAAATGATTGTCATATTCTTTCCCTTTACCCCTTTAGTTTTGTTTTAGATAAACTGCATTAATAGATGGCTGCAAACGGCATTAGTGCATTAATTGATTTGATTAAAATCTCATGTATAACTGTGTGTGTTCAGCTCAACTTCAGCTTTTTATTCATTTGAAATGCCAGTTCATAATAAATGTTATCTCAAGGCACAAGAGCAAGCAAACAACATATACAAGGTAGTTATATAGTGAATACCCCCGGACCTTAGACCCTTGGAAAAAAACCTGACCTCATGTTCATGAATCATGGTTTTATTAGATTATTTGAAAAAATACTTTTGATATGGACTAAATAATTGACATGAAAACATGTCAGTCCATTTCTTCTTTTTCCTCCCTCTGTTTATTCACTTTCTAGCTGGTATCATTTTTGTTTCATGTCTATTTGTGTCAGATTCATTAGTATTTCCTTCAGTGTACAATGTATTTTTCACAAAATGAAATGGTCAAGCATTTAATGGTTTTGTTCACTGATGAAACACAATATGCTCCTTTTTTCTCTATATTTTTATTCTCCCTCAAATAAAACTTAACACTGACACTCACAGTCCATGTATTTCAATATATTATATGGGTGATCAGTGTTTGCTGCACAAAGGGAAGGTTTGCCAACTTCTACATCTGAATGTCCTCTGATGAATAGTACTCCATTATTAAAACTACCAAGCACATTTTCTGTCTCTCCTGCAATCAGGATATTGATTGCAGGACAATGGATGTGTTTGATTGAGACACAATCAGACACTTCTCTAATCTAGTTTCAAAGGAAAATCAGCAGCATGCAGACCCAAGGTTAAAAGAAAAGCAGACAGCAGCCCTGCTTCTTTCTCTGAAGAAGTCAAAGCAGTCTGCTCTCAAATGAGCTGTGGGTACTCCATGCCTCATAAAGTTTAGTCTAGAACATGCACTTTCAACAGTTGGCAGCATTTCTACATAAGTTATTTCATTCAGTTCAAATATACAGCAATGATGTATGTATATTTGCCTTGCACACATTCTCCTCTCCTAGGGAATTCATTATTAATTAACTGATCACAAGACAACCTGATTTATCTGGCCTGCAGGCTTTACTTAAATGTGCAATCATTGGAGGCAAAAAAAGTGATTAGATTTATGTTAGTGTTGACTGGTGTAAATAAACTGAAGCAGTCTAGCATGGACAAATTAGCCATATTTTGAAACACCTACAAACAACAGCTGTTCATTGGTCCTCACAGAACCCCTTTGTTTTGCAGTGCAACAGAAAGAGATTTGTTCGCTAAATGAAAAGTGTTACCAAAGGTACTTTGACACCCATCCATTTAAAAAGTAATAGCAAAAAAATGAAAATATACAGTGATGCCTTTGGTTGAAAAATGCGAGTGATTTTCATGGTCTCCACACCCCAGCAGATCCACATATAGTATTATGCAAATATTTAAGGTTGACATAATGAAGTGCTTGTAGCCCTTAACACTGGGAACCTAGTGGTACAAAGTACAGTCAAATATCCATCTATTCAGTACAATGAAATAGCTGCTGAGCCTTTCAATCCCAGGTCCTAATTCAAACTCAAAATATACAGTTCGATGACAGAGCTGTACAGGCACCAACCTTAACAGTAAGACACTAAGGTTGCGCCCACTGAAGATGATTTTCCTATGCCACAGAGCATGGCCTAACAAACGAGCAGCCCAGTCCTCATCAAGCATGCTGTCGCAGTTATTATCAAGAAAATTCCTTGCAGACATTACATGCAGGTTGATGTTAATCAGTGAACACTGATGACATTATATATTTATTTAGTAAATATTCAAATTGGACTTGAATGAAGGAGCACTTGACAACTTATAATCAGCCCAGTGTGTCTGTAACCTCCAGAAATTAGCCTGCGATAATTAACGCCTAAAAGCTTTAATTTGTTTTGCAACATTCCCAGAGCTGTGTGCATACAAAATGAGTCACCAGAGACCATTTCATTCACAACTCCTCTGCTCGTTTTTGATTTTACTGTTGTGGTTGAGGATAAGGATTCCTATGGACTTTCTATCACTACCTTCAAGCGCTCTCTCTGACCAGTCACAAAATACAGCAACAGCTTGTAGGTAATTGATCAGGCAAGTGAACTGTAAAATATTCATTTTCTACTTCAACAGCCAGATAAATCTCTGGGGAGGGTTTGGGGAGGACACTGGTGGAAATATTGCTTATGCACCACGAGGTAGGAGCTGCAACAGCATGATGGTGAGAGGCAGATAAGAGGGGAAGCGTCGTCAGGTTCGGGTGTAGCTGCCAGAGATGGCCAGTCATGCAATTCCCTGCTTGGCTTTAGACCAAGAAGCCAAATCCCCCTCTACAGCCCTGGATTTCATGCTGCAGAGCTAAGGGGAGCTCAATCTGCAACCTCCATGGCTGGAAGGCTAAAGAGCCGATTCCTGCCCCAGTCTGTCTAACCTGTTTTTGTGTATTGTTGATTGTATGCATTTGTATGATTGACACTTGCAGTACGCATAGGAGAAAACAGCAATTTCCATGACTCTTTTATTTGTCAACTAGAATTTATCGATGAGGCAGTCAGTGAAACAGATGAAACAAATCCATGTCCTTCGGGGCGCAGTGACAAAAGGTCATAAAAAAAGAGATTAGATTAAATGTGTTTTTCTGACATTTTGATTAACCCACCTAGATTAATTTATATTTAATGTGCAGTAATCTATATGTGCTAATGTGTTCAGTCAAGTGCAAAGCAGCTAAATGTTTTCAGTTCATACACTTACATTTTACAGTATACAACAGATTTTTGAGTAACTGTCAGTCATTCTTGAGATCAGGTACAAAAGGGGTTTTAATTTTCTAAAAATAAAATATCGTTATTTCCAAAACATGTTCATATATGATGGTTGCACAAGGTGTTGGCCTTCTTATGCTGTTTATATATATATATATCTATATCTATATCTATATATATCAATCTATCTATCTATCGCTCTCTCTCTCTCTCTCTCTCTCTCTCTCTCTCTCTCTCTCTCTCTCTATATATATATATATATATATATATATATATAATCACCAGCTGCCTGTGGCAGCTTGTGGTTAATTAAAGCTTTTATTAGAAAAAAAGTCAAATATTTCTAAAAGAGGTATTGAAGAAAAAAAAAGTCAAATCTTAACTTACCAGAGCTGTGGCCTCATGGCATGTATTTCAAACAGGAAGGGACAAAGGGTTCCTTAAAGTGTACATTGGCCACAATAATGCCTGTGTTTTTTTGTGTATATTAAAAAAAAATCCTATGTTATTGACATGAGCTCTGGACATAACTTAAATCACGTAAAAAGTACATACATAAAATGTTTCTTAAATTGTAAACTTTTATACAGTTTTAATAAATTTATAAATAAAATCTGTGGCATTTACCTTCCAGGTCCTTAAACACTAGACTGAGCTGTCTGAAAGCAAGAACAGAGAAAACAGCTGGTACGCACAGGCCAGAGTCTTCAACACCCCCATTGACTGATTAGTCTCGAGGGAGTAAAATACAATAGACAATACATTTTTTACTCTTTAACTGAGAAACAACTTTTGCAGTAAAAGGTGTAAAATTTCTTAAAATACAGCTCCAAAACTGAAAAAACTTTTGCACATTTAAACCAGTTAAAGAATTTTTTCAAAAAACTGTAAAACTTATAAGCCTATTTCCTCCTATAATTTTTGCTCATTTGACACCAAACTTAGTACAGAGCATCTTCAGACTGTCCTACTGATCTGCACAGATTCTTGCTAAATATATTTTCAGTGTTCTTTTAAAAAAAACTGTCAAAATTTTATCTGAAAAACTGATTTTTTTAACTATTTTGAATTTGCCTCTGGAACAATTGGAGTCAATGCAAAATTGCAAAAACATTTTTAAATATCAGTTTTTCACTTATGGAGCCAATAAATCATTTTTATAAACAAATTACCAACATACCCATGCTGTCTAAGACTGAAAGTTCGAACCTCGGTCTGTGCAACATTTCTAAATGGGAAATCTATGCAAACTTTTCAAAAACATTCAAGCCCCTTATCAGATGTCCTCAACTGGAAACATAAGACGATAGTCCTGATGGGGGTGCACATTTAATTTTTATTGCCTCCTTCAGTGCATTTCTAGATGTCATTAGTGTACGCAAAAATGATGAATCACATACACAAAATGAAATTATGAATCATATTAATGTGGTAACTTCAACTGCATGGCAAAAAATGAAGACATGCTGTCATTGAACTCCATAGCAGTCTGTTAGGTTCAAACTATGGAAAGGAAAAAAAAAGCTAATATAATAATAAAATTGTATTGTATTGTATTGTTTAAAATTGTATTGTAATGCTTGAAAAAACATGTTAATAAAATGTTAACCACTTGTTGCAAGTACGGTACGTAAGTGGGGGGTGGGGGGGTCCGTGACAACATCTCACTAAGTAGTGAATGTAGTCTGTAACATGATCTGAGTTTGGGTTCTGAAGGATGTGCTTTGTGGCTGATTCATTCGTCAACATTTGAAACTTCCTGTGAGAAATTTCCGTGTATCTGCTTGTCTGAATTTAAAAGTGCGTGTGCCTCTGTAGGTTGCAGCCTGAGGGGGGATAGTGGGGGTTCAACTGACAGTTGAAATAAAAGTCTTTGCATTTGAAGAAGCATGTGGTGTGAATGGGACTGGGTAGCCCTGACTGAGCTCACACATGCTTTTATTGCTGTGTATGAAGTGCTTTGCTAAACACTTTATTGTCTGCTAAAAGGAGTCAAAATGCCCTACACACAGTGCCTGAGCGCAGCCACGTTTGTAATTAAGTAGTTAGAAATCAAAGCAATATGTGGAGTGATTAATATTTAATAACATGGAGTTTTTATGGCTCAGTTAATTGAATACCTTATCTTTATTATGCAGATGCTTCATAAATATGAAATATTACACATTACAGATAGCTGCTCTTGAAAACCTCACTGAACCATTAGAAATATAATGGAGCTTAGAAAAAATAAACCCTAAACTTTTCCTCTTTTCATTTTTCCTTCTTTTCAAAGCTTTATCTACAATAAACCTACATCAACAAAATAATAAATAGCTGTGTGGACTCATACAGAATGCAGCTTCCTTCATAATCCAACCTACAAAACACACATTTTGTTTTGTTTGTCATCCCCCCTCAAAAAGTACTTTGTCTATGATTCTTTAAATATCAATGTAAACTCCAAGAGAGGGTTGATTAATAGTGGGATTATGTCTGAGCTCAACAATTGAAAATTTCAATACAAAATGTAATCTTGTCATTGTTTGCTGCTCTGGTCAGAGCAGGCACACTGGATTTGTGTCCAGCAATGACTGTCCACAGTGGATTACCCAAAGGCAAGCACAGTATTAAAGTTGACAAACAGAAGATTGGTATCCCCACCAAAGTACCATTTGCATGCAGGTTTTCTTGTGTCTGACTTCGTGCAATGCTCATCCTAGTGAGCGTAGTGTCTAGTGTAATATGGCTTTTATTTAAAATAGATTAGTCATGAATTTGAAGCAGAAAACATGAATCAACCAGCCCAAAGGCCCATTTATGTTTTACATACTTACTGATGTTTCGATCCCAAGCCCCAAGCCTCCATGACATCACACATTGGTTTGTGAAGGACACTTTATGAAATCAGGAGTTTGAGTTGCAAGGGGCTGTCATTCCTCAGCAGAAACCACAGGGGGGGGTGGAGAGCAATCAGTGACGGATATAATTTTGGACCTCCGTCATCCTCAATGACCCCACTGATCCATACCGGCTATTAGAGAATAAAACGGCCATACAAATGAGGTAAACACAGTCTATTCATATGATTAATGAAACTTGCTCCCTCTCCCCTGTCAACCAAATGGATGTTCCCATATTAATTCATTTCTATATCTGTGGGGGGTATTTGTGCTTTTTTCCCCTTATTCAGACACATGTGTCTCTTTTACATGTGTAAAATAAGTCACAGCCCAGGGGCCCATTTCAGGAAGCGGGCTTTGTAAATATCTCGGCTATGATGAACCGGAAATGAGGTAATCTTGGGCTTTTCTGTTTCAGAAAGGGGGCTAAGTAGAGCTTGACATCAGTTACTATGGCAACAACACTCCTCTGTGAACCAAACCTGGTTGGGAGCAGGCTATGTTGAAGAAAACTTGACCTGTCTCCTCCCCCTTACGTCACAACCAAAATTTCATTCACTGAGTCCGAGCGTGAGCGAATTTTGATGGCAATTAACTCAGTTTTTGGCTTGTCCATTCATTGCTGATCCAGTGGATAAAGAGGCTGGGATATCAACTACAGACTCTGTTTAGGCATCTTTTCCTTTCCTGGCGACTTCCTTTTCGAAGGGTACCATTTCACATTACACCCCTTAAAGTACAATCACAACGTCATCCATCGTGAAATTCGCAACTTCACCCACCGTGAAGAGACTTTCATCTGACTGCTGAGTGCTATCTATCTATCTATCTATTGCAGTCAAATAAAGACAATTCAATAAATTTTGTTTGGTCTACAAATATCCTACAAATACAAAAGCAGCAGTTATTTTATTGTGGTCATCTTAAATTGAACAAAGTAATTATCAGAAAGAGCAATATCACTCACAACAACGTCAGAAATGTTTAGACCCTTGGAAATAATTAGGTCTAATATGTGGCCCTTGTTATGTGTTAAATCTGTTACATGCTGAGAGAGTCCAAAGATATCCAGAGTATGTAAGAGTTGTTTTGTGCATCCATCTTTCACGTTATCAGCATGAATGTTGAAGTCGCCAACTAGAGTCAAAGTCAATGCAGATAATAGACAATAGTTTGAAAAACTCATCAATAAACAGTGCATTATATTTGGGGGGGCTGTAGATGGTTAGTAATATTGCACGACAGGAGGCTCTCAGTTGAACAGCAACATATTTAAATGAGTTGAAATTTCCATATGACACCTTCCTGCATGATTAGCTTCATTAAACAAAATGGCAACTCCACCTCCTTTCTTATCCACTCTAGGTTCGCTTATGAAACTGAAGTTAGGAGGTGCTGTTTCGATAAGAATTGCTGCACTGTTGGCCTACCCAAGTTTCAGTCAAGAACATAAAGTCAAGGTTGTGCTATACAATGTAATCATTACTTAAGTATGATTTGCCTGATAGAGACCTGACATTCAGTACTGCTAGGTTTGATGTGTTAGAAGCAGTACGGTAAGTACAGTAAGCTGTATCTATATTGATGGACTGCTGATGACATGGAATGATGTTGACATCAACCTGTTCCTTGGAAATTTAAACATTTTTCTTCTATTATCAATCATAACATGAACTGATGAACCCTCCAGTACACTGGGCCCCCGACTTTCGCTGGGAATAGGTTGGAGTGACGTCTTCAGAGCCAACATATCTTTTTACCTGTGTCACCAATCTGCTCTCTTCATCAAGGACAAGAGACGGGACAAAACAGACAGGAAACAGACAGGAGATAAATGTCATCATGAAGATGTACAAGCCCCAGATGACGTGAGATCCAATCATGAGAGATGTCAGGGTGCACAGAAAGAGGATTCTCCACCTTCAACACTAAAAAGTGTCTGACTTTCTTCAACCCCCCAATATCCCAGCCAGTTCACCATCCACTGTGGGCTTGGCTCGTTTAAGACAACTGCTGAATTGAATCAACACCTCCTAACTTCAGTTTCATAAGTGAAGCTAGAGTGGATGAGAAAGGAGGTGGAGTTGCCATTTGTTTAATCAAACTTTTCCAATGCAGGAAGGTGTCAACTCCTTTGAGTATAGGCCAACAAAATATTAATTCACTGTTTTATGATGAGGTGATTTTAACATTCATGTTGATTATGTGAAAGATGGATGCGCAAAATAACTTTTAAATACTTTGGATATCTTTGGACTCTCTCAGTATGTATCAAATCCAACACATATCTCATCTAATTATTTCCAAGGGTCTAAACATTTCTGACATTGTGGTGAGTGATGTATCTCTTTCTGATCATGACTGTGTTCAGTTTAAAATGACCCTCCATGATGTAAACCAGGCCCTTACATCATCACCAACTCAGCCTCTGTCAATTACTTTATTGATAGTTTCAACTTCAATGTCATGACTGTCATCGATACCATCGCTCCGATAAAGACCAGAGTTAAAAGTCACCATGGAGGAAAGCCACTACGGTGAAAGCTCAAAAAAGTGTTGGCAGGCTGAGCACAGATGGAGAAAATCCAAACATCAAGTTCATCATGATTTTCATAAAAACACTCTTCACATATCTAACCAAGAATTGAAAAAGACAAGGCAGTGTTTTTTCTCGGAGATGATCAAAAATAACAACAATGCCCGCACCCTATTGGCAATTTGGTAGACTGACAATCCCTCAATATCTATTCCTCCTGAACTGCTATCCAAAAACAGACAAAATTCAGAGGATAAGACAAACAGTCCGGGAGGATCCGAAGGCATACCCAGGCCAGCCGGGTGACATAGTCACTCCAGTGTGTCCTGGGTCTTCCTCTGGGTCTCCTCCCAGTGGGACAGAGGAGCCAGCTACCTCAGCTGGCTCCTCTCGATGTGGAGGAGCAGCGTCTCTACTCCGAGCTCCTCCCAGGTGACAGAGCTCCTCACCCTATCTCTAAGGGAGCAGAGCACCTGCTGCCTTGATATTCTGGCCAAAAGCTTGTTGAAAAATGTCTTTAATTGTGTTGCACCAGATGTGTTGAAGAAAGGAAATGCTTCTCTTCTATCAGGACAATTTCTCAGGGCCCTGTAAACTGCAGTAATCATACCTCTTTTAAAAAGTCTAATATGGATGCTTCAGTAATAAGTAAGTACGGACCCATCCCTAACCTTGCATTTTTGTCAAAGATCTTTGAGAGAGTTGTCTATCAACAGATTCACTCTTTTTTGGCCAAAAACAACCTCTTCAGTCCTTTCCAGTCAGATTTTTGACCACACCACAGCACTGAAACTGCACTTATTGAGATGTTAAACAACATACGCCTTAATAGTAATGCATCAAAAATTTCAGTGTTGGTAGCATTGGATCTTAGTGGTGCATTCAACACAGTTGAACACAACATTTCACTTAACAGACTGAAGAAGTGGGTTAGACTTTCTGATACAGTACTAAATTGACTTACCCTGAGGACTGAGACTTCTTTGTCTTTCTAGGAAAATTGTGAATCTGAGTGAACAAAGATATGTGTGTCTACGCCACCATATGATTACAGTCCACTGTAGTTGCTGAGTGAGTGTATCAACAGTGTGCAACAGGTCAAACAGTGGATGGGCCAGTATTTTATCCAGCTCAATACAGAAAGGCAGAAGTCTCTAGCAAGGCTAGGGTCAGTGGCCAACTTGTGTCAATGACACTAAAAACCGCTGACCAAGCTAGAAACCTTGGTGTAGTTATGGACTCAGACCTGAATTTCAAGAGCCACAAAACGACTATCACTAAATCAGCCTATTATCATCTCAAAAACATTGCAAGAATTAAAGAGATTTCTGTCTAAAAAAGACCTAGAAAAAACTTGTTCATGCATTCATTCTTAATAGGCTAGATTAATAGTGTCTTTACAGGTCTGAGGTGTGCACAAACGATTAGCTCATTTAAATCAGGGCTGAAAACATTGTTTACTGTAGCCTTCCTATATTGTTAATTTTATTTACTTCTACTTTGCGATCTGCTGTTTCAATGTGCTACTTTGTCTACTTGTTTTAAATGTTTCCAATGTGTATGTATAAAGCACTGTGAATTGCCTCGTCTAAGAATGGTGCTATATAACTTGCCCTGCCTTGCCCTGTTGAGAATGATGCAGGACGCAAGGGTGACTTGACGCATGATGAATCTGAAGAAGGAAACACAGCTGAAACAACTGAAGGAAATCTGAGGGAGGAAAAAGATGAGGACACTACTGGGTCAATGATGTAAGAAGAATCCAAGTAACAAGGAGTTGGAAATGAGTTGGGAATGAAAATAATCATTCCGGTCAGACTTCAGATAGTCAACAAGAATAAGGAGACAAAGAACTGAGCCTGACAGGTTGACATAGAAGTCACTAGGAAATCCTTTAATCCTATTAGTTATGCACTCTATCTTGAAAGTTTAGACCAAGCAGTTATGCAAGCTCGTGATATTGCTCCTGCACCTGACATTGTCAAATGTTGCATATGTGCAAGTTAAGCATGCAGGGACACACACTGGAATTCTAACATCACATTCTCACATCAAAATCATTGCAACAAACAAACAAGTGATTAGCCACGGATTTCAGTTAAGGTACCATTTTCATTTTACATGTCATGGGCCCTGTTTCATAAAGCAACCATAGTCAGTAAGCCTGGCTTATTTTCCAGGGAATTCGGATCCATAATGGAGGCCTAGTTTAGTTCAAACTAAGATACCATGACAACTTATGCTGGCAAACTAGCCTGGTCTGAACCAGACTAAAAGTCAGGCTTAGCCTGAGTTGCTGCTTATCCATGCCACTTATCTGAAAGAAAATAAATAAAAACTATATGACTCTATTACCATAGTTAACCATCATAGTTAAAATATTAAATAAAATACATAATGAAACACTCTTTTAGAGACTATGTATTGTTTACTTGTACTGTATTATGTAATTAATTAAGGTTCAGCCGATATAAGCAACCCCAGTCCAGCCATGTATCTGGTTGTCATGACCCCTGGGCTGACCCGCTGTCTTTTTCAGAGAATCATTTATATATGAGATACAGATTCTCGAGAGATGTTATCGCCTATATCTGGTGACTGATCGGTCCTAATAACAACACTAGCAGTCCCACAGACTGTATGAGTGGTTAGTGGTTGTTTTTTTTTTTTTTTTTTTTTTTGCCAGTTGCACTTTCTTGTACATTGTTGTTAATGGCAAAGCAACAGTGTGCCGTGCTGTGCATGTAGTCTACATGGCTTTGAAAAGTCATCTTAATGTTTTGAAAACTTTCCCTGACCACAGGGAATTTGTGAACCAAAGAGGCCTCACCTGGTAAGCCTGCTTTATGGAACAGGGCTCTGGTCAACTGACAAACTCAGCTCACCTGCTGAGCTAAATCAGCCCACCTGGTGCTAGCTGGGTGGTCCCACCTCCTGAGAGGCTGGCACCACCCAGGCCACAACCACAACGGTCTATGCAGCAATATCAATAAAATATCAAGACAGATTTTCTCCATGAAACAAAGGGAGAAGCACTCAGTTCACCTCTGGTAGAAAAAATCTTGGCACCACAAAGGATAGTATAAATGACTGGACAGTTTGGACTGCCTATAAATCTCTTTATAGGCAGTCTTTGCTGTAAACTAGAGCCTTGGCATTCTTTAAAAAATCTCTCAGTCAAGGAACATGTTGGCCTCCATCATGGAACAGTGACAGTCAGCCTGTTTTCCCTCCACACCTCTTCTCTTTGCCATAAGTGGTCATGTCACTCAGTCTGATCATCTGATGGGCCCTCAGGTTACACTGAGATTCTTACCATAATGTAATGCAATGGCAGACATTAACCCAGAATTAAATCTTAAGATACATTGGTGGCAGGGATTTGTGGCTGTCACAAAAGCTTAGAGGCGATGTGGTGAAATTTATTTTATTTTATTTTGCAGTGAGAGATGGGGTGGGGGTGGGGGGTGGGGGTGTAATTAACCTTCTCGGAGGGGGAAATTCTATTACAAGCTTCTATTCTGCCATGCAAAGTGCGGTACGGGGAGATGTCACAGGCCGTCAAGCAGAAAGCCAGGGCTGTCTGCATTTTAAACCAAACTTCCAATTTTCTCCCCTCTATCTTTCTTCATTCTCAGTGAAGCTGGAAATTGAGTATGGCACACTTATGTGAAGGGAGAGGTGGGGAATAAAAGGTATGCTGCCTTTCAGACATCTAACAAGTTATTTATTTCATCTACATTACCTGTATGTTAGTATGGGCAATGCAGGAGAGCTCTTTGTCCATTCTTGAAGCACCTGGGTTATGTTTATATCCAACAAATACTTGAAGGTTAATCAAAAGTTCTGAAAATGTTTTGGCTGAATCTGCTGCATGTCCAGCTCTTTCCAGAGGGAACCATAAAAGCCCATTGTTTTTTGTTTTGCAAAAATAATTTTTGAATGCCTTGAATATATATATACACACACACACACACACACACACACATACAGAAACACTTAACATTGTGTGGCGTTTTTAGGGCCAGAATTGAACATTGTATCCTCATGCCACAAATATCTCGTCGACCTGTGTGGTAGAGCCCTTGCTGAGTCTGACTGAGTGAAAATGTCCACTATTACGTTCCCTTTCATCCCAGAAGTTAGTGCATATGTTCAGCATTGTTTTGCAAGGACAATTTCACATTCCTTTCTTTGGATTGGAGGCTAAGCATCGCAAGACCACTTTAAACGTGAATAGCATGACTATTAGAAAGGGAATTAAAAAGGGTGGGTTTAATGGCCTCAAGAAAATTGCAAGTCACAGGAGACCCCCTTTGGTTCTGCTTCCCTGGAGCTTTGACTGACAGCTTTGGTGCTGCAATTGTGCTGTTCCCCTGCCAGCAGTGGCTTCCGTGGCACTAGTTTTATGGAGGCAGTATGAAAAGAAAACTGATGAAACCAGCTGGTTGTACTACACTTTCTGGCACTTGTCAGGACAGATGTATCATTCACCTACAAATATCAGCACACATGTTTCAAATTCTAATCAAGGATGTAGTAAAGGATAAACTTGCCAAAATTCAAGTTGTCTGTATATCCAAGTGTGTCACTTCTTACCCTTTGAGCAAGAATGGGAGGAAAATGTTGCTTCACAAATTATCAACTGTGGATGTGTCAGATACACCCAGAACTGCAGTCCTGAAATACATAGTATATCTTAATAAATGTACTGATATTCTGTTTTCGACTATGGATCCAAAATAACCAAATGAAATGAAATGACTACGAGTTGAAAAGGAGCATCACAAAGAAAAAAAGTAGCAATACACAAGATAAATAACTGAGCAAGCTTTAAAAATGCAAATGAAGTTAATTTATATGAAGTGTGTGTATGCCTGTGTGTGTGTAAGTGCACAAGTATAAGAGTGTGTACAGACTATGAAGCGTAGCAGCTCAGATGGGTAGCATCTGCATAGCAGCCCTGCATCTATTTGTGCAGTTATGAGACTAGATGCGAGTATAAACCACATTACACTCCTTCCAAGCAGGAAATATCTTGGGTGTCAGCCTACATTCTGTCAGTGTTCTCACTGATTGCCTCCTACAGTTCATTATGCTAAATGCTGCTTTTTACACATGCTATGAGCAGTGTTTTATAGCGAGGATGGCCAGGAGAGGCATCCTGGGAGAATCTGAGTATTATACCAGCCAAGTGTCCCCAACCAGCTGCTTTCTGTGAACAGGTTTTTAAAAGCTTTTGACAGGGTGAGCTGCAACAGCAGACAAACCCATCATCCTCCATCCTCCTCCTGCAATTCCAGTGGTTCAACAAAGCTGAAGACAACACCTTTGAGATCAGTTTGGCAGAGAGTTGCCAGACGTGTCTGCAGTCTAAACCTGCTGCAGGAAATCCCCTCATGGCTGGCTTAAGCTGCACAATAAAACAGCACAAAAGAGAAAGGCAACAAATTAGTTCAGTTAGCTTAGGGTGCATCTATTGCTGCTGTCATAATGACATTTTTAAGTATGGAAATTTGGGCCAGTGCTTAAGTTCAATTGGACTCTGGAAATATAGCTAAAGTTAAAACTGGCTCACAATTCTTCCCTTAGAGAGATTATTACTGAAATGATCCAATACAAATATCAGGATCTCTGCATGATCAAATGTCAGCACCAAGAGGGGGCCTGGGATTCATGGGAGGGTAGGCAGGTGTCCTGGGGGTTCATCACATGACCCATTAGTTCTTGGCAGCACAGAAACCCCTCAATTGGAACAAGAATTAAGAGCTGCCAAATAGAGGATGGGACTAATGTTAGGCTAGGCCACAAATACCTCATTGCCGCGGATGTCTGTTATTTTGTAGCTAGATTTAGACCTTCGAGAAAAGAAGGCAATAATCTTGCTGACGCACTGCCTGCCATGTAACTATTTAATTGGGGCATTGGAAGTATGACCATTTTTGTCCTTGTGCTGACATCTGGTATGTGAAGTTTGGGGTGGTCAGAATTTGAAAGAGATCTGTCAATATGGCTGATATGCTCTTCCTCTTCTTTCTGATTTTTTAGGAACCCTTACAGTAAAACACACATTTTAACAATTTGCTATCCAGACTAAACCTGGATACCAATGCAGATTTAACATTGTGACTATTTCTTGTTTTAAAATTTGTTTTAAATCTTGAAAACCATTAAGATAATGTAGAACCTCTATTTTTACTCATCAATAAGACACTACATAAATTCTTTTCAGACGTTAGGTATTTGCATTGGCACATTTTGACATACTGCTTTATCATGCTCATCCACTGCTTTTCTGTACAAATGTTGGAATACAGTGTAAGTTTCAAATCCTTAATATTGCATTTCTTATTTCTGCCACATCAACTTAATTTGCTGGGTGACCCAGAGAGTCACACATGTAGAATGATACAGAGTTCAAACGGTATTGATGTACAGTTCACCCCTTTTATTAAAATTCTTTGTAATCTACTGTACCTTGAAATAATCTTGACTGCAATTAATAAATAACAAACAGTATTCAGTGTTTGTCTCTTCCTTGGTAGTTCATATACATGAGCTGCAAGTTCTTTCAGAACTTCCCACCAACAGGAATGTGTCGGTGTACAGAATGGCTAAGAAAATATGCACCGCCAGGTTTATGATAAACAAGCTGATCTTACTCTCTGCAGTGTAAAACCGTCTGTCTTGGAGCCCAGGCTGGAGTGTTCAGCATGGTAATAACACCACTAAAAGCTGCACTACTAGTCCTCAGCACTGTCAAGAACACTAAATAATAATCTGTAAATATTTTCTTTTCTTCTTCTTATTATTTCTTGATTTTTTTTTATTTACAAAATATCCCAAAATGTTGACACATGCCCATGTCTTCTTTGTCTTATTTAATTTGTGCACCATTAAATGCTATTTGGTTGACTGTGTTATTGGAGTAATGACACCAGACTCAGATTGAAAAAATGGAATCTGAGATTTTTGACCTTTTTATCTCCTAAAATGTACTAAGTGATGAATCCATCCATCCATTATGTACCCAACATTGGACCCAATGGACTTGCTGGCATCCACCGGTGACTATTCTTGGCACACACAGGATGAATGCGGGGAATCGGTGGCCAGTCCATTGCAGGGCACACATGTTCACTCTCAATCTCACGCCATGGGACAATTTGGGGTCTCCAGTCAGCTTTAACCATGTTTTTGGACAGTGCAGAAAACTAAAGTACCCAGAAAAAAACTTACACAGCCATGAGGCAAATGTCATATACAAATGCCCCAACGAGGTGACAAGAAATTCATCTGTAAAAGCATTTATCAAACATTGAAACAAACATTTATCATTTATCATCAAACAACAAACATTTATCAAAAGACAAATTGGTGTATTGATTTTGTAAGAATAAACTGCTACAATTTAGTTATATTTAACAAAATAATTAAACAATTAATTAAGCATTTTTGGTTTTAATAGTAGCAATACAGAATCTCACAAAAAACAAAATCCGCTTACAATGTGTTCAAGGTAACGGAGGTGTTAAATGTTTGCCATCAGCTCAAAGGGGACCTGGACCCATGCCAATGTTGCTTCAAAATTTGTAATTTCATACTCCACAAAGTGACTGAAAAGCCAACACTGACAAAGGAACTTGATGTTGCAGAACATCACCGAAACAAACGGAAGGGCACTTTTTCATATATAATCTCACTTTCTGATATGTAGTGTTCAAAGACATGCTATTCAGTTTTTCTCTGTTTAAATGTTTTTTTTCACTATGCTGTGCTATGCACATATCAATAGAACATGGACCTCCTATGATGTGCATCTCAAAGTTTAGATTTGGTTTAAATATTTAATTTATCAAAACCGGTAGCATTTATACAGCAGAATGTGTATGTGTATGTATTGGACTGTTCTACCTTTGTTAGAGATCACAATGATTTACATTGACAGTAATTTACAAACGAAGACTGTCAGATGAACAGGCTCTGCTCATACTCAGGTATCTTTTACTGTTCACATTAACATTCTAAAGTTCATGATAGAGTTATGTGTATTCCAAACACATTGAATTTGTATACATATTATTACATACAACCCCAGTCATGTGAAGCTGCTTTCAGCTGCATGGAGGAGTGTGAAATTAATGGATCCATGCTGGCTGACACTGCTATCATATTGTTATGAACTGTGAATGATTTCTTATACAGTATTTTTATGTCCTGGGAACACAGTTTTATGAGAAGTAAAAATCTATCTACAGATGGTTGTGTTGTTCTGAGTAAGAGGCATTTTCAAACATTATCATGCAGGGATCTGAAGTTCTGAAGGCAATTCTATTGGGAGTTCAGTTATGCACATCTCCTCTCAATTTTATCTCTGTAATGCAAAGTTTATTTCTTTTTCATTTTCCAACAAAAGTGTGTTGTCTCTTGTTTTTTTTTCTCAGAGCTGCTGCATTGCTGTAATGCAAGATTTATTTATTTTTCAATTTCCCACAAACGTGTGTATTGTCTCTTTTTCTTAGAGTGGCTGTAAAACTAAAGCTGTAAAGGTTACAGGATATTCAGATCATAAAATACAATTAAATATATTTCATTGCAGGGAATAATTGTTTAGCGGCATGTAGAGAAAGCAGCACTCTTATATACTAACTTGTTTTTCAGCAAAAAGGAAGTTAGGTAAATAAACATTTATGGGCTGATAGGTTATGGAAATGCTGTCGCAGCATTCTCTCCACCTCCCTACTCTCACTCTCTGAGGTCAACAGTGAAAGGATCCGACCCACAGATTGACTTATCTACCTGAATCCAATTTTCATGTTCACTGACTGCAATGAGCGGCTTCATTTCAGGATGAATTACGTTTTTTTCTATCAGCTTTTGATAAACAAATCGAGCATTGCATCGCGCCCCAACAAAGGAAAAAAAAAATGTTGTGCTCAGTGTGAATAAATCACAGGTGAGAGGCATACACTTCAGGAGATTTTGCCCAGAAACCAAGTCATGACACCAATCAGAGCAAGGTGTAAGTAAGTATTCTGTAAAATAATTTAATTCATTATCTTTTTTACTTATTTTCCAATGACCTTGGCATCTTATCTGATAGGGGGTTGTACCAAAATAAAGAAAGAAAAGTCAGATTTAAATTCATAGTAGTTGCTCTCTAGTCCAGGCATAAAGGTTAACCTTACTCTGGGAGGTTTTGGGAATCATCTAAATCATATAAAACAATATAAAAGATTCTAATTACAATTCTAATTATTGAAATTGCTAATTATTTGACAAACTGAGCCACTATTTTCACATTTTAGTAGTTCATCTACATCCACACAAAATCTTTCATATACCTATTGTTCATGGACAAATCCCTTGATTTTGTTCACTGGGATTAACAGTCTCTGACACCTGTCCACCTTCACCAACTATCTTTGTCCCTCCACCAATCACTTGGTTCCTCCTGCCTACCTGCCTGGTACTTATACTGACTTCAATTACCCATTCAGTGTCAGATTGTCTTCACAACCATGTGCGGCTCTCCAGCGCATACCTTGTCTTGGACTCCTCATTACTGACCTGTTTTGTCTCTGACCTGTGCCTTTGTTTGCAGCACTGCCTAACCTGCCTACCCTTTACTCCTGGATCATCTTGTGTCTTTGGATCTCCTTGCGCTCCGACCACCTCCAGTATCTTCCCCAGCAACCTGACCAGTCGTCTGTCCCTCGACTTTGTCTTGTCTGTGCCCCAACTAATCAACCCGCGTTCTGTCCCCCAAAGCTGTGCTGTGGCTGTGGCTTCCATTGTGTACTCCTCCACCCCTCAGTCCCCCTCCAGCAGGAATATCCACTCCAGCCTGCTTCCAGCTCCTGGCGTCTCCCACACGGTGTCAGGAGCCAGCTGCCATCTTGAACCAGACTTGCAGCTACTCCCAATAAAACACTCTGAATCAAAGTATTCTGGTGTGCCATCCATGTTGCATTTGGAACGTGTGTGCTGAGCCCAACATCATTGACTTAAATAAAAAAAAACTGATAACTTTTGATTTTAGATTTGCTTCTTGGTAATACAGGAAGTTGACTGAGTTT